>CM060329.1:9065080-9117580 GCA_030674155.1 Stramonita haemastoma
ACAAACAAAACAAAACCCCCAAAACAAACAACAAACGAACAAACAAAATCACACAGGCCGTTGCCGTAATGCATGTAGGCTAGGCCCTATAAGGCCGGTATCATTACTTATTGATTTGGATTGGCTTCATTATTTATTGTAGGGGAAGCTAACGGATAAATGACAGATAAATGAATCTAAAAAGAATATTTAGGAAATTATCATTCCTAAACTAGAAAAGGAGCAGACATTATTCTCGTTCCTCAGCTACAAGCTCTGAGGTTTAGCAATGGCGAGATTTTGCGTATGCGACCGTTTTTACTCTTCACTAAGGCAAACAGAGGCAGATATCAAAGACCTGTTATAAAGATAAAGCGCCTCAAAACTGGCCCGAAAACTTCAGGATTATTCATTCAACCGAATCGACAGTAGCCTTATGGAAAAATCACAGCAATTTTGAGAACTTGTTTCTGATTGGTCACATACTGCGGGCTCAGGCTAGGCTATGAACGAGATCTAGAGGCGAGAAAAAAAAAAAGCCCGCCATTTTGATGGCTCTTGAGGAAACCCGTGAATTTAAACATTGGTAAGGGTTGTAGAATTGGAAATAATAAATGTGGTTTCAATCTACAATTTGTATGTTTGTTTCTTATTGTTTTGAGTTTTACGCGCATTTTATGCTGAACTTCTTGTTCAGCAGCCCTGTACGAACACTGAGACCGCCACTGAAAATGAGACCCATTTTGGATAGTTGGCTCCCTAGTCCAGAGTATATTCATGAGCATTTTCCTGGATTTTAATTAACATTTCACCACTGCTAGAGATATGTTTTCCTTGTCAGTACTGGTTGCGTGAGAAACTGAGTACCGAGAGAAAGTGTCGACCTGTTGAATGAATGTACCTTAGGCTGCCGAAAATAATCTGAAATCTGACGTATTGGAAGTTCCTTTCATGGAACAAATTGATGCATACACTATCAGAAAATATGTGGTTACTTTTAAAGATATATATGCACCATTGATTAGCTTTGTATAGCGAAAATTAAAAATGAAAAGATAGGCCTAAAGTGAATTTGGTGATAGTAGGAATGAGGTATGGATCTATGTAAAATAAAGTGAAACACTCACAGGGTCTTTCACTCTTTGTGAAAATGGTAGGCCTACTCCATTTATGTCCCAAAATGATGACAGTTGGAGCCACAGTAATCCAAGTATTTTTTGCAGGGAATGAAGACTGACCAGGTAGATCTAAATGAAATTTGTTTTCACACAAGTTAACTGTACACTAGGTGTTTCTTCAGCTACCCCAGGAAAACTTCCACTGGAACAAAAGTATATTTAGTAAATGTGTTCAGTTTAATTTCATTCAGATGAGGCTATAAACCAAGGCTCCGTGTGCAAATGCACATAGAACATCTTGCATATACATTAAAAACCTGTTCCGCCTTTTGGAAGAGCAGGCCATTGTGTGCAGGTAGGAGCAGATAACAAAATCAGCATACACACAGGTGTCATATTAGACACCATCCCTGAGGGAATAATGAGTTGGAGTCCCAGGGTGGTTCTGAGCAGTATATGGCAACATTCTGGTGGCTTCTGCAAAGCACTGGAATCATGGGTACTGGCGATTGCCTTTCCAATGGACCATTCCAGTGGGGGGGGGGGGGGGGGGGGGGGGGGGGGGGGGGGGCTGCTGCATGGGTAACAGCTTGCTCTTCATACTTATCTAGGCTTTGTGCTCTAGACTTTAGACACACACACACATAGTGTCCAGCATTCCTTCTTCACAAATTGCACCTTGAATTTCTGGAAAAGGCCTTTTGAAAACTCCTTGAAAAAACCTTTGAACTTCACTGAAATCTGTGATACGAACCTGATTAATGCATAAACGGTACTTTGATGTGTGTATGGTTTGTTTCTTCTTTCTGGAGTGTGTTTGACAATGTTATATGTCACAATTTGTATGTTTGCAAACCTGTCATGTATGGCATTGCTTCAAGATCATCCTAGGGGGGGGGGGGGGGGGGGGGGGCTGCTGCATGGGTAACAGCTTGCTCTTCATACTTATCTAGGCTTTGTGCTCTAGACTTTAGACACACACACTAGTGTACCAGCATTCCTCTTCACAATTGCACTTGAATTTCTGGAAAAGGCCTTTTGAAACTCCTTGAAAAACTTTGAACCTTCCACTGAAATCTGTACAACTCTGATTAATGCAAACTGTACTTTGATGTGTGATGGTTTGTTTCTTCTTTCTTGAAGTTGATGTGAAATTTGTTATTCACTTTTATTTTCAAATGTATGGCTTGCTTATCACCTAAACAGATGTCTGTTTTGAGATAATCATGTATTCTTATTTGTATGATTACCAGGCTTTTATCTTCAATGGAATGTCTTGATGACAAGGACATCATCCCTGCAAGGAATTTATCAACATAAAGACTTTTTCATCTCTGCAAAGACTTTTGCAAGGACTTCTTCACTGCAAGGACCTCGTCATTATTGCAAGGACTTCTTTATTTCTGCAAGGACTTTTATTTCTGCAAGGACTTCTTCATTACTGCAAGGACTTCTTCATACGCAAGGACTTCTTTATTACTGCAAGGACTCTTACTGCAAGGACTACTGCGTTCTTCATTACTGCAAGGACTTCATCATTACTGCAAGGACTTCTTCATTACTGCAAGGACTTCATCATTACTGCAAGTACACCTTTATTGCCAGGACTTCAAATGACAACCATAACTTCTTCCCTTCAAGGTATGGTTCTGTCACCTGTCCACTTTATTCTTTATACATTAAAAAAATGTACAGGACCTGAAACCACTCCAGTGATAAAATATATAATGACACTACTCTTGAAGGTGTGTGAAATTCGTACTCTGTATATTCTAAACAAGTTGAGAAGTTTTTGTTAATAGAAGTATACTGGATTTTTTTATTTTATTTTTTTTTTTTTGGTTGGTTTAGTCTAGAGCTCCAAGGTTTACCAATGGTAAGATTTTTGCACTTGCAATTTTTTTTCACCCCATTAAGGCAGCTGCCATGACAGTTGGGAGGTACCTCACTGTTCTGATTTTCAGTTGTCTTTGGTTCCTTTGACATGCTTAAGTATGTAAACACACAGGTCCAACTAGTTTAGAGCTCCTCTAAAAATCTTGACATTCAGTTTGATTTTCCTGTCAAACTGGGAAGAAAGATCAAGGCTGGGAATCAAGCCCAGACCCTCACAATTTACTTCTTAGGCAGGTGAACATTTAAACTCTCCCTCTACCTTCCTTTTTTGAATATATACTGAATAAAATTATAAAAATGAATAGCAGTAGAGGAGGCTGTATGAAGTTCTGCATTAATGTAATATTGTACTGTATTCCGTGAAGATTTGTTTCTTCTCTCTTGACATTATTTTGATTCTTTAAAAAAAACAAGTGTTTGTCATAACCTTGTCCAGTTTCTCTGTTTTGTGGTAATAAGGTATTTCTATGTGTATCTTCAACAGAATTCCATCATCTCTAGGAAATCAGTCTTCTTCAGTACTCACACTTCAATCTTCCTCATCACCAGGACTTCAGTCTTCTTCATCACCAGGACTTCAGTCTTCTTCATCACCAGGACTTCAGTCTTCATCATCACCAGGACTTCAGTCTTCATCATCACCAGGACTTCAGTCTTCATCATCACCAGGACTTCATTCTTCATCACCAGGACTTGAGTCATCATCATCACCAGGACTTCAGTCTTCATCACCAGGACTTGAGTCATCATCATCACCAGGACTTCAGTCTTCATCACCAGGACTTCAGTCTTCATCACCACCAGGACTTCAGTCTTCATCATCAGCAGGACTTCAGTCTTCATCATCAGCACTACTTCAGTCTTCATCATCAGCAGGACTTCAGTCTTCATCATCAGCAGGACTTCAGTCTTCGTCATCACCAGGACTTCAGTCTTCATCACCAGGACTTCAGTCTTCATCATCACCAGGACTTCATTCATCATCACCAGGACTTCAGTCTTCATCATCACCAGGACTTCAGTCTTCATCATCAGCAGGACTTCAGTCTTCATCATCAGCAGGACTTCAGTCTTCATCATCACCAGGACTTCAGTCTTCATCATCAGCAGGACTTCAGTCTTCATCATCACCAGGACTTCAGTCTTCATCATCACCAGGACTTCAGTCTTCATCATCACCAGGACTTCAGTCTTCATCATCAGCAGGACTTCAGTCTTCATCATCAGCAGGACTTCAGTCTTCTTCATCACCAGGACTTCAGTCTTCATCATCACCAGGACTTCAGTCTTCTTCATCACCAGGACTTCAGTCTTCACCATTGCCGGTATTTGTCTTCCATTATCACCAGGACTTCAACAATGCCTGGACCTGAGTCTTCATCATTGCAAAACTTCATCGCCAGGACTTCTTCAGTCTTTGTCGATGCTGGAACTTCAAAATCTTCATTGTTTTTCGTACAAAGAATGATTCTGTCAGATATTGTCTTTGTTCTTTATATACTAACTACTTGAATTGTGCTGGGTATGAAACCACTCTGTTGATGGTACCCATTTAGAGTTTGGTGAACTGGGGGGACTGTACTGAAGCCAAGGCGCGCAGTCGGTCACCTATCCAACTGGTAAGCACGCTCAATGCTGCTTGACTGGGGCAAAGCGAGCGCTCTGACCACTTAGCTATCCCGCCCCCACACATATATCTGTGTGTGTGTGTGTGTGTGTGTGTGTGTGTGTGTGTGTGTGTGTGTGTGCGTGCGTGTATTGCAGGGAGGGAAAATTACAGTTAAGTTAAATATGAGTGTGTGCATATGTGTGTGTGGCTGGGTGTGTGTGAGTGTGCGTGCGTGTATATGTGCACACATGCGCGTGTGTGTGTGCATGCGCATGTGTGTGTATGTGTGTGTGTGCATGCATGATAGGGAAGAAAGTTTACAGTTAAGTTATATCAAATATGATTGTGCATGTGTGTGTGGTGTATGTATGTATGTGTGCATGCATGTGCATAAGAGGGAGGGAGGTTTACAGCAAATATCAAATATGAGTGTGTACATGTCTGTATATGTGTGTGCGTGTGTGTGCATGTGCATGAGAGGAAGAGAGGTTGACAGTAAGTTGTATCAAATATGAGAGCTACCTAATTTTCAATTAGATGTGCGGTCAATCTATGGTTTATGATGCACATTCTCATCAGTGATTAAGAGAAAATTTTAGCAAGTGGCATAAAATGGTTTTCTGAAGACTTAATACTTTTTTCTTTTTTTAATGGATTAAAAAAATCAGCCTTGTAGCCTTTTGTTTGATATTTAGTTAAAAAAGAAAAAAAAAAGCAAGAAACCATGTAGCAATTTTTGGGGTGTTGGGGGCAAAAAGCCATGTAGCAATTTTTTGGGTGTTGGGGTGAAAAACCAAAAGGCATGTAGCAATTTTTGGGGTGTTGGGGGTAAAAAGCTGTAGCATTTTTTTTTTGGGAAAAGAAGCCATGTAGCATTTTTTGGAGTGTTGGGCGGGGGAGGGGGGGGGGGGGGGGGGGGGGAGGGGGGGAGGGATAAAAAAGCAAAAATGTCTCAGAACTACACCTTGCTTTTGGTGGGAAAAGTAATTTGTAATTAAAAGAAAAAAAAGTTTAAACCATGTTGTCCATGAGCTGTTGTATCCACATGCATACATCCAGTTTGACAGGCCCAGTTCCCACTAGTAATCTTAACCATAACCTGATACTAACTCAACACTTACCCTAACCCTTACCCTGCATGTAAACACACTGGCAGATGGATGCAATGGTACATGGACATAATGGTCACTGAACTGTCCTGAAACTGATAATGAGGTTTGGGGAGGGGTGAAATTTAAGAAAAATAGATGTTTTGGAAAAGGAAGAGTATTTATGCCGGGATATGTAAATGAGGGAAATAGTGTGTGTGTGTGTGTGTGTGTGTGTGTGTGTGTGTGTGTGTGAGTGTGAGTGAGTGAGTGAGTGAGTGAGTGAGTGAGTGAGTGTGTGTGTGTGTGTGTGTGTGTGTGTGTGTGTGGTGTGTGTGTGTGTGTGTGTGATCGATTTGTACTGGCACACAATAGCCTACTCTTCAATAAGGCAGACCAGGTTTTTATGTGTGCGCAAGATGTTTTGCATGGGTTCATGATGCGACCTCAGTTTCTAGTCTCATCCAAAGGACTTTCAGGGTAGTGGGGTTGGCACTGATAATAAATGCAGAGAAAAAAATCCCCTTGAATGGGCGTCTTGGTTGTGGCTTGGATGTATTAAAACTGAGCCCTCATCATGAGTGCAATGCTCGGACCATGAACAGGAGTGTGTGTGTGTGTGTTGGTCTCCAATTTTATGTCTCGTCACAAAAAGTGGTATTAGACAAAATGTTGAGTGTAAGGGTACATATATGCGGGAGTTCAAGTCTTTGCGTGCAAGTAAGTGTAGATAGTGCATGCGCTAAAGAACTTATTTGTACCAATGTTGATGGATATATATATAAGTAAGTATTGAATGTGCTCTGTGTATGTGTGTGTGTGTGTGTGTGGGTGAGTGAGTTTGTGAGTGTGTGTGTGTGTGTTGTGTGTGTGTGTGTGTGTGTGTGTGTGTGTGTGTGTGTACACGTGATGGATAGTTTGTGCTGCAAGGAAATCTGCAGTGGTGTTATCATGATGTATCATCTTTGTTGCTATGACATATTTGAGGCAACACTCTTGGTTCAATTGTAAAAACCAGCACCACAGTTGCATTGCTGATGTACATATTTCTTTGAAACGGGAATGCTCCTGTTTAAATGATGGAATGTCAGTTTGGATGGATGGATACTTTTGTTGTTATGTTTTTCAATCCTTTTGTGTGGTACATCAGTTTGTTTGATGATTTTTGCTTTTTGTTTGAGTGTTTATGTAGGTGAAATGAATTGTGGATGTCAAAAACTGATAAAAAGAAAAAATGGGGAAAAAGAGGAGGATGGAGGCCCCACCAAAAAAATGAGGGGAAAAGAAAAGGTGGTTGGAGGCCCCACAAAAAAAGGGGAAAAGAAAAGGTGGTTGGAGGCCCCACAAAAAAAGGGGAAAAGAAAAGGTGGTTGGAGGCCCCTCACATAAGAAAAGAAAAGAAATAAAACAGAAACATTAAAAAAATAATGGGGAAAAGAAAAGGTGGTTGGAGGCCTCACACATAAAAATAGAAAAGAAATAAAACAGAAACATTAAAAAAATAATGGGGAAAAGAAAAGGTGGTTGGGGGCCCCACACATAAAAAAGAAAAGAAAAGAATTTTTTTTTTAATGGGGAAAAGAGAAAGTGGCTGGAGGATTCACACATAAAAATAGAAAATAAAAATAAAATAGATTAAAAAATAATGGGGAAAAGAAAAGGTGGTTGGAGGCCCCACACATAAAAATAGAAAAATAAATAAAACAAAAACATTTAAAAAAAATAATGGGGAAAAGAAAAGGTGGTTGGAGGCCCCAGACATAAAAAAAGAAAAGAAAAAAAAACATTAAAAAAATGGGGAAAAGAAAAGGTGGTTGGAGGCCCCAAACATAAAAAAATAAAAAAAAATAAAAAAAAAATAATGGGGAAAAGAAAAGGTGGTTGGAGGCCCCAGACATTAAAAAAAAAAAAAAAATTAAAACAAAGGGGAAAAGAAAAGGTGGTTGGGGGCCCCACGCATAAAAAGAAGAAATAAAAGAAACATTAAAAAAAATAAAGGGGAGAAGAAAAGGTGGTTGGAGACCCCACACATAAGAAAAAGGAAAGAAAAATAAATGAAAAAAGCCCAAATAAGAGAGAAAAGAAAGAAGCCAAAATAAACATTAAACAGAGAGAGAGAGAAAAAAAAAGAATATGTGGGAAAGACTAGAAGGTTGGAGGCCCACATTATATATGAAAAGAAGTATCTGACTCGGTGTGTTTTTTTCACCATTGTGCATTTTGTATTGAGTTTGCAATCCACATTGTCAGTCATAAAATCTGTTTGTCTATTTAAAAAACAATGTGGTCTTAAGATGGCAGTATTGTTTATGTTTCTGTGTATCGTCTATCAGTGATAAATTTTACGTCTGTTTGGAACTTGAGGTCTTCCTGCCTGCAAGGACTTTTTCACTACTGCAAGGACTTCATTACTGCAAGGACTTCTTCATCACTGCAAGGACTTCTTCATCACTGCAAGGACTTCTTCATCACTGCAAGGACTTTTTCATTACTGCAAGGACTTCTTCATCACCATAAGGACTTCATTTCTGCAAGGACTTCTTCATTACCATAAGGACTTTTCATTACTCCAAGGACATCATCAGTGCAGACTTCTTTGTAACCACAATGGCTTCTTCATTACTGCAAGGACTCCTTTATTGCAAGGACTTCTTCATTACTGCAAGAACTTGTTTGCTTCCACAGATATCTTCATCACTACAATGACATCTTCATTACTGCAATGGCATCTTTATTACTGCAATGACTTCTTCATTACTGCAAGGACTTCTTCATTACTGCAAGGACTTCTTCATCACTGCAAAGACTTCTTTGTCACCACAAGGTTTTTTTCATCACTGTAAGGACTTCTTTGTTACCGCACATATTTTTTCACCACTGCAAGGACTTGCTAATTGCTGTAAGAACTTCATATCTTCAAAGACTTTTTCATCACTGCAAGGACTTGTTTGCTTCCACAGATACCTTCATCACTACAATGACATCTTCATCACTGCAATGACATCTTCATCACTGCAATGTCATCTTCATCATTGCAAGGACTTCTTTGTCATTGCAAAGCTTTCTTTAAGGACTTTGTCACTGTGCGGACTTCTTCATCACTGCAAGTTCTTGTCACACAATCTTTGTCACTGCAAAAACTTGATCACCACATAGACTTCTTTATTGCATAAGGACATCTTTATTGCAAGGAAGTCTTCATTGGAAAGGCTTCATTGCTTCATCATAAAGAATTTTTCTGCTGCAAGAATCTCATCACTGCAAATACTACTTCTTCATTGCCAGGACTTCTTCATTGCCAGGACTTCTTCATTGCCAGGACTTCTCCATTGCCAGGACTTCTTCATTACTTCTCCATTGCCAGGACTTCTTTATTGCCAGAACTTCTTTATTGCCAGGACTCCAAAAGTGAATGTTCATTGGTTCCCTTCAAGGTATGGCCCTGTCACCTAGGCTCTTTATTCTTTAGATAAAAGATTTTAATTTTACTGGAGGTTTTTGTGCTTTTTGGCTAAAGCTCCGAGGTTAACCAATGATGAGGTTTTGCATATGCAGCCATTTTTGCCCAGCATGAAGGTTGCTGCATTCTGACTTCAAGGAGGAATGCAGGCTATGTTCATGTTTTCGTAACCCACTGACTGCTGACATAATATATGGGATCTTTATTGTGCATCTTTAGAACTGCAGTCTTCATCATTACCAGGACTAGGAAAGTTAACTGTTACTTGATCTTTGCAAGGTATAGTTTTGCCATCTATCTTCATTGTTTATACAGTTTAAATGGTATTGGACCTGGTAACACTGTGCAGATAAATTTCTTTGATACTGCTGTTGGAGATGTGTGACATGGACACTGTTTTTTGTAAGGAAGATGAAGGGTTTTATCTACTGATGAAAATGGTAAAAATGTATAGCAAGATAGAGGACAGCATAAAGTCATGGTGCATTAATGCTTTCCCTGTATTATCTTGTGTGATGATTTTTGTCTCCATCCTTGATGATATTTTATTTATTTTTTAAATGTCTTGCTTATCATCTGCAGAGATGTGTCTGTTTTGAGATAATGTATTCCTGTTTGTATCATTGCCAGGTCTTCATCTTTGCCAGAATTTCTTCCTTGCAAGGACTTCTTCATCACCACAAGGACTTCTTCATCACTGCAAGGACTTCTTCATCACTGCAGGGACACCTTCACCATTGCAAGGACACCTTCACCATTGCAAGGATGCCTTCATTGCCAGGACTTCAGAAATCATCTTTTACTGGTTTCCTTGAAGGTAAGGTTCTATCACCTGTCCTCTTCATTCTTTACACTACTTTAATTGTACCAGATGTGATACCACACTCCCTTCAAGGTATGGCTCTGTCACCTGTCCTCTTCATTCTTTAAAAAAATTTAATTGTACCAGATGTAATACCACACTCCCTTCAAGGTATTGCTCTGTCACCTGTCCTCTTCATTCTTTATACTATTTTAATTGTACCAGATGTGATACCACACTCCCTTCAAGGTATTGCTCTGTCACCTGTCCTCTTCATTCTTTATACTATTTTAATTGTACCAGATATGATACCACACTGTTGATAAAGAACCTTGATGACACTGCTCTTGGAGGCTAATGAAATAGATGCTGTGTGTATTCTAAACAAGTTGAGTTGTTCATAGATAGACATGTAGTGAATAAAGTTGTAAAAATGTGAAGCAAGAAAGTAGACTGCATGAAGTCAGGATGTATTAATGTTACACTGTACAATGTGCTATGATGGTTGGTTTCTTGTTGATGTCATTGTATTCATTTCTTTGTAATTGCTCTTCTTATAGAATGCTCTAAGTTTCTATTTGGAGATAACAATGTTTTAGGGTTTTTTTGACAGAATCTCATCATGGGAGGAAATTTCATCATCATCCGAACTTCAACACCACCAGGACTTCATCACCACCAGGACTTCATCAACACCAGGACTTCATCAACACCAGGACTTCAACAACACCAGGACTTCAACAACACCAGGACTTCATCAACACCAGGACTTCAACAACACCAGGACTTCATCAACACCAAGACTTCATCAACACCAGGACTTCATCAACACCAAGACTTCATCAACACCAGGACTTCATCAACACCAAGACTTCAGAAGTCAGCTTTTACTTGTTCCTGCAAGGTATGGTCCTGTCACCCATTGTGTTTTCTTCATTTAAACAGTTTAGCCTGTACTGGATCTGATAGCACTGTATAATAAGTTCTCTGACGATACCATGAGATTTTTTAGATTTACATTCCCTATATTCTAAAGATATTGTAAAGTTTATAAGGGAGGGGGGGGGGGGGGGGGGGGGGGCGGGGGTGGTAGAGAGTTGAAAATACCAATGTAGAGAACAAAATTGTAAAGAAAAGAAAAATGATGTAGCAAAATAGTGGGCACAGTAAAGGGCATGATACATTAGTATAGTATGGTTAGCTTCTTGTATTTTTACTAATTTATTTTTAAGTAGCTTTCTCATCACCTACACAGAGTTTTCTTTTTTGAGATAATAATGTATTCTTCTTTGTATGATTGCCAGGTTCTTCACCAGATTTTCTTGATCACAAGACATCTTCATCACCACAAGGAGTTTGTCTTCACCAGTGTAACTTTACAAGACATCTTGTCACAAGGACTTCTCCACTGCTGCAAGGATAAATTAAAAAGACTTCTTCATCACCGCAAGGAGTTTGTCTTCACCTGTGTAACTTCACATCTCCATTGTCAAAAAGACTTTTGTCTTCACCAGTATGACATCACAAGACTTCTTCATTGTCGCAAGGACTTCTCAATCACAGCAAGGACTTCTTCATCCCAACAATGCCCTCATCACCAGGACTTCTAAAGCCAGCCTTGATTGCTTCTCTTCAAGGTATGGTTCTGACACCTTTCCTGTTCATTCTTTATGCATCAAACTTGAACTGTAATGGATCTGATACCAGCTGTTAAGTACCCTGATGAAGCTGCTCTTTAAGAAATTTTAAATTGACGCTGTGAAAACTGTCGAGTTACAGAGATTTTTATAGGCAGAAATGTACAAGGAAAATTTTTTTAATGTGCAGCAAGGAAGTAAGACTGCATGAAATCAGAATAGATTTATATTTTATGTTACAAGTTTTGTTGATCATCATTTATTTTTTTGTGTGTGATGTCACTTTAATCTTTTCTTTTTAATGGCCTTGGTCATAAGCTGCTCCAGTTTTCTCTTTTGAGATAGTAATTTTTTGTTTTTTGAGATAGTAATGTTTTCTTATTTGTTTTTTTGAGATAGTGTTTTCATTTTTGTTTTTTGAGATAGTAATGATTTCTTATTCGTTTTTTTTTTTCTCAGAATTTTATCATGGCCCGGATTTCACCATTGCCTGGACTTCAGACCTCATCATCACCCGGACTTCAGTCTTCATCACCACCAGGACTTCAGTCTTCATCATCACCAGGACTTCAGTCTTCATCATCACCAGGACTTCAGTCTTCATCTTCACCAGGACTTCAGTCTTCATCATCACCAGGACTTCAGACTTCATCATCGTCTGGACTTGAACAAGTCTGCAATATCAGTCATCGTCATTGCTAGGACTTCAGTCATCACCAGAACTTCAGTCTTCATCATCACCAGAACTTCAGTCTTCATCATCACCAGGACTTCAGTCTTCATCACCACCAGGACTTCAGTCTTCATCACCACCAGGACTTCAGTCTTCATCACCACAGGACTTCAGTCTTCATCATCACCAGGACTTCAGTCTTCATCATCACCAGGACTTCGGTCTTCATCATCACCAGGACTTCAGTCTTCATCATCACCAGGACTCCAGTCTTCATCATCACCAGGACTTCAGTCTTCATCATCACCAGGACTTCAGTCTTCATCATCACCAGGACTTCAGTCTACATCATCGTCTGGACTTGAACAAGTCTGCAATATCAGTCATCGTCATTACCAGGACTTCTGTCATCATCAGAACTTCAGTCTTCATCATCACCAGGACTTCAGTCTTCATCATCACCAGGACTTCAGTCTTCATCATCACCAGGACTTCAGTCATCATCATCACCAGGACTTCAGTCATCATCATCACTGGGACTTCAGTCTTCATCATCACGAGAACTTGACAACACCCAAAACTGCATGCAGTCTTCATCATCACCCAAACTTCATCATTACCCAAACTTCATCATCACCAGGACTTCAGTCTTCATCATCACCAGGACTTCAGTCTTCATATCACCAGGACTTCAGTCTTCATCATCATGACTTCAGTCTTCATCATCACCAGAACTTGACAACACCAGAACTGCATGCAGTCTTCATCATTACCCAAACTTCATCATCACCCAAACTTCATCATCACCAGGACAGCATCAACTCCAGAACTGCAGTCTTCATCTCCAGGACTTGTAATTTGAACCTTCACCCCTCTACTGATTGCATACATGCATAGAGATTTTCAGTTTCTGTGTGTGTGTGTGTGTGTGTGTGTGTGTGTGTGTGTGTGTGTGTGTGAGAGTGAGAGTGTGAGAGTGAGTGTGAGTGTGTACGTGAGTGAGTAAGCAATCTGTGTGTCTTGTGCTATCATGGATATGTAGCTATCACATATTTTAAGCAATATTTTTTTGTTCTGTTGTAAAACTGTGGATTGTCGTATATGTATAGCCATGGCATATTTGAAGCAACCTTTTTGGTCTATTATAAAACCAGCAGCATAGTTGCATTACTAATGTACATGTATGCGTTTTCAAAACGGAATATTGTCTTAATGTTAGTACTTCAATTTGTATTAGTTTTTTTTTAATAGTATTTTTTAAAATCCTGTTGTTTATTATGTAATTTTCATAGGTTTTGTTTTGTGAATGGGTGTTTCTTGAGGGGACATTAATTTTGGATGTCAAATAAGTGGAAAAAAACAGGAGGATGTAGAACTACCGAAAAAAATTAGTGTAATGGGGAAAAGAAAAGGTGTTTGGAGGCCCCACACATAAAAAAAAGATAAAAATAGATAAGAG
The DNA here is from genome assembly GCA_030674155.1 of Stramonita haemastoma. Lineage (NCBI taxonomy): Eukaryota > Metazoa > Mollusca > Gastropoda > Neogastropoda > Muricidae > Stramonita > Stramonita haemastoma. Next base: position 9,078,802 of record CM060329.1, read on the forward strand.
ATATTAGAAAAAAATAATGGGGAAAAGAAAAGGTGGTTGGGGGCCCCACACATAAAGAAAGAAAAGAAAAACATTAAAAAAAAGAATAACGGGGAAAAGAAAAGGTGGTTGGAGGCCCCACACATAAAAAAAAAAAAAAGTAAAAGATATTAGAAAAAAATAATGGGGAAAAGAAAAGGTGGTTGGGGGCCCCACACATAAAAAAAAAAAAATAAAAGAAATTTTTAAAAAATGGGGAAAAGAAAAGGTGGTTGGAGGCCCCACACATAAAAAAAAAAATTACAAAAAAAATTATGGGGAAAAGAAAAGGTGGTTGGGGGCCCCACACATAAAAAAAATAAAATAAAAGAAATAATTAAAAAAATGGGGAAAAGAAAAGGTGGTTGGAGGCCCCACACATAAAAAATAAATAAAAGATATTAGAAAAAAAATAATGGGGAAAAGAAAAGGTGGTTGGGGGCCCCCACACATAAAAAAAGAAAAAGAAAAGATTTTTTTTTTTAATGGGGAAAAGAAAAGGTGGTTGGAGGCCCCACAAAGAAAGAGAAAAGAAATAAAAGAAAAAAAGCCCAAAGAAAAAAAAGAAAAAAAAAACACAAAATAAACAAAAAGAGAGAAAAAGAAAATGTGGGAAAGACTAGAATGTTGGAGGCCCCACGTTATATAAAAAAAAAAGTGTGCATTTTTTTCCCCACCATTGTACGTTTTGAGTTTGCAATCCATATTACCAATCATAAAATCTGTTTGTCTATTGAAAAAATCGTGGTCTTAAGATGGCGGTATAGTTTGTGTTTCTGTGTATCGTCTATCAGTGATAGATTTTACATCTGCTTGGAAGTTGAGGTCTTCCTGGCTGCAAGGACTTCTTCATTACTGCAAGGACTTCTTCATGACTGCAAGGACTTCTTCATTACTGCAAGGACTTTTTCATTTACTGCAAAGACTTCTTCATTACTGCAAGGACTTCTTCATCACTGCAAGGACTTCTGCATTACTGCAATGACCCTCCATCACTGCAAGGACTTCTTTGTCACCACAAGGACTTTTTCATCACTGTAAGGAATTTTTTGTCACCACACAGTTGTTGTTTTTTCATCACTGCAAGGACTTGCTAATTGCTGTAAGAACTTCATATCTTCAGACTTCTTCATCACTGCAAGGACTTGTTTGCTTCCACAAAGATATCTTCATCACTACAATGACATCTTCATCACTGCAATGACCTCTTCATCACTGTAATGATATCTTCATCATTGCAATGACATCTTCATCATTGCTAAGCTTTCTTAAAGGACTTTGTCACTGTGCGAACTTCTTGATCACTGCAAGAGTTCTTGTCACACAGTCTTTGTTACTGCAAAGACTTGATCACCACATGACTTCTTCATTATGCAAGGACATCTTTATTGCAGGGAAGTCTTCATGAATGGGAAGGGCTTCATTGCTTCAGTGTAAATAATTTTTCTTTGCTGCAAGAATCTCATCACTGCAAGTACTATCTCTCCAGTGCCAGGACTTCTTCATTGCCAGGACTTCTTAAATCATTGCCAGGACTTCTTCATTGCCAGGACTTCTCCATTGCCAGGACTTCTTCATTGCCAGGACTTCTTCATTGCCAGACTTCTTCATTGCAGGACTTCTCCATTGCCAGGACTTCTTCATTGCCAGGACTTCTTCATTGCCAGGACTTCTCCATTGCCAGCACTTCTTCATTGCCAGCACTTCTTCATTGCCAGCACTTCTTAAATCATTGCCAGGACTTCTCCGTTGCCAGGACTTCTTAAATCATTGCCAGGACTTCTTAATCATTGCCAGGACTTCTCCATTGCCAGGACTTCTCCATTGCCAGGACTTCTTCATTGCCAGGACTTCTTAAATCATTGCCAGGACTTCTCCATTGCCAGGACTTCTCCATTGCCAGGACTTCTTCATTGCCAGGACTTTTTCATTGCCAGGACTTCTTAAATCATTGCCAGGACTTCTCCATTGCCAGGACTTCTTAAATCATTGCCAGGACTTCTTCATTGCCAGGCTCCAAAAGTGAATGTTCATTGGTTCCCTTCAAGGTATAGCCATGTCACCTATACTCTTTATTCTTTAGATAAATTATTTTAATTGAACTGGAATTTTTTTGCTCCTTGGCTAGATCTCTGAGGTTAACCAATGATGAGGTTTTGCATATGCAGCCATTTTTGCCCACCATGGTAGCTGCATTCTGACTTCAAGGAGAATACAGGCTATGTTATGTTTTTGTAACCCACTGACTGCTGACATGAATTACGGGATCTTTAATGTGCATCTTTAGAACTGCAGTCTTCATCATTAGCCTACCAGGACTTAAAAAGTTAACTTTTACTTGATCTTTGCAAAGTATGGTTTTTGCCATCAATTTTTTTACAGTTTAAATGGTATTGGATCTGATAGCACTGTGTTGATAAATTTATGTGATGATACTGCTGTTGGAGATGTGTGATATTGATACTGTGCATTTTGTAAGAAAAATGAAGGGTTATCTTCTGATGAAAATGATAAAATGTATAGCAAGATAGTGGGCTACATCAGTGATACCCTGTATTATCTTGTGTGATGAGTTTTTCCTGCTTCTTTGATGGTTTTTTACTTGTTTTTAAATGGTTTGTTCATCATTTGCCGAGTTTGGTCTGTTTTGAGATAATGTATTCCTGTTTGTGTGATTGCCAGGTCTTCATCTTTGCCAGAATTTCTTCCTTGCAAGGACTTCTTCATCACCACAACGACTTCTTCATCACCACATGGACTTCTTCATCACAAGGACTTCTTCATTACCACAAGGACTTCTTCATCACCACAGGACTTCATCATCACCACAAGGACTTCATCATCACCACAAGGACTTCTCATCACCACAAGGACTTCATCACCACAAGGACTTCTTCATCATCACAAGGACTTCTTCATCATCACAAGGACTTCTTCATCATCACAAGGACTTCTTCATCATCACAAGGTCTTTATCATCACAAGGACTTCTTCATCACTGTAAGGACTTCTTCATCACCACAAGTACTTCTCTTCACCATTGCAAGGATGCTTTCATTGCCAGGACTTCAGAACTCGTCTTTACTGGTTTCTTGAAGGTATGGCTCTGTCACTGTCCTCTTCAATCTTTATACTATTTTAATTGTACCAGATGTGATACCACACTCCCTTCAAGGTATGTCACCTGTCCTCTTCATTCTTATACTATTTTATTGTACCAGATGTGATACCACACTCCTTCAAGGTATGGCTCAGTCACCTGTCCTCTTCATTCTTTATACTATTTTAATTGTACCAGATGTGATACCACACTCCCTTCAAGGTATGTCACCTGTCCTCTTCATTCTTTATACTATTTTAATTGTACCAGATGTGATACCACACTCCCTTCAAGGTATGGTTCTATCACCTGTCCTCTTCATTCTTTATACTATTTTAATTGTACCAGATGTGATACCACACTCCCTTCAAGGTATGTCACCTGTCCTCTTCATTCTTTATACTATTTTAATTGTACCAGATGTGATACCACACTCCCTTCAAGGTATGGCTCTGTCACCTGTCCTCTTCATTCTTTATACTATTTTAATTGTACCAGATGTGATACCACACTCCTTCAAGGTATGGTTCTGTCACCTGTCCTCTTCATTCTTTATACTATTTTAATTGTACCAGGTGTGATGCCACACTGTTGATAAAGAACCTTGATGGCACTGCTCTTGGAGGCTAATGAAAACAATGCTGTGTGTGTTCTAAACAAGTTGAGTTGTTCATAGATAGACATGTAGTAAATAAAGTTGTAAGGACGGTGGCAGGATGGTTAAGACGTTCGCCTGCCAATTTGTAAACCACAAGTTTCTGGGTTCATACCCAGCTCGCCCTTTCTTCCCAGTTTGACGAAAAAAATCGAACTGAATATCAAAGTCATTTGGATGAGACTATAAACTGAGGTCCCATGTGCGAACGCACACAAAACATCTTGCGCACATGTTAAAATCCTGTTCGCCTTTTGGAAGAGCAGGCCATCGTGTGCCGGTAAGAGCGGATGACAAAATTATATATATAAAAAACCAGCATGCACACAGGTGTTGGGTTTAGACACCATCCCTGAGGGGAAAAAAAAAAAGGGTAGGCGCTGCACTTGTGGCGACGCGCTCTCCCTGGGGAGAGTAGCCCGAATTTCACGCAGAGAAATCTGCTGTGATATAAAGTGGTATAAAATAAAATAAATGTTTAGCAAGAAAGTAGACTGCATGAAGTCAGGATGTATTAATGTTTATACTGTGCAATGTTCTATGATGGTTTGTTTCTTCTGGATGTCATTTTATTCATTTCTTTGTAATTGCTCTTCTTATAGAATGCTCTTATTTTCTATTTGGAGATAATAATGTTTTGTGATTTTTTTGACAGAATCTCATCATGGGAGGAAATTTCATCATCGCCAGGACTTCATCAACACCAGGACTTCATCAACACCAGGACTTCATCAACACCAGGACTTCATCAACACAGGACTTCATCAACACCAGGACTTCAGAAGTCAGCTTTTACTTGTTCCCTGCAAGGTATGGTTCTGTCACCTATTGTATTTTCTTTATTTAAATAGTAAAGCCTGCACTGTCTCTGATAGCACTGTGTAATCGGGTTCTCTGATGATACTGCTCATGGAGACTTTTTAGATTTACATTCTCTATATTTTAAAGTTGTTGGGTTTTTTTCAGAGAGGAAGGGGGGGGGGGGGGGGGGGGGGGGGGGGGGGGTGAGAGTTTTAAATACAAATATCGAGAACAAAATTGTAAAAAAAAGAAAAAAAAAAGATATAGCAAAATAGTGGGCTGAATAAAGGTTATGATACATTAGTATGATTAGTTTCTGGATGTAGAATTTAGTTTTGAATAGCTTTTTCATCATCTACACATAGTTTTCTTTTTTGAGATAATAATATATTCTTGTTTGTATGATTGCCAGGTTCTTCACCAGATTTTCTTGATCACAAGACTTCTTCATCATCACAAAGAGTTTGTCCTCACCAGTATAACTTCACAAGACTTTTTCATCACCACAAGGAGTTTGTCTTCACCAGTATAACTTTACAAGACTTCTTCATCACCACAAGGAGTTTGTCTTCACCAGTATATTTTTTAAATTTTTTATTTATCTAATTTATTTAATTTGTTATTTATTGAGTTTGTCTTCACCAGAATAACTTCACAAGACATCTTCATCACCACAAGGAGTTTGTCTTCACCAGTAAAACTTTACAAGACTTCTTCATCACTGCAAGGAGTTTGTCTTCACCAGTATAACTTTACAAGACTTATTCATTGTCGCAAGTGCTTCTCAATTGCTGCAAGGACTTCCTCATCCCATCAATGCCTTCATCACCAGGACTCCAAAAGCCAGCTTTGATTGCTTCTCTTCAAGGTATGGTTCTGACACCTTTCCTGTTCATTCTCTATACATCAAACTTTAACAACTGTAATGGATCTGATACCAGCTGTTAAGTATCCTGATGACACTGCTCTTCAAGAAATTTTGAAGTGACACTCTGAATATTCTAATCAAGTTACGGAGATTTTTGTAAGTAGAATTGTACAGAAAAACATTGTAAAAAATGTGCAGCAAGGAAGTAAGACTGCATGAAGTCAGGATGGATTTATATTTTACGTTACAAGGTTTGTTGATTGTTTTATTATTTTTTTGTGATGTCGCTTTAATCTTTTCTTTTTAATGGCCTTGGTTATAAGCTGCTCCAGTTTTCTCTTTTGAGAAAGTAATGTTTTCTTATTTGTTTTTTGAGATAGTAATGTTTATTTGTTTTTTTTTGAGATAATAATGTTTTCTTATTGTTTTTTGAGATAGTACTGTTTTCTTTTTTCTTTTTGAGATAATAATGTTTTCTTATTTGTTTTTTTGTCAGAATCTCATCATGGCAAGAACTTTCATCATGGCCCGGATTTCACCATTGCCTGGACTTCAGTTTTCATCATTGTGTGGACTTGAACAAGTCTGCAATATCAGTCTTCATCATCACCAGGACTTCAGTCTTCATCATCACCAGGACTTCAGTCTTCATCATCACCAGGACTTCCGTCTTCATCATCACCAGGACTTCGGTCTTCATCATCACCAGGACTTCAGTCTTCATCATCATCACCAGGACTTCAGTCTTCATCATCACCAGGACTTCAGTCATCATCATCACCAGGACTTCAGTCTTCATCATCACCAGGACTTGACAACACCAAAACTGCATGCAGTCTTCATCATCACCCAAACTTCATCATCACCAGGACAGCATCAACTCCAGAACTGCAGTCATCTTCATCTCCAGGACTTGAAAAACCAACCTTTACTTGTTCTCTGCAGGTATGGTTCTGTCACTTTTGTCTTTAATCTTTATACAATGATTATAATTACTTGATCTGATGTCGCCTTTTGACTAAGTATCCCGATGACCATTGACACTTTGTATATTATCAAGTTGAGTTTTCTATAAAGTAATAGAAATGCACTGAATAAAATTGTAAACATATGTAGCTAGAAGGTCTGCTGCATCTATGACAGTGTTTAGCATTTTAGGTTATGAACTGGAAGTTTGTGGGTTCAAATCACATGAGAGTCATAGGGATTTGATTGGACTCCAGCCGACTCCTACCCAGAGTGAGTGTGCTGGGGGCTCACTGAGAAAAGTATTTTCATCCACCAATAAGGTTGATAGATTTGAACTGTGATGATGGTGTCTAAACATGACACATGTGTGTATGTATTTTAAGAAATGCCATCTGTTTTTACCAGTACAAAATGGACTATTCTTGTGAAAGGCAAGATGTGCTGCATCGATTTGCGCTAAGGGCCTTGGTTTATAGTCTCATCCAAAGGACTATTGGGGAGAGGAGTCAGTACTGATGGTAACTACAAGGTAAAATCCTCCAGATCAGGCGCCTTCTGTTGTGGCTTGATCCCAGAGCATTAGATCATGACCTCAAAGCTCTAACTGCTAGGGTCTCCTACCCCTTGATATGCATATTCTTATCTCTTATATAAAAAAAAATTGAAAAGGTGGATGTTTTTGCATAAAAGTCAAGATACATTAATGCTGTATTGCACCATTTTCTGTGGTGACTTTTTTTTTATATTTCTAAAAGTATTTGTTTAAATTTTTTTTAATCTTTATTATTATTGGATATAATTTTTTGGTTGTGAGATAATAACATATTTATAATTTTTATCATCCTCAGGCCTTACCACCAGGACTTTAAAACCTCAGCATAGCCAGGCTGTCATCTTTGACAATTCTTCAATACCTGCATTGTTGCCGAGATTTCATCGTCACCAACTCTTCAATGCCTGCATTGTTGCCGAGATTTCATCGTCACCAACTCTTCAATGCCTGCATTGTTGCCAAGATTTCATCGTCACCAACTCTTCAATGCCTGCATTGTTGCCGAGATTTCATCGTCACCAACTCTTCAATGCCTGCATTGTTGCCGAGATTTCATCATCACAACTCTTCAATACCTGCATTGTTGCCGAGATTTCATCATCACGACTCTTCAATACCTGCATTGTTGCCGAGATTTCATCGTCACCGACTCGTCAATGCCTGCATTGTTGCCGAGATTTCATCGTCACCAACTCTTCAATACCTGCATTGTTGCCGAGATTTCATCGTCACCGACTCTTCAATGCCTGCATTGTTGCCGAGATTTCATCGTCACGACTCTTCAATGCTGCATTGTTGCCGAGATTTCATCGTCACTGACTCTTCAATGCCTGCATTGTTGCCGAGATTTCATCGTCACCAACTCTTCAATGCCTGCATTGTTGCCGAGATTTCTCATCACCAACTCTTCAGTGCCAAGACCTCATGAGCACTGTTTCATCACCAAGACTTCAGCATGTAGAGACTCCTTCAACACCAAACTTATCAACACTGGGACTTCAATAACGTTGAGATTCCTTCAAGACCAAGACTTCTTCAACACTAAGACTTCATCTACACCCAGACTTCATCTACACCCAGACTTCATCTACACCAAGACTTTATCTACACCCAGACTTCTTCATCACTTGGACTTCTACAACAGTAAGACTTCACAGTTCCAAAAACTTCATCAGTGTCAAATCTTCTTCAGCACCAAGACTTTACCTACACAAGATATTGTCATCACCAAGATTTCATGGTCATGAAGGATATTAGGCACAAGCATTTCACAGCAGACTTCCTTAAGATCCTTTATCGTGATGGTCCATCGGACACCATTTTTAACTTCTTGAGAGAACTGGGCTTTTTCTGTCTGATATGAGCGAAAGCGTTATGGTTGGTCACTAAGAACGAGGTTTTTGTTTATTCATTCTTTTATATCAAGGATAATGGAATAAGCGCTCATGTGCTTTTTTTTACATTCAGTTCCAGTGTGTATACAGTTTTATAAATTTTGTCATCTGTTCCCACCGGCACACAATGGTCTATTCTTTTGAAAGTGGAACAGGATTTAATGTGTGCGCAAGATGTTCTGCATGCATTCACTTACGGGTCCTTGGTTTATAGTCTCATTCAAAGGTATTTTGGGGGGAGTGGAGTCTGCACTGATGTTAACTCCAAGGGGAAATCCCCTCGAAGGCGATTCAAACTCGGGTTGTCAGATTGCGAGCACAATGTTCTAACTACTAGGCTATCCCATCCCCTTTTGTTTTAAGGAATCGGGTTTATGTGTGGTTGATGTGGGTTTTCCCACGACACGGTGCCCACCCTGGGTTGACCTCTATGGATGACCAGGGCCTCAACAAAGAATAACAGTAGAGTTGGTTTTATAACCCCATTTTCATCTGTACATAGTTGCACAGTTTTATTCTGAGATTGAAGATTTGACGAGGTGACAGGCCCGATATGGCCTGTGTGCGTGGTGGTGCTATAAATAACATGATTGGATTGGATTGACATGAAAAATTTTTGTTATAGTTTACATGGTTTATTATCCTTATTTGAAATGAAATTTAGATAAGATTTTTATCTTGTCAGGACTGGAAATGACTAGGGATGATAAATTTTTGTTTGTACACCATTGCCTGTTTTACAGCAGCACTAGGTGTAGTTGGTAAATTCATGCAATGGTCAGCCACCAAGGCCAGCTCAACTGAGGAATGAGTGTGTTTGTGTTCTGTTATTTTTGCTATGGAAAATAGTTATGGTGATGCGTATTAAAAGTTTGTGTGCGTGTTAAAAATGTGTCATCCATTGCTACCAGCATGAAATGGCCTACTCTCTTGAAAGGTGGAACATTTTTTAACTTGTGTGCAAGATGTGCATTTATTTGCATGCAGGCTCTTGGTTTATTGTTCCATACAAAGGGGGTTTAGGGTCAGTAAGTTTTGGGGTTTTTTTGTTTTTTGTTGGTAGGGTCAGTAAGTTAACTCCAGGGCAAAATCACCTTAACAGGTGCCTCCATAGCGGCTTGTACGCAAGGCTCTGACCTCTTGGCTATACCACTCCTGAGTACATGATTATCAGTAAGGGGGTGTTAAGGATGTGTGTGTGTGTGTGTGAGTGTGTGGTGTGTGTGTGTGTGTGTGTGTGTGTGTGTGTTGTGTGTGTGTGTGTTACTTAAGGAGCTGGTAGACATGTTTTTATTGGAAAGCAGTTTAAGGTAAAGGTGTTTTTGAGAGCAGGGGGTAAGATGCACATTCACATCTGCAATTAACTAAGGAAAAATTATAACAAGGTTTGGGAAAAATTCTTTCATACCTAGTCTTTTTTTTTTTTTTCAAGGTACAGTTGATTTCTATGAAAACATCTTTTTCTTCATTCCTGGGCTAGATCTCCAGGGTTCACCTTGGGTGAGATTTTTCATATGTGACCATTTTCCCCTCACCATTGAAGTAGCTGCATTCTGACTTCAGGGGTATGGTATGGTTCAGAATTGAACCTGCCAATTTTGTCAGGATATTCGGGAGGTATCTTCTGGTCTTTCCAATTTTTTTTATGTCATTGGTTCTGTTGACACAAGTTTGTAAGCACATGGGGCTGACTTGTTGAAGTCTTTTCTGAAAGAGTTATCATTCATTATGATTTTCCCATCAAAAGGAAGAAAGTGGAAGGCTGGGAATTGAACCCAGTTTATTTGTTAGGTGAATTTCTAAGCCATGCAGCTACCTTCCTTATGAAAACATTTTAAGTTCTGAAGCCCTTTTTTGCTATTGGGGATCACTTTTTGAGCAAAGATATAAAGTCATAGAAATAGTATCTGTTTTGGTGGGAATGGTAATTTGTGTGTAGAAAAGAAAACCATGATGTCCACAAACCATTGTGTCCACATGCATACTTTCATGCATGCATCCAGACTGACAGGCCCAGTTCCAACTACTAACCTTAACCATAACCTGATACTAACTGTTGACACTTACCTGACCCCTACCCTGCATGTAAACACACTGGCAGATGGATGCAATGGTACATGGACATCATGGTAAATTTTCTGTCCTGAAACCAATAAAGACGTTTGGGGAATGGTGAATTTTCAGAAAATTGGAAATTTAAGGGAGAAGAATAAAAGATTTATTCAGGTCCATTACAGAGTGTTTAATTAAAAAAAAAAAAAGAGGATAATGAATAAGCACTTGTGTGCTTTTTTTTCTTTATCTATTACCCATGTGCCTGCAATTTTATAATCCATTCTCACCGGCACACAATGGCCTACTCTTCTAAAAGGTGGAACAGGTTTTTAACATGTGCACAAGATGTTCTTTGTGTGTGGTAACACATGGGACCACGGTTTAGCCTCATCCAAAGGACATGCGGGGGTTGGGGTTTTTTTTTGGAGGGAGGGGGGGGAGTAAGCTTTTTTTTTTGTTTAAAGGAGTACAGGGAATGTACATAAAAAAAAGATGTTCGGATAGACATTTATATCACTTAAACATGGGGAGACAGCCAGAGGGATGACTGCATGTATGCAATCAGTAGAGGGGTCATGTATGCAGATTTTCTGTTTGTGTGTGTGTGTGTGTGTGTGTGTGTGTGTGTGTGTGTGTGTGTGTGTGTGTGTGTAAGCAAATTTGTTTGTCTGGTGCTAGCATAGATGTGTAGCTATGACATGTTTTAGGCAATACTTTTTTGTTGTGTTGTAAAACCCTTGATTGTCATAGACATATAGCTATGACATTTGAAGCAGCACTTTTTGTTTTGTTGTAAAACCAGCAGCATAGTTACATTACTGATGTACATGCTTTTTCAACACAGAATACACATGTCTTAATGTTAGTGCTTCAATTTGTATCAGTTTTTTTAATAGTATTTTTTTAAATCCTGTTGTTTAGTATGTAACTTTAATAGGTTTTGTTTTTTGAATGAGTGTTTATGAAGGTGACATGAATTTTGGATGTCAAATAAGTGGAAAAAATCAGGAGGATGTAGAACCTGCAAAAAAAAATTAATTAAATTAACGGGGAAAAGAAAAGGTGGTTGGGGGCCCCACACATAAAAAAAAGAATAAAAGTAAACATTAAAGAAAAAAATAATGGGGAAAAGAAAAGGTGGTTGGAGGCCCCCATGCATAAAAAAAAATAGTAGTAAAAAATAATGGGGAAAAGAAAAGGTGGTTGGAGGCCCCATGCATAAAAAAAAATAGTAGTAAAAAATAATGGGGAAAAGAAAAGGTGGTTGGAGGCCCCATGCATAAAAAAAAAATAGTAGTAAAAAATAATGGGGAAAAGAAAAGGTGGTTGGAGGCCCCATGCATAAAAAAAAATAGTAGTAAAAAATAATGGGGAAAAGAAAAGGTGGTTGGAGGCCCCACACATAAAAAAAAGGAATAAAAGTAAACATTAAACAAAAAAAAGGGGGAAAAGAAAAGGTGGTTGGGGGCCCCATGCATAAAAAAAATATTAGAGAAAAATAATGGGGAAAAGAAAAGCTGGTTGGGGGCCCCACACATAAAAGAATAATAAAATTTAAAAAAAGAAAAAAAAAAACGGGGGGGGGGGGGGGGGGGGGGAAGAAAAGGTGGTTCAAGGCCCCACAAAGAAAGAAAAGAAGTAAAAGAAAAAAAGCCCAAATTAAAAAAAGGATAAAAAACCCAAATAAACAAAAAGAGAGAGAAAAAGAAAATGTGGGAAACGTTGGAAGCTCCACATTATAAAAAAAAAGTATGTTTTTTTTTCCAACTTTGTACGTTTTGTTTGAGTTTGCAATCCATTTTACCAATCATAAAATCTGTCTGTTGAAAAAAAACAGATCTTAAGATGGCAGTATAGTTTGTGTGTCTGTGTATCATCTATCAGTGATAGATTTCACATCTGCTGGGAACTTTAGGTCTTCCTGACTGTAAGGAATTCTTCATTACTGCAAGGACTTTTTCATTGCTGCAAGGACTTCTTCATTACTGCAAGGACTTTTTCATTACTGCAAGGACTTCTTCATTACTGCAAGGACTTTTTCATCACTGCAGACTTCTTTGTAATCATAATGGCTTCTTCATTACTGCAAGGAATTCTTCATTACTGCAAGGAATTCTTCATTACTGCAAGGAATTCTTCATTACTGCAAGGACCTCTTCATTACTGCAAGGAATTCTTCATTACTGCAAGAAATTCTTTGTCACCACACGCATTTTTTTCATCACCACAAGGACTTACTAACTGTTGTAGGGACTTATCATGAAAGACTTCATCCCTGCAAAGACTTCTTTGTGGTCACAAAGATATCTTCATGACTGCAATGACATCTTCATCACTGCAATGACATCTTCATCATTGCAAAGCTTTGTCACTGTGCGGACTTCATCACTGCAATGACATCTTCATCACTGCAATGACATCTTCATCACTGCAATGACATCTTCATCATTGCAAAGCTTTGTCACTGTGCGGACTTCATCACTGCAATGACATCTTCATCACTGCAATGACATCTTCATCACTGCAATGACATCTTCATCATTGCAAAGCTTTTTGTCACTGTGCGAACTTCTTCATCACTGCAAGGACTTCTTGTCACAAATTTTGATCAGTGCAAGACTTGATCGCCACATAGACTTGTTCTTTGTACAAGGACTTCTTTATTGCAAGGAATCTTCATGAATAGAAGGCTTCATAACCCAAAGAATTTCTTTGCTGCATAGAATCTTCATCCGTGCAAGTATACTTCTCCATTGCAGGACTTCTTCATTGCCAGGACATCTTCATTCATTGCCAAGACTTTTCCATTGCAGGACTTCTTTATTGCCCAGGATTTCCATTGCCAGCACTTCTTCATTGCCAGGACTTCTTCATTGCCAGGACTTCTTATTGCCAGGATTCTCCATTGCCAGGACTTCTTCATTGCCAGAAGTTCTTGCATGCCAGTACTTCTTCATGCCAGACTTCTTCATTGCCAGGACTTCTTCATTGCCAGGACTTCTTCCATTGCCAGGACTTCTCATTCTCATTGCCAGGACTTCTTCATTGCCAGGACTTCTTCATTGCCAGGACTTCTCCATTGCCAGGACTCCAAAAGTGAATGTTCATTGGTTCCCTTCAAGGTATGGCCCTGTCACCTATGCTTTTTATTCTTTAGGTAAATTATTTTAATTTTACTGGATCTTTTTTTTTGTGCTTTGTTTTTTTTGGCTAGATCTCCAATTTTTTTTTTTTAATCTTTGAGGTGAACAAATATTAAGATTTTGAATATGCAACCATTTTTGCCCACCATGAAGGTAGCTGCATTCTGGCTTTGGGGATGTATGCTGGGTGTGTTGTGTTTCTTTAACTCATTGAACATTGACATGAATTACATGCATGTGTATGCATGTACGAAGGGAATTAAGGGACTGGCAGGTCTGCATGTGAAGTTGACATGGGAGATTGTAAATATTCACCAGATACTTGATTTAGCACCACCCTGTAGATTAGGTGCCTTGATGACACTGCTGTTGAAAATTTGTGGAATTGAAGTGGTGTATATTGTGAGCAGATTGAGTTTTCTATAAATGAAAAATAATCATAAAAAAAGAAATGTTCTGAATAATATTTATATTTATAAATATGTGGTGAGAAAGTAGGCTGTATGAAGCTATGATGCAGTATGATGCACTGTGTTATTTTCTGTGATGTTTCCTTTTTTTATTATTTTTTTTTTTAGGGCATGCTCATGAATTTTCTTGTTTCTCTTCTGAGATAATAATATCTGTTTGTATTTGTGTTTGGACAGAAATTCATCCTGACAATAACTTCAATTCCAATTGCCAAGATTTGTACATCATCAAATTCTGTTTACATTCAATGGCATCATCACCACAACCCCAGCCTTCTTCAGTTTACATCCAATGGCATCCATCACCACAACCCCAGCCTTCTTCAGTTTCATCATCACCACAACCCCAGCCTTCTTCAGTTTACATCATCACCACAACCCCAGCCTTCTTCAGTTTACATCATCACCACCAAACCCCAGCCTTCTTCAGTTTACATCACTCATCACACAACCCCAGTTACTTCTCATCACCACAACCATCTATAAACCTCAGTCTTCATCATCACCAGGACTTAAACATCATAAGAACTGCAGTCTTCATCATCGCCAGGACTTAGTTAACTTGTACTTGTTCCCTGCAAGGTATGGTTTTGCCATCCATCTTCATTGTTTATACAGTTTAAACGTGTACTGGATCTGATAACACTGTTGATAGATTTCTTTTGATGATACTGATGCTGAAGATGTGTGACATAAACACTGTGTGTAATGTAATGAAGAGGAAGTTTTTTTTTCTACTGATGAAAATGGTAAAAATGTGTAGTAAGATAGAGGACAGCATGAAGTCAGGATGCATTAATGATAACCTGCATCTTTTTTTTTCCTTCCCTGACATTTTATTTTTAAATGGCTTGCTCATCATCTGCAAAGATGTGTCTGTTTTGAGATAATGTATTCCTGTTTGTGTGATTGCCAGTGTCTTCATCTTTGCCCAGAATTATATTCCTTGCAAGGACTTCTTCATCACCACATGGACTTCTTCATCACCACAAGGACTTCTTCATCCACAAGGACTTCTTCTATCACCACAAGGACTTCTTCATCACCACAAGGACTTCTTCATCACCACAAGGACTTCTTCATCACAATGCTTCTTCATCACCACAAGGATTTTTGCCTTCATCACCACAAGGACTTCTTTATCACTGCAAGGATGCCTTGTTGCAGGACTTCAGAAATGCTCTTTTACTGGTTCCCTTTAAGGTATGATTCTGTCACCTATCCTCTTCATTCTTTAAACTATCTAGTTAATCGTACCAGATGTGATACCACACTCCCTTCAAAGTATGGTTATGTCACCTGTCCTCTTCATTCTTTATACTATTTTAATTGTACCAGTGTGATACCACACTGTTGATAAAGAACCTTGATGACCTGCTCTTGGAGGCTAATGAAATAGATGCTGTGTGTATATTCTAAACAAGTTGAGTTTTTCATAGAAGACATGTAGTGAATAAAGTAAAATTTTAAAGCAACAAAGAAGACTGCATGAAGTCAGGATGTATTAATGCTATACTGTACAATGTGCTATGATGGTTTGTTACTTCTTGATGTCATTTTATTTCATTTAATTGCTCTTCATGTTAAAATTAATGCTCTAATTTTCTATCTGGAGATAATAATGCATTCTTACCCCCCTCGTTTTTTGTTGTTGTTTTTTTAACAGAATGCCATCATTACAAGAACTTTCATCATCACCTGAACTTCAACAACACCAGGACTTAGAAGTCAGCTTTTACTTGTTCCCTGAAAGGCATGGTTTTGTCACCCATGTATTCATTTTTATACAGGTAAGTCTGTCATTAGAAGGGGGCTTGGAGTGATGAACTGCATATGTTGGCTCAGAACAGGCACCACCATTTATTTATTTATTTTATTTTTTTATTTGAGGATAATGGAATAAGCCCTTGTGTGCTTTTTTTTTTTATCCAGTCCCATTGTGTATGCAGTTTTGTAAAATTTGTCATCTGTTCCCACCGGCACACAATGGTATACTCTTCTGAAAAGCAGAACAAATTTTAATGTGTGCGCAAAATGTTTTGTGTGTGTTCGCACATGGGACCTGGCTTTACAGTCTAATCCAAAGGACTTTTGGAGGAGTGGAGTTAGCGCTGATGTTAACTCTATGGGAAAATATTCCCTTAAATGAGATTCAAACCTTGGTCATTCGATCAAATGCGCAATATTCTAATCAAACAGGTTATCCTGTCCCCTCCCACCCCCCCCCTTTTTTATGTGTTTGTTTTTTTTTCTTGTATTCCGAGGATAATGGAATAAGCATTCATGCGCTCTTTTACATCCAGTCCCCTGTATGCAATTTTGTTATTTGTTCCCACTGGCACACAGTGGTCTACACTTCCAAAAAGTGGAACGAGTTTTAATATGTGTGGCAAGAAGTTCTGCATGCATTTGCACATGGGACCTTGGTTTCTCCTCCGATGGACTTTAGAGGGGAGTGGAGTCGGCACTGGTGTAAACTTTAGATGAAAAACCCTCTTGAACAAGATTTGAACCTGCTTCAGTAGATCACAAGCGCATCACTGTGACCACTAGGCTTGATGTTTATTTTTTCTCTCTAGTTTCCTTGCTCCTAGGGTACTTTCTGTATAAAGATTATAAACAATGTATTCCTGTTTGGTTTTGGGTTTTTTTTGGACAGAATCTCATCTGGCAAGACTTTTAACATCCTCCAGATTTCATCAACACCAGGACTTCATCAACACCAGACTTCATCAACACCAGGACTTCATCAACACCAGGACTTCATCAACACCAGGACTTCATTCAACACCAGGACTTTATCAACACCAGGACTTCAGATGTCCACTTTTACTTGTTCCCTGCAAGGCATGGTTCTGTCACCCACTGAATTTATTTTTTATGTTAACAGTTTAGACTGAGTCAAATCTGATTTCTCTCTCTCTCTCTCTCTCTCTCTCTTCTCTCTCTCCCTCTCGTCTCTCTCTCTCTCTCTCTCTGGTCTGTCTGTCTGTCGTCTCTCTCGTTCTGTCTGTTTCTCTGTCTCTGTCGTCTGTCTGTCTCTCACTCTCTTGTCTGTCTGTCTGTCTCTCTCTCTCTCTCTGTCTCTGTCTCTCTCTGTCTCTGTCTGGTCTGCTGCTCTGTCTGTCTGTCTGTCTCTCTGTCTTCTCTCTCTCTCTCTCTCTCTCTCTCTCTCTCTCTCTCTTCCTCTCTCTCTCGTCTCTCTCTCTCTCTCTCTCTCTCTCTCTCTCTCTCTCTTGTCTGTCTGTGGTGTTTGTGTGTCTCTCTCTCTCTCTCTCTCTCTCTCTCTCTCTCTCTCTCTCTCTCTCTCTCTCTCTCTCTCTCTCTCTCTCTCTCTCTCTGTTCCCTTACAGGGTGGGGTGCATAGTGCCTGACTTGCTCTGTTTTTGTCATATTGCAGGAGGTCTGCCTGCTGGCCTCAGCCCACACACTCCTACTTCAAAGCAGCTCATTTTTTGTACAGAATGCATGCTAGATGTGCTAATATTTTCAACCCCACCAAACTGACATAAATTATGGGATCTTTAACGTGCAAATTTGATCTTCAGCATGCATATATACACAAAGGGAACAAAGGCACAAGCATGTCTGCACTTGGAAGTTGACCTGGGAGATCAGATAAAAAGAAAACCCAACCTACCCTTAATTTACCAAACGCTGTCTCTCGAGATTCAAACCCAGGACTTCATGGGCCCTCTGTATTGAAGTCCGATGGTCTTAACCACTTGGCTATAGCGTCCGTCTGGATTGATGCCACACTGTTGGTAAAGTTCTCTGAAGACACTGCTCTTGGAGGTTTGTGACTTTCACTTTCTGTAAATTTTAAAGAAGTTTGAAGGTTTTCTTTTTTGATGATTGGTTTATTTTTTTCTTGGTTAAAAACACCCCCAACTTATTTTACTTGCTCAGCATGTATACAAAGCTATTTCATGTTTTGAGTTAATGATGTATATCTGTTTATATCTTTGCCAGGTCTTCATCTCCTCCAGAATTTTATGATAGCAAGGACTTCTTCATTGCTTCTAGGACTTCCACATCACCACAAGGACTTCTATATCACTGCAAGAAATTCTTCATTGCAAGAACACCTTAATTTCCAGGACTTCAAAAGTCAAGTTCTACTGGTTCTTTTCAAGGTATGGCTCTGTCTCACCTCTCTTTGTTTCTGTCATTCTTTGTATCAATGTTTTGACTGTATTGGATCTGATACTAGTAACTCTCTCTTTGTTTCTGTCTTTTTTCCTGACCTTTCTATCATCTATCATATTTTCTGCCTTCCCTGTCCACTCTCCTGCCTTTTTTGCTAGATCTTTCTAACACTTTTTTCATAGCATGACATTTTGCCTGATATTTTTTTTTTTTTTTTTTTTTTTTAAGTTCTGGCGACATGGTAGTGATACTTAAACTCTGGGATGGGCACAGGATGTCCACTCTGCAGTGGTATTTGCCCATGTGGCACTTTTTGTGTTTATTTTTGTACTTTAACATGTTTATTATCCTTTTTATTGTTATCCTTTTTGTTGATACGTGTTTGAAAAAAATCTGGGGATGACAAATTAAATGGAATGACTGGCATTCTCAGCACAGCCTGGTTTATTAGCCTTAAGGAATGATATAATTTAGGTATTGTGTCATTTAATGTGTTTGTTTTTTTTGGGGGGTGGGGGGGGGGGGGGAGGAGATGGACGGTGTTAGATATTTGAGGGTATTAGGAGATGTTGGTTTTGAACCTGAAGTTGAAAGTTACTGGAGCCACTGAAACTGAATGAGGTGACAGCCCTGATATAGCTTTTGTGGTCGGTAGGGCTGTAAACAATATGGTGTTGTATGGTGTGCCTTGCTCAAAACCACTCCACTGTCCCTGTTTTGGGACACCAACATATTCCTGAGATAGTATTTTTCTCCAGGTCTTCATCGTCACAGGGACTTCTTGGTTCTTCATCACCTGGACTTGTCACCTGGACCCTGGATTTCTTCTCCTCCGGATTTTCAAAAGGCCTTCGTCACAACAAGGACTTCTCCAAAATGATCTTTCATCACTGCAAGGACTTCTCCAAAATGACTTCTTCATCACTGCAAGGTCACTGTCATTGCCAGAGCTTTTTAAAAAATGTCTACTAATTCCCCACAAGGTACAGTCCTGTTGCTTACCTTCTTGATTTTTTATACCAGTGAGTGTTGTACAGGTTTTTTTTTGTTTTTTTTTACTTTGGCTGTAGTTAGAAGGTTCACGTCTTGTGAGATCTCGCACTTGCAATGGTTTGCTTATCACTAAGGTTGCTGCATTCAAGCCCTGAGGATGATGTGTAAACACACCAGAGTGCATGCATTAAAAAAAGATTTCATCTTTTATTCCTACTGGCCTGCAATGGCTTACTCTTCCAAAAAGGTTAAACATGCTTTATTGTGTGCACAGATGTTGTGCAAGCATTCATACACAGGACATCAGTTTATAGTCTAATCTGAAGGAATATTGATAGAGTGGAGTTGGTACTGATGTCAACTCCAGGGGAAATTTTTTTGTCAATTTGGCATCTTGGTGGTGGCTCCAGCATGATCCATCAGAATGTAAGCTAAACATCTCTACCCCCCCCTGTTTGGCCCCCCCCCCATTTCTACTGGATCTGATACCTTTCATTGATTGGTAATGTGCTCTATGTCTTTCTGTTGAAGATTTGGGAAAATGACTCTCTATGTGTTTGAAATGCGTTGAGTTTTCTCTGTTGTGCACACAGAACTAGTTGGATCCGAATGTCAGAAATCAGAAAGAACCATCTTGTGATTTCTGTAAGGACCCAGACCCTGTTCCTGATGTTTTCATTGATGGAGTAAAAGAGAGAGTGTGAGCAGGGATACAAGTGATGATCACAGCAGTAACAGACAGTTCAGCAATTTTAGTGCCAGTCCAAAAGATTGAAGTGGTTTACCATATTTTCTCCTATAGTTCTCCCCTGTGCAAACACCAATATTGTAAAATTAATGAGGTTTCAGTCTTACATCTTTGAATTTTGTTTTGGGGTGGGGGTGGGGATTATAAGCATATTTGCTTGTAAATGCAAGTTATCCTGAATCTGTACTGCTGTTTTATTGAGTGGGTGATTACTTTTTAATTGTTATTATGGATATCTGAATATCCAAAATGTACTGAATAAGATTGGTTAAAGAAAAAAAGTAGCACAATAATGGGTAGCATGTAAAAGAATTTGATATGTATGAATGTTTTGTGAAAAGAAGACTGAAAGAAAATGTGAATGATGGTACCCTATTTTCACTAGGAGGACAAACACCTACATCAAAAATATTTCAGGATTCCTCAGTTTAAAACTCTTCAAAAGAGGAGTAGTGTCATCCTGAACTCAGTTCTGCTGTTAAATAAAAAAAATATTCATGTTGACAGGGAACCAAACGAAAGATGGGGGAAAGGGAGAAAGAGACAGAGGGAGTAGGTAAAGGGAGAAAATCACATGGAATGTAGATGAGAGGAAGATTTTTTTTCAGAGTTAAAGTTTTTATTTGTGTGATGTTAGTTTTATGCTGCAGTGAAATGTATCAAAATTTGATAACACAAGCTGCCTGCGCTGTCATTTATTAATCATACAATTTTTTCCCGTTCCTTGGCTAGAACTCCAAGGTTTACCAATGGTGAGATTTTTGTGTTTTGGACTGTTTTGACCACCATTAATGTTGCTGCATTCTGACTTTGGGGATGTACCACAGGGCACTTG
Organism: Stramonita haemastoma; assembly: GCA_030674155.1. NCBI lineage: Eukaryota > Metazoa > Mollusca > Gastropoda > Neogastropoda > Muricidae > Stramonita > Stramonita haemastoma. The sequence goes on from CM060329.1 coordinate 9,099,553, forward strand.
TGTACATGCATTGTGCTAAAATTTGTCATCTGTTCCTACCAGAACAAAATGGACTACTCTTATGAAATGCAAGATGTTCTGCATGGATTTGCTCATGGGGCCTTGGTTTATAATCTCATCCAAAGGGCTTTTGGAGGAGAGGAGTCAGTACTGGTATTAACTCCTGGGTGAAATCCCCTAAAGTAGGTTTTCTCTGTGGTGGCTCAGTCCCAGGCTATCAGAACATGAGCGCAATGCTGTAACCACCTCCTGCCTCTTAACATTATGTATATACAGTTTTATATGTCGACTCTCTGAAGAAAAAAAAAGGGCATTTTCTGCATAGAAGTCATAATGCATTAATGCTGTATTAAACCATTTTCTGTGGAGATTTTTTGAAAAAAGGAAACGTTAATTCTTTGCTTTACAATTAATGCACTTTTTTTTTTTCTCCTCTTTTAACTAAATTCATGATTTTTATCATTCTCAGGACCTACCACCAGGACTTCAAAACTTCACCATGGCCAGGATGTCATCTTTGCCAAGTCTTCAATACCTGCAACAAGACTTCATCATCACCCAGACTTTATTCTTCAGTGCAAAGACTTCTTTAATGCCAAGACTTCCTCAACACTAAGACTTTATCAACACCAAGATTTTTTTCAACACAAAGACTTCTTCAGCATTAAGACTTAAACACTGAGTCTTCTTTAACGCCAAGACTTCATCCTCACCAAGACTTCACCATCACGTGGACTTTTTCAGTGCAAAGATTTCATCATTATTAAGATTTTAATTATGCCGAGACTTCATCATTGTTGGGAATTAATCATCACCAAAATATCTCCACAAAGCTTTCATCTTCATTAGAATAATATTTATCTCCATGATATCTTGGCTTCATCATCATGAGTTCTTTTTCAGCATCATAGCTTTGTCTTCAACATTTCTAAGGTAAAGGTGTCCCATAACCTATGTAGTTGTGGGGAGTGAGGCGTCAGAAACCTCAGCTTCTCTAGGGCCAGCATGTTTAGGGTGGCGCCCATCTCCTCTCCCTCTCTGCTTTACCTTCCCTGACCCTAAAAAAGGCAGGTATTCATTTAAAGCTGGGTGAACTGGGGGACTGTATTGAAGCCAAGGCGCACAAACGGTCACCCATCCACTTGGTAACCATGCTTGATGCTGCTTAACCTTAGCTTGAGGAAAGCGAGCACTCTGATCACTGAACTATCCCGTCCCAGGAAGAAGAAAAAATCCCTTCCCTCATTCCCCCCCCCCCCCAAAAAAAAACCCCACAACCTAAACCCTATCAAATAGTATTCAGATGAAAATGGGAGGGAAGCAAAAACCAAAAAATGTAAACCCCCCCCCCCCCCCCCCCCCCCCCCAACCTTTCTCAACTGAAAAACTGTTCTCCCTCTCCCCTGCTATACTCAAAACAAAATTAGCGCTGTCAGAGGAAAAACGACAGAAAAGTGAATGTTTGACTGTATGTTTGTATTGTACCGATGATTTGTACTTTAAGATCTTAGGTACATTCATACTAGTCCGCGTGTTTGTCGTGCGGACCAAAAAAAAATGTGCGGATGTGGCACTCCCTTCCCATTTCTTAGTTATAAATGGAAAGGTGTTCATACCTCCACAGACACGCACGTCTGATTTCATCCGGCTAAAAAGCCGTGTGGTGCATGCCACACTTCTATCGTCTGTGCAGATGGGAAAAAAACGTGCGGATGTGACACTCCCTTCCTATTTATCACTTGAAATGCTGCCCGCGTTCATACTAACACGTGCGTGCAAGTTCAAACTTGTCATTTCAGTACTTAAAAATGGACGACGACAAACTGATTGCCACAGTGAGGATGAGAATGTTCCTTTGGGAAAAAAATCATTGCGTGGACCAATTCAATTCAAACATTTTATATCTCAAAAACAGAGAAATTCAACATTGCTTTTTTTTTTTCTTTTTCTTTTTTTTTTTGCAAGAAGCTCACACATTAAGTGGTGATATTCTCCATGCACATTTCCTAAATTGTTGATTGGATGCACAGAAAAATGACGAGATATTCTCCGCTTAATGTTCTTTTTCCTCCACCACCACCACAAAATAAGTTTTGGCCGCCTCTTTAGTGCCATGTTTTTACAAGACAGGGACGGAAAAGGAACAGATCAGTAAGAATGCCATTTCTCACGCATGTATATCTTTTTACATCTGCAGACAAACCCGCAGACAAGTATGAACGTAGCCTTAGGGTGTTGAAAACATTTGTCATCTCAATAAGGAATGAAAGAGGAAATAAATGACCCAAAAGATGAGTTGCACAACTTTTATATAGTATTTGTTTTAAATACATTAAAAAAAATGTTGTTGTTTGTCATGGTTTTGAAATGAAATTCAGATCAGATTTTGATATTGTAAGGACTGGAAATGACTAGGGATGAAATATTTTTTTATGTTGGCATGCCATTGCCTATTTTACATAAGACAGGTATAGTGATGTATAGGGAAGGTATGTCTGTTTGAACATGTGCATAAAATGTGTATGTGATAAGCATGGTGCATGCAATTTTTTTAGATTTTGACATCCATTCCTACTGGCTTGAAATCATGGCCTACCCTTCCAAAAGGCAGAACTTTTTTTTTTAACCTGTGTGCATGATGTTATACATGTATTCTCACCCAGGATTGTGGTTTATAGTCTCATCTGAAGGGGTGTGGAGTCGGTCAGTTCACTCCAGGGGAAAATCCCCTAAAACGGGTGCCTTCATGGCTGCTTTATCCCAGGCAGTCGCATCTCGCCCCCAAGTACAGCATGATTATTAGTTAGATTTATTTATCCCAGGCAGTCACATGATTGCAAGGTTCTAACGACTAGGTTATCTTGCCCCCTATACAGCATGATAATCAGATTTCTTTATCCCAGGCAGTCAGCATCACAATTGCAAGGTTCTAGCTATCTCGCTCCCTAGTACAGCATGAATATCAGTTAGATTTCTTTATCCCAAGCAGTCATTTTATTTTTTATTTTTCTTTTATATTGAGGATAATGGAATAAGCACTCATGTGCTTTTTTACATCCAGTCCCCGTGTGTAAGCAGTTTTTGTAAATCGTGTCATCTGTTCCCACCAGCACATGATTGCCTACTCTTACGAAAAGTGGAACAGGATTTAATGTGTGCGCAAGATGTTCTGCGTGCGTTGGCACACTGGGCCTCAGTTTATAGTCTCATCCAAAAGACTTTTGGGGAGAGTGGAGTTAGCACTGATGTTAACTCCAGGAGAAAAATCTTCTCGAACGTGTTCGATTCCCTGGGTCGTCAAATTGCCAGCGCAATGTTCTGACCACTAGGCTATCCCGTCCTCCAGTCACATCACGATTGCAAGGTTCCAGCCACAAGGCTATTTTGCCCCCACATAAGCATGGTTGTCAGCTAGATGGTGTTAAGGATGTGTGTGTGTGTGTGTGTGTATGTTTGGTAAAGGGGTGGGCAAGCATAATGTGCTTATACTGGACAGAAATTTAAGGTAAAGGGGCATTTGAGAGGGGGTAGTTTCTGTTGATAGTCACAAAGAAACATTTTCTAAGAAACTTCATGTAGAAGAAACTAGGTAACAAAGAAGTATAATGTTAAATATCGGTGGAATATCTGCTAACAGGAATATTAACATTCATTTTGATTTTCTCATGAAACTGGGGGAAAAGGGGATGGCTAGGCATTGAACCCAGATTATATTAAATATTGATGGAATATCTGTTAACAAGAATATTAACATTTATTTTAATTTTCCCATCCAACTGGGGGGGGGGGGGGGGGGGGGGGGGGGGGGGGGGGGGGGCTAGGAATTGAACCCAGAACCTCAGACCAGGACAGGTGGACATCTAAACCTTCTGGCCATTGTCGTATCCAAATAATTAAACTTTTGAGTAAAATGTTTTAAAAGTCGTAGAAATGCCATGTGCTTTTAATTGGAATAATAATTTTTGTGTAAAAGAAAAAAGTCTGAAAACCACGATGTCCACATACCATTGTGTCCACATGCATACATTCATGCATACATCCAGACTAACAGGCCCAGTTCCTACTACTAATCTTAACCCTAACCTGATACTAAATGTTTATACTTACCCGGACCCTTACCTTGCATGTAAACACAGTGGCAGATTGGTATATGGACAAAATGGTAACTTGACCATCCTGAAACCAATCAAGAGATTAGAGGGAAATGTGCAAAACTTATATATTTAGGAGATAAAAATACAGTATATATTCAGATCCATGGCAAATCTTTTTTAAAAATCAAAATTTAAAAATAATTTATTTGAGGAAATGATTAAGCACTTGTGTGCTTTTTTATATTATTTATTTATTTGTTTATTTTTTAAACGTTTAGTCCCATGTGCACTCAGTGTTGTAAATTTTGTCATCCCTTCCCACCCACACACATTGGGCAACTTTTCCAAAAGGGGAAACCAGTTTTAAAATGTGCACACACTGTTCACACACAGCTTAGTCACATTGGTGGGGGAGAGGGGGTAGCAGGCTTTTTGTATTTGTTTAAAGAAGAGGTTCAGGAAACTTTAAAAAAAAAAGAAAAAAAAAAGGGGGGGGGGGGGGATGTTCAGATACCAGGAATGTGGATAGATATATATTTATGTCAGTTAGGGGGGGGGGGGGGGGGGGGGGAGAGACAGGATAGCCTAGTGGTCATAACATTGCGCTCACAATTTGACAAGCCAGGTTCGATTTCCGGTCGAGGGGATTTTTCCTCTGAGGTTAACATCAGTGCTTACTCTACTCCCCGCAAAAGTCCTTCGGATGAGACTAAAAACCAAGGCCCCATGTGCAAATGTACGCAGAACATCTTGCGCATACGTTAAATCCTGTTCTGCTTTTTGTAAGAGTAGGCCATCGTGTGCCGGTTTGAACAGATATTTACAAAACTGCATACACATGGGGACTGGATGTAAAAAAGCATATGATGCTTATTCCATTATCCTCGATATAAACAAATAAATAAATAAATAAATAAGCATGGAGAGACAGCTAGAGGGATGACTGCAATAGGCAGACAGGCAAGGGATAGGGAACATTTGGAGAAAGGGGTGTTCAGGAAGATATAGGCTGTGTATATTTTTCTTCTTGTCCAACGCTCAGACACACAACTATTGTTATCTGTTATATGAGCAAAAATGCATTGCGCTTTCGCTAAGCGCCTGACAAGTCAGGCCCAGCACATCCGATTCTGGCGTGGGCTGTGCATATTCAGGTCGTTTGGAATGTGGCAAACAAGGGGGAGGGGTGTGTGTGTGTGTGTGTTTTATTCATTTATTATTCTTTTATATTGAGGATAATGGGATAAGCACTCATGTGCTTTTTTTCATCTAGTCCCGTGTGTATGTAGTTGTGTAAATATTGTCAGCCGTTCCCATGAGTGTTGTGTTTGTGTGTGTGTGTGTGTGTGTGTACGTGTGGTGTGTGAGTGTGTGGTGTGTTTGTGTGTGTTTGGTGTGTGAGTGTATGTGTGTGTTTGTCTGTGTTTGTGTCTGTGTGTGTGTGTGTTGTGTGTTGTGGGTGTGGGTGTGTGTACATAAGGAATAGTCAGTGCTGCAAATTTGTGCACTAGTGTTTATCACAGACTGTCATGGACAATCAGAACATTGTGCTTGCAATTTGATGACCCGGGTTTGATTCCCGTTCAAGGGGATTTTTCCCTTGAGGTTAACATCGGTGCTGACTCCACTCTCCCCAAAAGTCCATTGGATGAGACTATAAACCGAGGCCCAGTGTGCAAACGCATGCAAAACATTTTGCACACTCGTTAAATTGTGTTCCACTTTTCGTAAGAGTAGGCCATTGTTTGCTGGTGAGAACAGATAAGATTTACAAAACTGCATACACACAGGGACGGGATGTAAAAAAGCACATGAGTGCTTATTCTGTCATCCTTGATATAAAAGAATAAATAAATTAAATGGATATATTGCTATAACATTAGAAGCAGCACCCTTGGGTTTGTTGCTACACCAGCAGCAGTTATTTTTTTATATTTATTTATTTATTCTTTTATATAGAGGATAATGGAATAAGCACACATGTGCTTTTTTACATCCAGCCCCCGTGTGTATGCAGTTGCATTAATGATGTACATGCTATACTCCTGTCTTAATGATGGAACTGCAGTTTGGTTAGATGGATTTTTGTTGGATTTTAAAAAATCCTGTTTGTACTTCGCTTTGTTTGATTTTTTTAATGAGTCACCATTAGTATGGCCTATTACAAGGTCTTAAAATGAAAATTAAAATAATGGAATTTGTTTAATCATATATCTAAAAAAAAAAATCATGTCCTAAGATGGCAGGATAGTTTGTGTTGTTGAATGATGATGTGTGTATCGATGTGTCCCTGATAGATGTTGCATCTGCTGGGAGATTTAGGTTTATGAGTTGAATAGGTGAATTAAATGTGTATTTTAATATGTGATGAATTGGAAAAAATGCTGTGAATATGAATGTTGTAAAGTGCAAAATGTTGTGCAATAGATTGTGTGTGCAGTGTGTGTGCATGCGTGCGTGCATGTGTGTGTGTGTGTGTGTGTGTGTGTGCACATGAAATGCCTGAGTACATTTTTTAAGTGGGGGGGGGGGGGGGTGGGGTGAATAGCACTTTTCTTGTAGATCTACTTTGTTTGAAAAATATTTTAGATCTTTGTTGTGGATAGGCTGGACTGGATGTTTGTTGTTTTATATTACATTATATTTTATATTGTAGTATTTGTATATACTATATTTATAAATATTTTTTTTAATTCTTTTAAATTGACAATGGAATAAGCACTATTGTGCTGTTTTACATCTAGTCCCTTTGTGTATGCAGTTTTGTAAATCTAATCACCTGTTCCCACGGGCACACAATGGCCTACTCTTACGAAAAGCAGAACAGGATTTAATATGTACGCAAGATGTTCTGCGTGCATTCGCACATGAGGCCTCAATTTATAGAGTCTTTTGTGAAAGCAGCACCAAAGGTGTTGTACTCGTTTGTATAACTTTGTAATGCAGACTTAACAATTACTGTCTCTTGTGTGTATAATGTTTTGAGTAGAAAAGCAGTGACCTAAGTAGCTAATGCTTTTTTTTTTTTTTTTTTGGTCAGAGTGAATTTTTTCATAGTCAAGACATGATGTTTGTTGTGATGTTTTCATAAAAGATTGTGGTCCTGATGTTATTTGTTGTGATGTGTTGATGTGGTCCTGAAGTCACTGTTGATGTGATGTGGTCTGAAGTCACTGTTGTTGTTTGTTGTGATGTGTTGATGTGGTCTGAAGTCACTGCTGGTGTTTGTTGTGGTGTGTTGATGTGGTCCTGAAGTCACTTTTTTTTGTTTTTGGTCAATGAATTTTTTATAGTGATGTGTTTGTTGTGATGTTCATTGAGTTGGTTGGTCCTGTGATGTTTTGTTGTGATGTGTTGATGTGGTCCTGAAGTCACTGTTGATGTGATGTTGGGTCCTGAAGTCAACTGTTGTTGTTTGTTGTGATGTCTGATGTGTTATACTGTTGATTGTTGTGTGTGTTGATGTGGTCCTGAAGTCACTGTTTGTGATGTGTCTGAATCATGTTATGTGATGTGGTCCTGAAGTCACTGTTGATGTTTGTTGATGTGTTGATGTGGTCCTGAAGTCACTGTTGATGTTTGTTGTGATGTGTTGATGTGGTCCTGAAGTCACTGTTAATGTGGGCAGGAACAGAATGAATGGTGTTGTGGACAAATCCATGCTGTGGCTTAGGACTGATGATGCCAGGCAGATTGGACTGCAACACACAGGTCAAACCAGCATGAATTTTTTGGTATGATGTTGTGTGTGAATTGGCAGTTATCCTGTAGGTACTGTATGATTTGCGGTGTGTTTTCATGTGTGCGTGCATGCATGTGTGTGTGTGTGTGTGTCTGTGGAATTGGCAGTTATATATCCTGTAGGTACTGTACAGTTTTGGGGTTTGTATGTGTGTGAGAAATAAAATCTGTACTCTGGTGTTAACCTTGGATTGTCATGGATATGTATCCATGACACATTTGACGCAACACTCTTGATTCTGTTGTAAAGCCAGTACCACATTTGTTTTACAGTTACTGATGTACAGGCTTCTTCAAGACAGAATGTTTCCGTGTTAATGATGCACTTCAGTTTGTATCAGTTGTTTGTTTTTTCTTTTTATTATTTTTTAAAAATCCTGTTTGGTATATGACTGATAGATTTTCTTTTTGAAGTAGTGTATAGATTTTCTTTTTGAATGTAGTGTTTATGTAGGTGACATGAATTTGAAAGTGGACAGCAGACGTTATATATCCTGGGGAACTGGAATCATGATGCAAACTCGACTATAAATCTGCAGACAGGAATTTTTTTTTTTTTTTAAGTGTGATATTGCTGCTCCTGTGGTAATACTCTCCTCAGGGAGTTAAAGCCCAAGTTTTATGCAATCCAAAACCAGCCAGACTGGAAGAGGTATAAATTAAGTGCAATGCAGTACACTATAATACTACAATGCAACAATACGATACGATACGATGCAATACAATATAATGGAACACAATGCAATACAACACAATCCAATGAAATGCAGTACAATGCAATCAATGAATGCAGTACAATGCAATACAAAACGGATGACAAAATTGACAAAAGTGCATGCACATGGGGACTGAATGTAAAAAAAGCACATGAGTGCTTATTCCATTATCCAGGGATGGAATATAGCGTAGTGGTCAGAACATTGTGCTCACAATTTGATGACCCGAGTTCGATTCCCGGTTGAGGGGATTTTTCCTCTGGGGTTAACAGCGGGTACTGACTCCACTCTCCCCGAAAGTCTTTGGATGAGACTGTAAACTGAGGCCCCATGTGCGAACGCACGCAGAAATCTTGCGCACACACTAAATCCTGTTCGCTTTTCGTAAGAGTAGGCCATTGTGTGCCGGTGGGAAAGGATGATAAAATTTACAAAACTGCATACACGGACTGGATGATCAAAAGCACATGAGTGTTTATTCCGTTATCCTCAATATAAAAGAATTGAATAAATAAATCCTCGGAGCTGGCATGCCTGTCACTACAAGGGGCGGAAACTTGATTGTATAGCGCATGCAGAAAACGTTGACTTCACTTCACTTCACTTCACTTCACTTCACGGGCAGGCTAAGCCAAGACAGAATCCAAAGTCCAGTGTTGTCATTTCCTGATTTCCAATGTGTGGAGGAAAGTGGGATCATACAGCTAGGCATTGGCTGATGCAACACCAGATGTAAAACAAAGAAAAACAAGACCTTGGTGAGGAAAAAAAAAAAAAATCGGTTAAAAGTCAAGAGAAAATATGTTATGACAAAATAGCCCCCCCCCCCCCCCCCCAATTTTTTTTTTTTAAACCCAATAATAATGCGTGCGCACATGCGCGCGCAAGCACGCACACGCACACGCACACACACACACACACAGAGAAAGCGCATGCGTGGGTAGCCTAGTTTAAAGACACTCCACCCCCCAAAATAGAAAAGAAATCACACCACATTTGTTTTTACAAGTGTGCCGGCTGATAGAAAGAAGAGCTCAATCCCCACAAAAAAAAATATATATAATAACCGAGGAGATGATAAGCAAAAATAGGCGCATGTCTTCTGTATCTTATCTGCTGTTAGCCTTCCGATAACGAACAAACTTGGGCAGTTACAGAAAAATAACCAGAGAAGCTTATTGAAATCACCCAAGGAGGATAAGAAACCTACGTCCCCACCCCCAATCCTCCCCAAATCAATCTGGTCATGTGCTTTTTTTCATCCAGTCCCCTTGTGTAAGCAGTTTTGTAAATCTTGTCATCTCTCCCCACCGGCACACAATGGCTTTCTCTTACGAAAAGCGGAACAGGATTTAACGTGTGCGCAAGATGTTCTGCGTGCGTTCGCACACGGCGCCTCGGTTTACAGTCTCATCTAAAAGACTTTTGGGGAGAGTGGAGTCAGCACTGATGTTGACCCTAGGGGAAAAATCCCTGCGAACGGGAATCGAACTCGGTCGTCAAATTGCGAGCGCAATGTTCTGACCATTATGCTATCACGTCCCAGACCTTGTGCACGTCCAAAGAACCCACGACAGTTGTAAAAATCGGAAAGAGCAGAGAGGTAGGCTAGCCTACCTCCCGACAGTCGGTGGTAAAACCTGGTAGGTTAAATTCCCAACACTGTCTCCAAAGTCGGTTACTGTCCAACATGGGGCGACCCGGAGAACGCTAGACCCCAAAATAACCAAACTGGGAATGCTGTTACCCTAATTTTGTGTGTATGTGTGTGCGCGCGCGCGCGCGTGTGTGTGTGTGTGCTTTTTTCAAAAAAATCTTGTAACCTTTTATTTCGAGGATAATGGAATAAGCACTCCTGTGCTTTTTTAAAATCGATTACCCGTGTGTATGCAGTTTTGTAAATTTTGTCCTCCGTTCCTACCGGCACACAATGGCCTACTCTTCCAAAAAGCGAAACGGGTTTTAGCGTGTGAGCAAGATGCTCTGTGTGCGTTCGCACACGGGATCTATGTTAATAGTGTCATCCGAAGGACTTTTGTGTGGAGTTGAGTCGGCACTGATGTTATCTCCAGAAGAAAAATCCTCTTGAAACAGATTCGAACCCAGGTCAGCAGATCACGAGCGCATCATTCTGACCACCAGGCTATCCCGTTCCCCTTAACGCGCGCGCGCGCGCGTGTGTGTGTGTTTATCTTGTGTGTTTATCTTGTCTGTCTGTGTGTGTGTGTGTTCGCGCGCGCAAGTGTGTGTGTGTGTGTGCGCGCGCGCGTGTGTGTGCTTTCTAATTTGCTAGAATTATTTATGTCGTTGGTTGTTTGTTGTGAGGGTCGAGTCCAAGCGCTTGATTTGTTTTTACAAGATATAGCGCTATATAAATTCCATGTATTATTATTATTATTATTATTATTATTATTATCATATTTTGTATCGAAGATAATGGAATAAGCACTCGTGTGCTTTTTTTCACCCAGTCCCGTGTGTATGCAGTTTTGCAAATCTTGTCCTGTTCCCACCGGCACACAATGGCCTACTCTTACGAAAAGCGGAACAGGATTTAACGTGTGCGCAGGGTGTTCTGCGTGCGTTTGCACACGGGGCCTCGGTTTATAGCCTAGTCTCATCCTAAAGACTTTTGGGGAGAGTGGAGTCAGCACTAGGCCTCTGTGTTGTGTGTGTGTGCGCACGCACGCGTGTGTGTTTGGTGGGGATAGGGGTCGAATACGCTAAAAATCTTATCTTTGAACCTATGAGGAACGTAAGAAAAGCAAAAAAACCCAAACAAACACCTAAGAGGAAACAGCAGAAACGAACAAAGTATATACACCACATCGGCTACTATTTCACCTAGATGGTGCAACAGCGCCGCACCTTCACATTGCATACTGGGGTGAAAGGCATGGCCCCGGGGGAATTCACAATAGATAAAACGGCGCTTGCCATGCTGTGCCTGTGTGTAGCCGTACACTTGTCGAACTATAAATAGTACTAGGACAGTGTTTACTAAATACGACACGTCTGCTGGCAATAGGTATTCGGTATGGATTCGTCGTCATTCATGGCAAACGCTATGCTTACAATCGATTTATTAAGCTGGTTGGCTTTTGCATTAAAATCATACCACTTTCAACGATTGGAGGTTTATTTATGGCAAAAATCAACTACGGGATGATTTTCAGTTGGTCAATGAAAAATATGGGAGAAGAAATGTCTAACCAGTTATTGGTTGCTAGACAAAAAGTAAAAAAAAAAAAAGAAGAAAGAAAGAAGGGGGGGGGGGGGGGGGGGGATCAGAATAACATGTACAGCGTTTGAGGGGCTATTGAAGGGTACACATGGCAGGATCAGTTAAGTAATTTGTCTTAGTAGAAATTTACATTCATCTGGTTTTTATTCATGGTCATCAAGACTGGAACAGGACAGGCAAAAGGCAAAGACTGATCATCAGCTCACTGTAGCCGTTTCATCCCGATCAGTAAAAAAAAAAAATTAATGCAGTTGAAGTTTCCTTTTGTTGTCATGATATATGGATAGGATAGCCTAGTGGTCAGAACATTGCGCTCGCAATTTGACGACCCGGGTTCGATTCCCGTCGAGGAGATTTTTCCCCTGGAGTTAACATCAGTGCTGACTCCACCCTCCCCAAAAGTCCTTCGGATGAGACTATGAGCCCAGGCCCCGTGTACAAACGCACGCAGAATATCTTGCACACACGTCCTGTTTCGCTTTTCGTAAGAGTAGACCATTGTGTGCCGGTGGGAGCAGATATTTACAAAACTGCATACACACGGGGACTGGATGTAAAAAACATGAGTGCTTATTCCATTATCCTCGATATAGCTTCCTTATCTCTTTTTTTTTCTTAAAAAAAAAAAATTAGAAGACCTGTTGTTACTCCGGAAGCCACTAAGTAGATTTAAAGCAGCCCCTTCTAAACTTTCAAGCAACAGTGTGCATTTAATAACGTTTGAGTAAAAGACTTTCGAAATCCAGAATAAAGACTACTGTTATCTAAGAACGGAATAGATATCGTGGTCGTACATAGCTCTTGAGATTTCATCACTGTGAAAAAGAAACCAAGCGAACAGGACACACTCCCGGCATCTCTTCACAGGTGCAGTGCTGTGTTGAACTACTGAAGTACCGCAGCTAGCCTACCTCCTAGGCTACAGTGGCGTTTTCCGCGACAGTTACCCACGAAAACTCATGTGTAGCAACTGCTCTGTGTATGAAAATAACTTCTGTCCTATAACCGAGACACAGCCAGCTGCTAAACAGGTAATTACATATAGGCTAAGTATTGTTTTGTTCATTGTTTATGGTATACAGTTTTCTTTTTCTTTTTGCTTCAATTTTTTTTAAGTCTATAGTTTAGTGCCAGTTTCTTATAGATTGGAGTCACTAAACTGAACTATAACATGTCTTTTATTATTATTTTTTTAGCTTGTTTTTAGTGTGGATTTTTTTGTTGTTGTTTGCTTTCTCATTGAGTGTAACATAGATCCATATCCCAGTTCACTTTTCCGTTATTCTCAGTCTCGTTTCACGTTTGAATCGGTATAAATTTACCAAAGAATATCATGTAATGATGTCGTAGTGTGTGTGTGTGTGTGTGTGTGATGAGGAGAGAGAGAGAGAGAGAGAGAGAGAGAGAGAGAGAGAGAGAGAGAGAGACTTTTAAATTGAGGATAATGGAATAAGCACTTGTGTGCTTTTTTTCATCCGGTCCCCGTGTGTATGCAGTTTTATAAATATTGTCAGAGAGAGATAGAGAAAGAGACTGGTGGTTAGACCGTTGAACTCATGGTCTGACGGCCTGGCTTCGAGACACTCCCGTTCAAAGATACTTTTTTTTTTTTTTTTACCCTGGAGTTAACATCAATATCGACTCTGAAAATCCTTCAGATGAGACTTTATAAACCGAGGTCCTGAATGCGAACGCACGCAGAACATCTTGGGCGCACGTTCAGTTCCATTCCGCCTTTCACAAGAGTGAGCCATTTCGTGCCGGTAGGAATGGATGTAGGCATCCGTCAGTCTCGGAACTCTCTCTCTGTCTTCTGTCTGTCTGTCTGTCTCTCTCTCTCTCTCTCTCTCTCTCTCTCTCTCTCTCTCTCTCTCTCTCTCTCTCTCTCTCTCTTCTCTCTTCCACTGACGCCAACCCGGAAGATTATTTAGTTCCCAATACTGACCTTTATCTGGGTCAGCGTAATAATGAAGCTGTTTGTGTATGCACGCAGAACATCTTGCGCGCACAAGAGTAGGACATTGTGTGCCGGTGGGGACAATGACAAAATGTACAAAATTGCATACACACGGGGACTTGGAAAAAAAAAAAGCACATGAGTGCTTATTCCATTATCTTTGATATAAAAGAAAAAAAATAAATGAATAAAATAAGACCTCTGCCGTATGTTTACTTTGTTTCCTCAGCTTACAACTCCCCGGCCAAATACCCCCCCCCCCTAAAAACCCAAAAAGTTTCAAACTGAAACGAAACGCCCCTCAGCTAAACTTCGAACAAAGGAAATAAGTCTTCAACTTTGGACAATAGACTATAATTATTAGATAAGCGGCTGACTCAACGTTCCTCAACGTCACAGTCATACTCAGATCGGGCCCTATTTGACCACTAAGCCTCATCACTTTTTGGGAGAGAAAAAGCACTGTAATTGCGTTTGCTGATTTCAATCGAAGAGAAAACACTGTAATGTCCTGATATTTAGATACGTTCAATGCACTGTAAAAAGGTAAAGGTTGTCCCAAAATACAGATGTTCTAGGGGAGCAAAGCATCACAGACTCAGTTCATCTGGGGCAGCATATGAGGGGGGACCTATCTCTCATCACTTTGGCCTTACTTCCCGTTCAATAGGGGAGTGGTACCGCCAGGTTACAGTTTGAGTGAACTTGTGGACTGTCCGAAGCACCATGGGACGAAAATACACCCATGGACAGCCGTGTATTGAGGGATTTTGTTTGTTTGTTTTGTTGTTTGTTTGCACACAATGCGTGTTATTTTGCTGTTGTTTGTTGCTATTATCAACTTGTGTTAAAAGTGACATGAGCTTAGAGAATACACTCGTGGACAGTTGTGCATTGAGTTTTTAAAAAATATTTTATTTGTTGTTTTGGTTTGTTGCTTTGTTGCACACAAATGTGTTATTTTTACTGTTGGACGGGATAGCCTAGTGGTCAGAACATTTCGCTCGCAATTTGACGACCCGAGTTCGATTCCCGTTCGAGGAGATTTTTCTCTGGAGTTAACATCAGTGCTGACTCCTCTCTCCCCAAAAGTATTTCGGATGAGACTGTGTGCGAACACACGCAGAACATCTTGCGCACACGTTGAATCATGTTCCGCTTTTCGTAAGAGTAGGCCATTGTGTGCCGGTGGGAAAAGGTGACAAAATTTACAAAACTGCATACACACGGGGACTGGATGTAAAAAGCACATGAGTGTTTATTCTATTATCCTCGATATAAAAGAGTAAGTAAATAATAAATATATATCAAAAAATATTTTTTTTATTGTTAACAACTTGTGTTTTAAACTGACATGAGCTTAGAGAATACATTTACAAACAGCCGTGTATTGAAGTTGTTTTTTTTTTGGTTGTTGTTTTGCTTTGTTGTCAGTTCGCATTCAAACCGTATTGAAATTTTGTTTCATTCCTGCCTTAGAAAGCGAAATTAATTGACTATCAAACACCGCGGTAGTTCCGCTACCAGGTCACAACATGAGTCTGTTTTTGTTTCAACCATATTACTGACATTATCCAAGTGATGCAGCAACAGTTGGAAGATCGCGCGTGATGTGTGAATGTCCTTAAGTGGTTTTCTTGCCACTAACTGGATTGAGGCCCTCAATCTAGAGTAACGCGCCTTGCCTAGAAAGCGAAAAGTCCGGGTTGGAGTGTATTGCGGTGGTTTGAATCGCGTTTGGTGCCAAAATCCCCCCCCCCCCCCCCATCCATTACACCATGAGTGGTGGTCTGGGTGCTATTCTTTCGGATGAGACGATAAATCGAGGTCCTGTGCGATACACATCATTATTTAGCGCACGTAAAAAAACACACGGCAACAAGGGGGTTGTCTCTGGCAAAATTCTGTAGAGAAAAAGTCACTCTGATAGGGAAACAAATACAGCTGCAGACAGGAAAAAGATATTAAAAAAAGTAAGAGCTGCACTTGTGGCGATGGGCTCTCTCTCCCCGGGGGAGGAGAGCAGCCCGAATGTCACGCAGAGAAATCTGCTGTGATATAAAGTGGTAATAAATAAATAAATAAAATAAATACATAGATAAAATAATAAATGGTGTTGTGGACAGCACTATGGACTTGAGCTGAATCCAAGAGGAGATACTCTCTCCCCTGTGGAGAAACAGCCAGAATTTCAGGCAGAGCCATTTGCCGTGACTGTTATAAGTAGTATGACCTGCAGTGCAAGGCAAGGCAAGGCAAATTCTTTTATTTCGAGGATAATGAATAAGCGCTCGTGTGCCTTTTTTTTTTTACATCCAGTTTTCGCCACAAACATAAGGGAGGGAGGAGAGGGGGGGGGGGGGGGGGGGGTGATGTACACACCAGTGCAGTATTGATCAGAAAACCTGAGCAACCACCTACATCCGTACAGCAGCGATTAACATCTGATCTTTTTTCTGTTTTTGGTTTGTTTCCCTAACGAACCTGACAGTGTGACAGTGCATCCACAGATGTGAACACCTGAAAGCCGGATACACTGACTTACACTTCAGCTGAAGTGAAGATTTATGACCAGAGAGGACTGATGTGTATCTAAACACACACACATACACACACACACACACACACACACACACGCACGCGCGTGTGCGCGCGCGCACGCACGCACGAACACACACACACACTCACACACACACACACAGAGAACTCGAACTCGAAGTCGAAATTTTAATGAAGGTAATTGGATAAGCCAGAGGCTTCTTTACACCAGACCCTCATGGGGACAAAATGAAACAAATATGAAAGAGGAGAGAGAGAGAGAGAGAGAGAGAGAGAGAGAGAGAGAGAGAGAGAGAGAGAGAGATCTGATGGATGGTGTCTGTTGAGGCTTGTGGAAACTGTAGTGCAAAAAGATTCATGTATGGAGTTTACATGTGACAATTATTATCAAATCAAACAAGAGGCACTCTCGAGTGCTTGCCCACTTGTGCACGCACAATCTAGGACAGTTGAAAATCGGACCCCCACCCCCCACCCTTGTCATGGCAAAATTGATGGGTCAAGTCTTCAGGGGTGCCCCCACGGTCGCCCAGGGACTAGAAGTACGACCAGACAGATAGAGGAAGATAGATAGATAGATAGATAGATAGATAGATAGATAAATCCTTGTTTACTGTTATTGCTGTACCTGTAATGTTTTGGGTTTTTTTTTTTCTCCTTTCCTTTCAGAACACTGAACTATGGAACAGCTGGATTCTACAGAATATTCCCCGAATCTGGCTAAAGGAAATTGTGATTGGCGCGCCGTGCTGTCTGCTCTGGATGACGTCATCGCTTTACGCGTATTCACTGATGACGTCACCTGACGCACCTCTTCCCGCAAGCCGGCTGTCCAGATTAAAGAGGGTGATGATGCAGATACTTTTATTTATGTAGTTTAAAAAAATTTTTTTTTTACCCATGTTGATAATGTTTATTTTCTGGAAGTTTTATATACGTGAGCGCGCGCTTGTGTGCTTTGTCTTTGTATTCGCGCTTAATTGCTGAAGTAAAACGCACGCAGAACATCTTGCACACACGTTAAATCCTGTTCCGCTTTTCGTAAGAGTAGGCCATCATGTGCCGGTGGGAACAGATGACATTTACAAAAACTGCATACACACAGGGACAGGATGTAAAAAAAAGCACATGATTGGTTATTCTATTATCCTCGATATAAAAGAACACATATAAAAAAAATACATAAATAAATGAATAAATAAATAAATAAATAAATAAATAAATAAATAAATAAATAAGTAAAGAGACAGGAAGGGACATTGTTGGTATCCATGTATTGTGTGCTTCTTCTCTCTTCCAGTGTATGATTTTGACCTGTTTCGTTTCATGTATGTACGGTTTGTATGTGTTCATCATATTTGTGTGTGTGCAAACACGCAGGCCACTATGGATATGTATGTATGTATGTATGTATGTATGTATGTATGTATGTATGTATGTATGTATGTATGTATGTATGTATGTATGTATGTATGTATGTATGTATTTTCTCTCTCTCTCTCTCTCTCTCTCTCTCTCTCTCTCTCTCTCTCTCTCTCTCTCTCTCTCTCTCTCTCTCTCTCTCTCTCTCTTATATATATATATATTATATATATAATCCTGTTCCGCTTTTCGTAAGAGTAGGCCATCGTGTGCCGGTGGGAACAGATGACAATATTTACAAAAACTGCATACACACGGGGACCGGATGAAAAGAAGCACAGGATTGCTTATTCTG
>CM060329.1:9120080-9122580 GCA_030674155.1 Stramonita haemastoma
ACTAGAGCGCAACTCCATAGTCTTCCGAGACTGATGAGTGCCTACTACTACTGTTTTTAAGAGAGTTAGATAGGTGTTGCCCTTTGGTCTCTGGGTTTACCGTCTCATCTGAGAGAGACAAGCTTGTGAACCGCAACTGCTGATTTAGTTCTTGAACCCCCACACTTGGCCTAGTGACCAAACCATCACCCCTGGCCTAGTGACCAAACCATCACCCCTGGCCTGATAAATGATAAGAATAATACATGGAATTTGTATAGCACTATATCTTGTAAAAACAAATCAAAGCCCTTGCATTCGACCTACACAACACACAAGCAATCAACAACAATTTACAGTTTTAACAAATTCGAATGTACACTCACTCGCATACGCGCGCGCGCCACACACACACACACACATACACACACACACACGTGCGCGCGCGCGCGCGCGCACACACACACACACACACGCGCGCGCGCGCACACACACACACACACACACACACACACACACACACACACACACACGCACGCACGTACGCACGCACGTACGCACGCAGCACGCGCGCGCACACACACATCTATAAACGTTATACACTTTGGTAGGTAGATGTTGAAGGCAGGGACAGGTAAGAGATGGAAACAGAAGGAGAAAAACTGAGGTTTGAAATAAGTGTGTCTTGAGGTTGGATTTAAAAGTGTCATAAGTAGGCTTTTGCCGGAGGGAGAGAGGAAGGTCGTTCCAGATCGATGGACCAGAAACAGAGAAATAAAAGAGCAGCGGCCAACGGTAGATAGGTTGAATCTGGGTATTCTTAAGGACAAAGTATCTGCCGACGAGCGGAGGGAGCGAGAAGGTGTGTACAAGTGAAGACATTCACAGAGGTAGGAGGGTCCAGTTTTGTGGAGACATTTGTAACAGAGGGTATTGATCTTGTAGTTTATTCTCTGTGGTAGGGCAGCCAATGGAGAGATTGCAAGAGAGGGGGTTATGTGCTCAGATTTTTTCTTTCTGAGGACCAGACGAGCTGCAGAGTTTTGTATACGTTGAAGGGAGTGGATGGATGATGCTAGCAGACCAGCCAAAAGAGAATTACAATAGTCCAGACGTGAGAGAATAAGAGAAGTGACAAGTCTGGATGTTGCATCAGTGGACAGGTACTTTCGAATTGCGCTAATACGCCGTAGTTGATAGAAGCATGACTGACAGGTTTGGGTAATGAAGTTTTGCATGGAGAGAGTGTTGTCCACAACGACTCCTAGATACTTCACAGAAGTGGATAGCGGAACTGACGTATTGCCGAATTCTATTGAAGTTGTTGGAATGGAAGAGAGTTTGTGTTTGGTGCCTACAAGCATGGCTTCGGTTTTATCTGCATTTAGTTGTAATTTGTTTTGTATCATCCAGTGTTGGATATCTTGAAGGCAGCTGGTCATATTTGTCAAGAGAGAAGGAAGATTTTCAGGTGTATGACTGCTTTGAATCTGCGAGTCGTCAGCATAAAAGTGATAATTGATATGATGACGGTCTATTATATGTGACAGTGGAGCAGTATAGAGGGTAAAAAGAAGAGGGCCCAGAACTGATCCCTGAGGGACATCACATTCCAGTTTGGCAGGTGCTCAATGAATCTTGTTTACTGCAACTGTATGGACTGGGTCTGCAAGGTATGAAGTGAACCAGGTGAGGGCTGTGCCTTTAATGCCAAACATGTTTTGGAGACGGGAGAGAAGAATTGAATGGTCTAAGGTGTCAAAGGCAGCAGATAAGTCGAGAAGAGTAAGAAGGGAGATTTTCACCGAGTCAGAAGCATGGAGAAGCATGTTTAAGGTATGAACCAGGGTGGTTTCGGTGCTGTGGTTGATGCGATAGGCAGACTGAAAAGGGGGAAAGAGATTATTGGAAAGAAGATGGCTATTGAGTTGTTTCAGAACAACTTTTTCAAGGACTTTCGAGATAAAAGGCAGATTAGAGACAGGTCTATAGTTTTTCAGGATGTTAGGATCGAGGTCGTGCTTTTTGAGTAGAGGTGTTACTATCGCAGTTTTGAGAGCTGGTGGAAAATTTCCAGAAAGAAGAGATGAGTTTACTATTTTTGTGATAGTAGGTATAAGCTGTGGAATGCACTGAATGAAAAGAGAAGCAGGTACAGGATCGAGATCGCATGATTTTATTGTCATTTCTTTCAGAATGTTCTTGATTTCCTTCTCGCTTGTTGGGTGAAAGAAAAGGCGAGGAGTGCCAGTGAATTGGGGATCAGAAGCCGCAGGTTGGAAAGAAGTCTGATCCAGTTTGGAGCGGATATTGCGGACTTTGTCGGAGAAGAATGACCAAAATGACCAAACCATCACTCCTGGCCTAGTAACCTGGAGGACGGGATAGTCTAGTGGTCAGAACATTGCGCTCGCAATATGACGACCCGGGTTCGATTCCTTTCGAGGGGATTTTTCCCCTGGAGTTAACATCAGTGCTGACTCCACTCTCCCCAAAAGTCCTTCGGATGAGACTATCAACC
>CM060329.1:9150080-9152580 GCA_030674155.1 Stramonita haemastoma
TGGTTTAAAGTCTCATCCGAATGTCCCTTTTTTCCCCCAACAGTTTAAATGAATCAATCAACAATGTCTGACTTCAGAATCTTCACGCCATTGACACAGAGCTGACGGAGACGATAGAGTCGACGGTGACGGTGGTGTTGGGGTTGGTGGGGAGGGTGGTGGTGCTGTCCTACATCGTTCCCCCCTTCCTCCTCCTCCTCCCGCCCATCGCTGCCATTGTCTATTACACTCAGGTGAGAGAGAGAGAGAGAGAGAGAGAGAGAGAGAGAGAGAGAGAGAGAGAGAGAGAGAGAGAGAGAGAGAGAGAGAGAGAGAGAGACAGGGAGGAGAGAGAGAGAGAGAGAGAGAGAGAGAGAGAGGAGAGAGAGAGAGAGAGAGAGAGAGAGTTTTGCTGTCCTTTTTTTTCCAATAGTTTAAATAAGATACTTCAATGTCAGTTTTCTTAATTAAGATTTTTGTGCTTGACTCGGTTAAAAAAAAAAAGACATTCCAGCTATCTATACATATATTATTATTTCAGTTTGTTTCAGTTTTCTGGCTTGAATATCAACCCCTCTACCACATAATTATAGTTAACATTGACTGAGCTCTCTCTGTCTCTCCCTCCCTCCCTCTCTCTGTCTCTCCCTCTCTCTCTCCCTCTCTCTCTCTCTCTCCCTCCCCCCCCCCCACTCTCTCTCTATCTCTCGATATGCTGAGTATTGGTATATTCTATCATAGGATGTGTCTGTATTGGCTCATGTTATTATCATATTAATAATGTATCCCTAAGGGCGGGGATTGAATGTAACCCCCCCCCACCCTCCCACATGAGTGCTTATTCATTATCCATGAAATAAAAGAATTTGATTTGATTTGATTTAACTTGATTTGATCTCTCCTCTTTGCTTTCTCCAGTACTGGTACATCCCGGTCATGCGTCACATGGCTCGCCTAGAGTACACCTCGGTGGCCTCCTCCTACAGCTTCTTCAGCGAGACGCTAGGGGGCGTGACCACCATCCGGGCCTTTGGCGCCCAGCGTCGCTTCCGCCGGGAGTTCGAAGGTCGTGTGGACCAGGCCTTTGCCTGCATGTTCTCCTGGGATGCCCTCATCAGGTGAGAGACTGGTGGTGTGGAGGGTGTGTGAGGTCCTCATCAGGTGAGGTGTTATGGATGTCCTCATCAGGTGAGGTGGTATGGATGTCCTCATCAGGTGAGGTGGTATGGATGTCCTTATCAGGTGAGGTGGTATGGATGTCCTCATCAGGTGAGGGGCTGGTGGTATGGATGTCCTCATCAGGTGAGGTGGTATGGATGTCCTCATCAGGTGAGGTGGTATGGATGTCCTCATCAGGTGAGGTGGTATGGATGTCCTCATCAGGTGAGGTGGTATGGATGCCTTCATCAGATAAGAGGCTGGTGGTATGGATGGCGTTTGAGGCCCTCAGTGGGGCACCAAGAAATTTTAAAGTTTTTTTGTGTTTGTTTCTGAAACTACAGCAGCCTGTCAAGGTTAGATGAGGCCCCTAAAGGGTTTGTTGATATTTTTATTCTTGCAAGCTTGGGTTTAAAAAATATAGTTTGTTGACAATATAATATCAATCTGCCTCCCCTTCTTTAAAAAAAACCCGCATCATAAGAACAAAAATAAATAAGAACCACCGCAAAGCCCCTTATTCAAAACTTGTTGAAGTAGGTGTACGGCTGCCTCTGCTACAGGATAACAGACCAAAATTGGCCCAGGCCAAAAGCTGTGTCAGTTATTGATGTCAGTTAAGTGCCAAGGCTAACTTAAAATGTTTTGATATATTGTAAAATGTTGTGTTGTAAAATGTTGTGTTGAGATTGCCTTCAGCCACAACAAGCTCTTAACATAACAGCATGCAGTCTCCTTTTTAAGGAGAAAAAATCCTCTGAAGTTGGAGTATGGCTGCCTGTATGGCGAGATACTTGAAAACAGTCATACACGCAAACTTCTCATTCAGTGTGCAATTTCAATCTCACAGTGATTCCTAGTGGGATGGATGAGTGAGTCAGAGACAACATTCAGGGTGACCCCTAGAGTGTTAAGCTGGGGAACACACAACAACAACAAATCAAAATCAGAAAAAAAACAGCTACCCCACCCCCTTCAAACCAACAACAAAGAACCCCCCCCCCCCCCCCCCGCCCCGGCAATTAACAAATGGTCAAAGAAAGAAAGAAAGAAAGAAAGAAAGAAAGAAGCAAGCTAATGAATAAGCAAACAGTTTCCATCAATACAGAAATTAGCGTCAAGGTTAGACAGGTGAATATTTTATGAATTAGTTTGATATGAACAGATTTGCGATCCCACTTGGAGAAGGGGCGCGCGCGCGATGTGTGTGTGTGTGTGTGTGTGTGTGTGTGTGTGTGTGTGTGTGTGTGTGTGTGTGTGTGTGTGTGTGTGTTCAAATTCATTTAACGTCTTTTCACAAGTTGTGATATTAGATGTCTGTGTGTGTGTGTGTGTGTGTTGTGTGTGTGTGTGTGTGTGTGTG
>CM060329.1:9165080-9175080 GCA_030674155.1 Stramonita haemastoma
GATCTGAGTGCTAGTCTTTCGGGTGAGACGATAAACCGAAGTCCGGTGTGTTACACATCATTATTTAGCGCACGTAAAAGAACCCACGGCAACAAGAGAGTTGTCCCTGTCAAAAATCTGTAGAAAAAAGCCACTCTGATAGGGAAACAAATACAGCTACAGACATGAAAAGAAAAAAGAAATTGGTGGCACTGCACTTGTGGCGACGTGCTCTCTGCAGGGAGAGAGGAGCCCGAATTTCACGCAGAGAAATCTGCTTTGACTTAAAGTGGTATAAAATAAAATAAAATGAGATAAAATAAAATAAAGTAAAACAAGTGCCTAGAAAATCACTTAACCACACCACGTCTAGGCCTGTCATTGTCTCTTTGCCTGTGGATATCTGAATGGTCGAGAAACGTTGGGGTAACACGCAGTGGCTTTTTTTTGTTTTTTTTGTTTTGCCTTTATTTGCTAATGTGGACAATTTCAAAACTTTTCATTCTCCATGTTGATATTCTTAGTGACACAGTTCTGGTTGTTCCTCATGTACAGGTAGGCATCGTTGGACGGACAGGGGCAGGTAAATCGTCCTTGACCCTCGCCCTCTTCCGCCTCATCGAACCTGCCAGGGGCAAGGTCACTATCGATGACCTTTGCACCTCAAACCTTGGCCTGCACGACCTGAGGTCAAAGTTGACCATCTTGCCGCAGGATCCTGTCATTTTTGCTGGCAGTTTGCGCATGAACCTTGACCCTTTTGCCCGATATACGGATGCGGAAGTGTGGAGGGCTTTGACGCATGCGCATCTCAGAGACTTCGTGTCTGGCCTGGATGACGGCTTGATGCATGAGTGTGGGGAAGGGGGAGAGAATCTGAGGTGAGATAATTATGTTAAAAAATATCTATCTATCTATCTATCTATCTATCTATCTATCTATCTATCTATCTATCTATCTATCTATCTATCTATCTGGCTTTTTTTAACGGGATAGATTCTCTCTCTCTCTCTCTCTCTCTCTCTCTCTCTCTCTCTCTCTCTCTCTCTCTCTCTCTCTCTCTCTTCTCTCTCTCTCTCTCTCTCGCTTACCTGACTGTAATAGACAATGTGAGCGATGGGCAGGAGGAGAAGGGAAAGGGTGTTTTTCTTTACCACACACACACACACACACGCACGCACGCACGCACGCACGCACGCACGCACGCACGCACGCACACACACAGAGGGGGAGGAGAACGGACAAGTTTCAGCTTTGGTGGACATGAGGTGGCTTAGCTGGCCTGCTGTGTCCAAGTCAGTGCAGAATCTTAGAGCGATGACTCGTAACACCATCATCATCATCATCATCATCATCATCATCATCATCATCATCATCATCATCATCACAGTGCAGAATCTTAGAACGATGACTCGTACCAACTATCATCATCATCATCTTCGTCGTCGTCGTCGTCGTCGTCGTCGTCGTCCCCATCATCATCATCATCATCATCATCATCATCATTCATCCAATCATCATCACGGTGCAGAATCTTAGAACGATGACTCGTAACAGCCACCACCACCACCATCATCACCACCACCACCCACCACCACCACCATGATCATCATCATCATCATCATCATCATCATCATCATCACCATCCATCACCACCACCACCACCACCACCACCACCACCATCATCATCATCATCATCATCATCATCATCATCATCACACTCATCATCATCATCATCATCATCATCATCATCACCACCACCACCACCACCACCACCACCACCACCACCACCACCATCATCATCATCATCATCATCATCATCACCACCACCCGCCACCACCACCACCACCACCACCACCACCACCACCACCACCCCCACCTCCCTCCTCCTCCTCCTCCTCCTCACCACCCCCACCACCACCACCACCATCACCACCACCACCCAACCATCACCACCACCAACCACCACAACCACCACATCCTCCTCCTCCTCCTCATCATCACATAATAGTAATAATACATGGAATTTGCATAGCGCTACATCTTGTAAAAACAAATCAAAGCGCTTGCATCACTAACAACACACATGCAATCAACAACAATTTACATCATCATCATCATCATCATCATCATCATCATCATCATCATCATCATCTCCCTTTTGTTTTGCCTGTTGGCAGCATGGGTCAGCGGCAGCTGCTGTGTCTGGCACGCGCCTTGCTGCAGAGGACCCGGCTCCTGCTGCTGGACGAAGCCACGGCCGCTGTTGACGTCAGGACCGATGACCTCATCCAGCGGACCTTACGTCATCACTTCGCTCACTGCACCCTGCTCACCATCGCTCACCGACTTCGCACCGTGCTGGATTATGACAAGTGAGTGGTGGGAGGGGGGGGGGGGGCAGATGTGGGAAGAGGGAGGAGATGTGGAGGAGGAGATGTGAGGGAGATGTGGGAGGAGATGTGAGGAGATGGGAGGAGATAGGGATGGAGATATGAAGAGATGGGAGATGTGGAGGTGTGAGGAGATGTGGGAGGTGTGAGGAGATGTGAGGGAGATGCGAGGAGATGTGGGAGGTGTGAGATGTGGGGTGTGTGAGAGTATGTGGGAGTGGAGGATGTGGGGTGTGTGGAGGAGATGTGGGAGGGTGAGATGTGGGGTGGAGATGTGGAGGGAGATGCGAGGAGATGTGAGGGAGTGTGAGGAGATGTGGAGGTGTAAGGAGATGTGGGAGGTGTGAGGAGATGCGAGGAGATGGTGAGGAGGTGTGAGGAGATGTGGGAGATGTGAGGAGATGTGGAAGATGTGATGGAGATGTTAGGGAGTATCAGGGAGATGTGAGGGAGGTGTTAGGGAGATCAGGGAGATGTGAGGGAGGTGTTAGGGAGATCAGGGAGATGTAAGGAGGTGAATGTGAGATGTGGGAGATCAGGGAGATGTGAGGGATGGTGTTAGGGAGATCAGGGAGATGTGAGGAGATGGTGTTAGGAGATCAGGGAGATGTGATGGAGGTGGAGGATGTGGGAGGAGATGAGGATCAGGGAGATGTGAGGAAGAGTGGGAGAGGGAGTGTGAGGAGATTGGGAGATGTGAGAGATGATGGGAGATGGAGGAGATGTGGGAGATGGGAGGAGATGAGAGGTGACACAGCCTTGATGGTGTGACCACCGTATTCGGCTGGGCTAGAACGGTAAGAAGGTAAAGGTAAAGGTGTCCCATAACCTATGTAGTCGCAGGGGAGCGAGGCATCAGAGACCCAGCTTCTCTAGGGGCCAGCATATTAACGGCGGAGCCCATCTCCTCTCCCTCGCTGCTTTACCTTCCCTGACCCTAAAGAGGGCAGGTACCCATTTACAGCTGGGTGAACTGGGGGAGCTGTACTGAAGCCAAGGCGGCCGCAAATGGTCACCCGTCCAATTGGTAACCACACTTGATGCTGCTTAACATTGGCTTGGGGAGAGCGAGTGCTCTGACCACTGGGCTAGAAAGATAATAGAATAAAAAAAATTATACAACTTGATTTTTTTTTGTTTATTCGTTAGATGGATAGCTCAGAGTACTCGCTTTCCCAGAG
Source organism: Stramonita haemastoma (assembly GCA_030674155.1). NCBI lineage: Eukaryota > Metazoa > Mollusca > Gastropoda > Neogastropoda > Muricidae > Stramonita > Stramonita haemastoma. The sequence continues at coordinate 9,168,634 of CM060329.1, forward strand.
CACATGGGTGCTTATTCCATTACGTCGATATAAAAGAATTTATATAAATTAAATAATAAATAAATAAATAATAATAAAGTCTATCTATCTATCTATCTATCTATCTATCTATCTATCCATCTACCATCCATCCATCCATCCATCATCCATCCATCCATCCATCCATCCATCCATCCATCAATAAAATATAAATAAAATAGTGTTTATCTATCTATCTATCTATCTATCTATCTATCTATCTATCTATCTATCTATCTATCTATCTATCTATCTATCTATCTATCATCTATCTGTCTGTCCGTCCGTCCGTCCGTCCGTCCGTCCGTCCGTCCGTCCGTCCGTCCGTCCATCCATCCATCCATCCATCTATCATCCTCATCATCTATCTATCTATCTATCTATCTATCTATCTATCTATCTATCTATCTATCTATCTATCTATCTATCTATCTATTTATATTGTTGTATTGAAACGAAGCAGGAACAGATTTCACATCTGTCTGTCTGTCTTTCCTGTCTTTCTGTCTTGCTGTCTTCTGTCTCTCTGCTGTCTGCCCTGTCTGCCTGTCTGCCTGTCGATCTATCTATCTATCTATCTATCTATCTATCTATCTATCTATCTATCTATCTATCTATCTATCTATCTATCTATCTATCTATCTATCTATCTATCTACCTACCTATCTATTTATCTATCTATCTATCTCTCTAAGTCTCTCTCTATCTCTATCTCTCTCTGCCTGCCTGCTGCCTGCCTGTCTTTGCCTTGCCTGCCTTGCCTGCCTGCCTACCTCTCTGTCCGCCCTGTCTGTCTGTCTGTCTGTCTTCTCTGCTGCCTGCCTGCCTGCCTATCTTCCTGTCTACCTATTAATTTTTCATTTTGGTGTTGTGTGTATTTTCAGAATCCTGGTACTGGAGAGAGGGGAGGTGGTGGAGTATGACAGCCCCGCCCAGCTGATGACCTCCCGCTCCTCCCGATTTCACCGCATGGCCAAGAGGGCTGGACTTCTGCCCTCCCACACCCCTCCCCCTCCTCTGTACCCCCTCTGTCTCCACACACCCCTCCTCCTCCACCACATGCTGATTCTCCTCTTCTGCCGTAATCAGTCAGACTGTCGGTCAAGTCTGAATATCCAGCATTTTTTTTTTCTGTTGTTGTTTAGTTGTTGTTTTGGGTTTTTATTTTATTTGTAGTAAATATTGGTTTGGGAGGAAAAGAAATCACCCTACAGGTATTTGTTGTGAAGAGGACAGTTCTACAGTTTATTATGATGCTGTCGGTCAAACCGTGTGTATGTTTTTTTATGTGTCCATGACATGACTGTAGTCTTCAGGAAGAAATACAAAATTTTGATTACAAGTAAATAACGTACTACGCATTATTAGTTAACGTACCTTTGTTCTGTCATGAAAATGCGACTAACGGATAATTCTTGAGAATATGTAACGATCAGTCTACGAATTTTTGGGGATCGTTCCTCAGATAGAGTTCTGGGGTTCACGAAAGGTGAGAGTTTTGCGTATGCCACGGGTTCCATCCCCCTCCCCACCCCTCCACCCCACCACCACCACCACCACCACCACCACCCACCACCACCACCACCACCACCACCACCATTGAGATAGCCGCATTCCGACTTCAGGGATATAGTCTGGAAGTGACCCTACAGAATTTTGCCTGAACAGTCGGGAGGTACCTCCCTGCTTTCTCCGATTTTCAAGAACCACAGCTGTCAGTTTTCCCCCACTTTCAACTCCTTTCAGGAGCTAATTAATCCATCCCAGCCCGGCCCAGGTGGGGCTAGCTGGTACTGATTATAGCAGGAACTGACCACACGTGGACTTGACAAAAGAAAAGGGCACGTTAAATATAGCGCTCTTGACTGAGTGATGTTGGATTTATGCGCTGTCAACTGTCTTGGGCTCTTCAGACGTGTGCAAGTCTGTGAGCACACACAGGTCCGACTGGTTCAGAGTCTCCTCCGAAAGACTCTTATAGGTTAAGTTCGTTTTCCAGTCAAACTGGGAAGAAAGGACAAATGCTGGGAATCAAACCCAGGGTTCACTTGTTAGGCAAGTGAACCTCTAAACCGTCCTGTCACTGTCACCTTCCTTCCTGTGGCCACGAATAAAAACAAAACCCCGATCGATCATTTTAGTTGTTTTCTAAGCTCTATCTCATAAGAAGAATGGTGGATTGTTGGTGGTCTAGAGGTAACGTGTCTGCCTAGAAAGCGAAATTTCCAGGTCAGAGTGTGCGATGGTTCGAATCCCGTCTGGGCCCAAAACTATCCATTAGACCATGAGTGGTGATCTGGGGTGCTAGTCTTTCGGATAAGACGATAAACCGAGGTCCCGTGTGTGACACATTATTATTTAGCGTACATAAAAGAACCCAAGGCAACAAAAGGTTTGTCCCTGTCAAAATTCTGTAGAAAAAAGCAACTATGATAGGGAAACAAATACAGTCGCAGACAGGAGAAAAAAAGTGGCGCTACATTTGTGGCGACGTGCTCTCCCCGGGAAGAGCAGCCTTGAATTTCACGCTGAGAAATCTGATGTGACATGAAGTGGTTTTTTTTTTTTTTGAAAATTAGATAAAAAAAAGAAGACTTTTTGTAAAGAGGGAAATCAGTGAAAACTTGATGTGTTGTACAGCAAAGCCAATATTTGCAAACTGACCATATTGTGTCAGAATGCAAAGACAAAACAGGTTGGAATTTTGTCTCCAAAGTTGATCTGGAAGTTTTTACTGCCTTTTATGTCTGGAATTGTGTGTACTGGTTTAAAAAAAAAAAGAGTGGTAAGTGTCGCTGCCTCAGTTGTGTGAATTATGAATTAATGCTGAACTTTAAAAAAAAAAAAAGAGTATGGTGTTTTCTTTGCTCTTTCGTGTAGCGTGTGTGGTGGTGTGTGTGTGTGTGTGGTGTGTGTGTGTGTGTGTGTGTGTGTGTGTGTGTGTGTGTGTGTGTGTGTGTGTGTGTGTTGTGTGTGTGCGTGTGTCTGTGTGTGTGTGTGTCTGTGTACTTGTGTGTGTGTATGTTATGTGTGAGTGTGTGTGTGTGTGAGTTGTGTGTGTGTGTGTGCATACATGCGTGTGTGTACGTGCGTGCGTATGTACCTACATGTGCGTGTACGCGTGTGTTAGTGTGTATGTGTACGTGCGTGTGTGTGCACACGTATGTGTTAGTGTGTGTGAGTTAGTGTGTGTAAGTGTATATGTGTGTGTAAGCGTGTGTGTGTGTGTGTGTGTGTGTGTGTGTGTGTGTGTGTGTGTGTGTGTGTTGTGTTGTTGTGCGTGCGCGCGCAGATGCTTCATGTGTGTGTGTGTGTGTGTGTGTGTGTGTGTGTGTGTGTGTGTGTGTGTGTGTAGTTAGATCATTGTGCTTATAATCTGACGGCTTGAGTTCGCGCCATAATCAAGATACCCTTTCGAAGAGATCTGCCCTGGAGATAACATCAGAATCTATTCCGCTATCCTGAAGGTCCTTCGGACAAAACTGTGAGCTGAGGTCCCGTGTGTAAACCCATGCAGAGTATCTTGCCACATGTAATATAACCTGTTCCGCGAACAGTTGTTAAGGTAAGGTAAAGGTGTCCCATAACCTATGTGGTCGTAGGGCTGGAGGCATCAGAACCTCAGCTTATCTAGGGGCCAGCATGTTGAGGGTGGCGCCCATCTCCTCTCCCTCCTGCTTTACCTTCCCTGACCCTAAAGAGGGCAGGTACCCATTTACAGCTGGTGAACCGGGGGAGGGAACTGTACTGACTGTGACAGTGTTACATTTTGCTGTAGCCTTGGTAATTTGCTCGGCTGATATCTGACATAGTTTTTTTTTCCCAGGGCCAATTAGTAACATTACAGAATTCAATATTCTCATGATTTGTACTCCAGATGTAATGGACCCATCTGGAGAGAGAGAGAGAGAGAGAGAGAGAGAGAGAGAGAGAGAGAGAGAGAGAGAGAGAGAGAGAGAGAGAGAGAGAGAGAGAGAGAGAGGCAAGGCAAGGCAAGGCAAGGCAAGGCAAGGCAAATTCTTTGGCAAGGCAAGGCAAGGCAAGGCAAGGCAATTCTTTTATTCGAGGATAATAGATAAGCACACCTGTGCTTTTTTTACATCCAGTCCCCGCCTTTTCAGGGATAACATCAAAATAAAGAGAGAGAGACAGAGACAGAGACAGAGAGAAGAGTACATACAAAATACATACATACAGACAGACATACAACAGACAGACAGACAGACAGACAGACAGACAGAGAGACAGAGAGAGAGAGAGAGAGACAGAGAGAGCAGACAGACAGACAGACAGACAGACAGACAGACAGACAGACAGGCAGAGAGGAGAGGGTACTCTCTTGTTTGAACTCAAACCTTTCCCCAATCCATCAACACCGCAGGTATCTGTATTCTCTCGGGTCCGGTTGACGCCGGGATATATCATGATAGAAGGTTATAGCGTACAATCCTGTTTAGTAGTCTCAAAGCAGATGCACTTCCACGGCAGCATCATTACATCATCCTCATTACCATTGATCATTGATATATGGATCGGTGGTCTAGGTGGTAACGCGCCTGCCTCGAAAGCAAAAAGTCCGAGTCGGAGTGTGCTGTGGTTCGTACCCCGTTTGGGCCCAAAACTTTCTCCCCATCCATTAGACCCTGAGTGGTGGTCTGGGCGCTAGTCTTTCGGATGAGACAATAAACCGAGGTCCCGTGTGTTACACATCACTATTTAGCGCACGTAAAAGAACCCAGGGCAACAAGGGGGTTGACCCTGGAAAAATTATGTAGAAAAAAGCCACTCTGAAAGGGAAACAAATACAGTTGCATGCAGGAAAAAGAAAAAAATGGGTAGGTGCTGCACTTGTGGCGTACGCGCTCTCCTCGGGGAGAGCAGCCCGAATTTCATGCAGAGAAATCTGCTGTGACATAAAATGGTGCAAAATACATTGATAAAGAGAAAATATGCTCTAATTCGGTAGCTCGGCTGCTCTGGTCTCATGGTGACCTCAGTTTCGGTTTCCCCATACACTTCTGTGCCTGTGGTGAGTTTGTGTCAAGTTTTGGGGTTGGAGGTTCGCGGGGGACGATCATTGGAGGACGTTGTGGTGGTCGTCTCCTCGGGTGGGCGTCTCACTCAGTCTGGCTCCGCGACTGAGCTAATACTGTCATTAGTAGTGGGCTTAGTAGGTGGTGTCCTGCGTATGTTAGCTCAGAACAGGCACCACTGAACACCACCAAAGTGACCCAGCAGAAATGCAGGGCCTACCTGGCTGGTGGCTCCCGGCGACCTAAAATTGATGGACTCCCTTGGACTTCGACTTCGAGGATGAGACATACGAATCTGGGTATGGCTGTGGCGGGAAGATTGAAATAAGCGGCGTGGGACAGCAGTACTAGGAACTTCACAGAGGAGGAAGCAGTAAAATGGAAAACGAAACGAAACAAAACAAAAAGTAGTATTTGTACATCAGAGTCACCATTCCACCAGTAGCACCGAGAGAGACCGACGTCTTGGGTAATTACATGTCTTAGCCAACCCCGGCAATAGTGACACCCTTTGCCATCTCCCTACAACTGACTGATGACAGACTAGACTACCTGTGAAAACAGGATCCACTGGCTTCAAATACACCGATGATGATAGACATTAAAGCTAAAACTGACACCACCCTTATATTATTATTATCCACAATCACGTCACCCCCCCCCCTCCCACCCTCTCCCCACCCCTCTCTCCCGCCCTCCTGGACCAATCAGTAGTCTGGTAAGTAACTCTATCCTCCAATCACGACGTTTGTTATTGGTATCGCTCCCTTGACTACATTATTGTCTCTGCTTGCTAAATTGCCTGTAGTCGCTGAGGCCAGACACAACATTTTGCAGTTTAATCATCATTAACCACAAAGTTTTGTGTGTTGACTTTTGTTTTGTCTTGGATTTTTTTTTTGAAAGAAAAAACAACCCAACAAACAACCATCTGTTGAGATTTTCCATCTCTTCTTTGATGTTCTTTTGTGCTGGCCTTTTTTTTTTCTTTAATTAAAAAAAAAAGTTTGTAAAGGTTTCTATCTCGCATCTGTTGAGATTTTCCTCTTCTTTGCTGTTGTTTTGTTGTTGTGGTTGTGTTGATCTTGGCTTTGGGATATCAACATGGCCGCTGGTCTTCTTCTTGCTGCTGCAGTGTTGGTCTGTTGTGCTATTGGTGAGTGGATGCAGTGACAGTGTATGAAGAAAATAAATAATAATAATAATAATAAGTATCTCATCATCATCATCATCATCATCATCATCATCATCATCATCATCATCATCATCATCATCATCATCATCATCATCATACATGTAATTTACATAGCGCTATATCTGACCAAAAACAACAAATCAAAGCGCTTCCAAACTGACCAGTTGGATTTATTTATTGTTTTAAATATAAAAAAAATAT
>CM060329.1:9182580-9193685 GCA_030674155.1 Stramonita haemastoma
TAAAAAAAAAAAATCACACCCTTTTTCTTCACCAAATGATACCCCCGAGATTCGAATTCGTGACCTCATGGACCCTTTGGGATTGAAGTCAGACGGTCTTGACCACTCGGCTATAGCGTCCGTGAAAAAATAATTATTTTAAATGCTTTATTTTATTCTGTAGGTTTTATCGTTTTGTTTTTAGTTTTTGTCAAGTCTCTTTTTTATGTTGACAAGGATGGGGAGTTTTTAACTGGTTACCTGGGTTTATTTATTCATTCTTTCATATCGAGGATAATGGAATAAGCACTCGTGTGCTTTTTATATCCAGTCCCCGTGTGTATGCAGGTTTGTAAATTTTGTCATCTGTTCCCACCGGCACACAATGGTCTACTCTCAGGCCTACGGAAAAGCGGAACAGGATTTAACGTATGCGCAAGATGTTCTGCGTGCGTTGGCACACAGGCCCTCGGTTTAAAGTCTCATCCGAAGGACTTTTTGGGGAGAGTGGAGTCAGCATTGAGGTTAACTCCAGGGGAAAAATCCCCTCGAACGGGAATCGAACACGGGTCGTCAGATTGCTGGTGCAATGTTCTGACCACTAGGCTATCCCGTCCCCTTTATTTTCCATGGCTACTTTTGTCCTCTACCAGTATTTATGTGATGGAAGTGTCAGCGTCCGTTTCACTTCAACAAATCCATTTTTCGTTCATTAGCAGTTAATCAATTTGTATTTAAAAAAGATTTTATTTGAAGGTAAATAACTCTTCTCATTGAGCGGCTTGATCTTTCGGAGTCAGCTCACAGTATGCTCCCTTACATTGCACATTGTTATGTTCAATAAAATTTAGGTGTAGATACATAAATTATATATTTATAAAACATTGAGAATATGACAAATCTCAATGTGCCTTTCATAATTATATATGCATAATGGTGTAGTGCAGACACACCTTTCCCCCTTCCCCCTATAAACACAGTAAGTATCCGGAACATTATGTTCCGCCCCGAAGAGCTAAGAAAGCTCGGTTGTGTCAAGGAAAGCTGGTAAGTGTACGCGACAAAAAAGAAGCATTTCGCACACGAATCATGACACTATACAGCCATATGATGCACCAGGGCAAACTGGAGGGTCGCCGCCACATGCGCGCACAAAAACAAACACACTGATAAAAACCAGCGCGCGCGCGCGTGCACACATGCATACCAACCCCCCGCCAGAAAAAGGTGCCGTTTTCAGCACAGATACCAGCCAAAGAGCAGTTTTCAGCCCCGTCCAGCCCCGACTTTTGCACGGTAAAAGACCCCACGGCACCAAGACGATATCGTACTGTATGCAAATACTCTCTCCCACCATCTTGGATAGGTGTGGCGTCGGATTTGTGGCAACAGGAGAGCGCGGAAGAGCTAAGAAAACTCGTTTCTGTCAGGGAAAGCAGGTAAGTGTAGGCGACACAAAACAAGCATTTCGCACACGAATAATGACACTATACAGCCATATGATGCACCAGGGCAAACTGGAGGGTCGCTGCCACATGTGTGCACACAAACAAACACACTGATAAAAACCAGCGCGCGTGCGCGTGCGCGCATGCATACCCACCCCGCACCCGAAAAAGGTGCCGTTTTCAGCACAGATGCCAGCCAAAGAGCCGTTTTCAGCGCCGTCCAGCCCCGACTTTTGCACGGTAAAAGACCCCACGGCACCACGACAGTATCGTACTGTATGCATACACTCTCTCCCACCATCTTGGATAGGTGTGGCGTCGGATTTGTGGCGACAGGAGAGCCCCGAAGAGCTAAGAAAGCTAGTTTGTGTCAAGGAAAGGTGGTAAGTGTAGGCGACACAAAACAAGCATTTCGCACACGAATAATGACACTATACAGCCATATGATGCACCAGGGCAAACTGGAGGGTCGCCGCCACATGTGCACACAGAAACAAATACACTGATAAAAACCAGCGCGCGCGCACGTGCGCGCATGCATACCCACCCCCACCCGAAAAAGGTGCCGTTTTCAGCACAGATGTCAGCCAAAGAGCCGTTTTCAGCGCCGTCCAGCCCCGACTTTTGCACGGTAAAAGACCCCACGGCACCACGACAGTATCGTACTGTATGCATACACTCTCTCCCACCATCTTGGATAGGTGTGGCGTCGGATTTGTGGCGACAGGAGAGCCCCGAAGAGCTAAGAAAGCTAGTTTGTGTCAAGGAAAGGTGGTAAGTGTAGGCGACACAAAACAAGCATTTCGCACACGAATAATGACACTATACAGCCATATGATGCACCAGGGCAAACTGGAGGGTCGCCGCCACATGCGCGCACACACAAACAAACACACTGATAAAAACCAGCGCGCGTGCGCGTGCGCACATGCATACCCACCCCCCACCCGAAAAAGGTGCCGTTTTCAGCACAGATGCCAGCCAAAGAGCCGTTTTCAGCCCCGTCCAGCCCCGACTTTTGCACTGTAAAAGACCCCACGGCACCACGACAGTATCGTACTGTATGCATACACTCTCTCCCACCATCTTGGATAGGTGTGGCGTCGGATTTGTGGCGACAGGAGAGCCCCGAAGAGCAAAGAAAGCTGGTTTGTGTCAAGGAAAGGTGGTAAGTGTAGGCGACACAAAACAAGCATTTCGCACACGAATAATGACACTATACAGCCATATGATGCACCAGGGCAAACTGGAGGGTCGCCGCCACATGCGCGCACACAAACAAACACACTGATAAAAACCAGCGCGCGTGCGCGTGCGCGCATGCATACCCACCCCCCACCCGAAAATGGTGCCGTTTTCAGCACAGATGCCAGCCAAAGAGCCGTTTTCAGCCCCGTCCAGCCCCGACTTTTGCACAGTAAAAGACCCCACGGCACCACGACAGTATCGTACTGTATGCATACACTCTCTCCCACCATCTTGGATAGGTGTGGCGTCGGATTTGTGGCGACAGGAGAGCCCCGAAGAGCTAAGAAAGCTAGTTTGTGTCAAGGAAAGGTGGTAAGTGTAGGCGACACAAAACAAGCATTTCGCACAGGAATAATGACACTATACAGCCATATGATGCACCAGGGCAAACTGGAGGGTCGCCGCCACATGTGCACACACAAACAAACACACTGATAAAAACCAGCGCGCGCGCGCGTGCGCGCATGCATACCCACCCCCCACCCGAAAAAGGTGCCGTTTTCAGCACAGATGTCAGCCAAAGAGCCGTTTTCAACCCCGTCCAGCCCCGACTTTTGCACGGTAAAAGACCCCACGGCACCACAACAGTATCGTACTGTATGCATACACTCTCTCCCACCATCTTGGATAGGTGTGGCGTCGGATTTGTGGCGACAGGAGAGCCCCGAAGAGCTAAGAAAGCTAGTTTGTGTCAAGGAAAGCTGGTAAGTGTAGGCGACAAAAAACAAGCATTTCGCACACGAATAATGACACTATACAGCCATATGATGCACCGAGGCAAACTGGAGGGTCGCCGCCACATGCGCGCACACAAACAAACACACTGATAAAAACCAGCGCGCGCGCGCGTGCTCGCATGCATACCCACCCCGCACCCGAAAAAGGTGCCGTTTTCAGCACAGATGCCAGCCAAAGAGCCGTTTTCAGCGCCGTCCAGCCCCGACTTTTGCACGGTAAAAGACCCCACGGCACCACGACAGTATCGTACTGTATGCATACACTCTCTCCCCACCATCTTGGATAGGTGTGGCGTCGGATTTGTGGCGACAGGAGAGCCCCGAAGAGCTAAGAAAGCTAGTTTGTGTCAAGGAAAGGTGGTAAGTGTAGGCGACACAAAACAAGCATTTCGCACACGAATAATGACACTATACAGCCATATGATGCACCAGGGCAAACTGGAGGGTCGCCGCCACATGCGCGCACACAAACAAACACACTGTAAAAAACCAGCGCGCACGCGCGTGCGCGCATGCATACCCACCCCCCACCCGAAAAAGGTGCCGTTTTCAGCACAGATGCCAGCAAAGAGCCGTTTTCAGCGCCGTCCAGCCCCGACTTTTGCACGGTAAAAGACCCCACGGCACCACGACAGTATCGTACTGTATGCATACACTCTCTCCCACCATCTTGGATAGGTGTGGCGTCGGATTTGTGGCGACAGGAGAGCCCCGAAGAGCTAAGAAAGCTAGTTTGTGTCAAGGAAAGGTGGTAAGTGTAGGCGACACAAAACAAGCATTTCGCACAGGAATAATGACACTATACAGCCATATGATGCACCAGGGCAAACTGGAGGGTCGCCGCCACATGCCCGCACACAAACAAACACACTGATAAAAACCAGCGCGCGCGCGCGTGCACGCATGCATACCCACCCCCCACCCGACAAAGGTGCTGTTTTCAGCACAGATGCCAGCCAAAGAGCCGTTTTCAGCCCCGTCCAGCCCCGACTTTTGCACGGTAAAAGACCCCACGGCACCACAACAGTATCGTACTGTATGCATACACTCTCTCCCACCATCTTGGATAGGTGTGGCGTCGGATTTGTGGCGACAGGAGAGCCCCGAAGAGCTAAGAAAGCTAGTTTGTGTCAAGGAAAGGTGGTAAGTGTAGGCGACACAAAACAAGCATTTCGCACACGAATAATGACACTATACAGCCATATGATGCACCGAGGGCAAACTGGAGGGTCGCCGCCACATGCGCGCACACAAACAAACACACTGATAAAAACCAGCGCGCGCGCGCGTGCTCGCATGCATACCCACCCCGCACCCGAAAAAGGTGCCGTTTTCAGCACAGATGCCAGCCAAAGAGCCGTTTTCAGCGCCGTCCAGCCCCGACTTTTGCACGGTAAAAGACCCCACGGCACCACGACAGTATCGTACTGTATGCATACACTCTCTCCCACCATCTTGGATAGGTGTGGCGTCGGATTTGTGGCGACAGGAGAGCCCCGAAGAGCTAAGAAAGCTAGTTTGTGTCAAGGAAAGGTGGTAAGTGTAGGCGACACAAAACAAGCATTTCGCACAGGAATAATGACACTATACAGCCATATGATGCACCAGGGCAAACTGGAGGGTCGCCGCCACATGCCCGCACACAAACAAACACACTGATAAAAACCAGCGCGCGCGCGCCGTGCGCGCATGCATACCCACCCCTCACCCGAAAAAGGTGCCGTTTTCAGCACAGATTTCAGCCGAAGAGCCATTTTCAGCCCCGTCCAGCCCCGACTTTTGCACGGTAAAAGACCCCACGGCACCACGACAGTATCGTACTGTATGCATACACTCTCTCCCACCATCTTGGATAGGTGTGGCGTCGGATTTGTGGCGACAGGAGAGCCCCGAACAGCTAAGAAAGCTCGTTTGTGTCAAGGAAAGCTGGTAAGTGTAGGCGACAAAAAACAAGCATTTCGCACACCAATAATGACAATATACAACAATATGATGCACCAGGGCAAACTGGAGGGTCTCCGCCACATGTGCGCACACAAACAAACACACTGATAAAAAGCAGCCCGCGTGCGCGTGCGCGCATGCATACCAACCCCTCGCCCGGAAAAGGTGCCGTTTTGAACACAGATGCCAGTCAAAGAGCCGTTTTGAGCCCATTCCAGCCCCGACTTTTGCACGTTAAAAGACCCCACGGCACCAAGACAATATCGTACTGTATGCATACACTCTCTCCCACCATGCCCTGGTGCATGATATTGCTGTATATTGTCATTATCATTGTGCGCCCTGCTTGGTTTTTCTTGTGTACACCCTAGCAGATTTCCTTGCAAGAAACTAGCTTTTTTTCAGCTGTTGAGGGCCGCAGAGTCGCCACGAGTCCGGCGCCACACACCTGGAAAATGGTGGGAGAGGGTGTATGCATGCGGTGCCATATTGTCTTGGTGCCTTGGGGTCTGTAACAGTGCAAACGTTGGGGTAGGACGGGCCTGAAAACGACTCTTTGGGTCCCGTCTTTGCTCGAAACCGCACATTTTTGGCCGCGTGGTGGGTATGCGTTCGCGCACGCGCACGCGCGCAGGTGTTTGTCAGTGTGTTTGTTTGTGTGCGTGCATGTGTAGGGGACCCTGCACTTGGCCCTGGTGCATGATATTGCTGTATATTGTCATTAGTATTGTGCGCCCTGCTTGGTTTTTGTTGCGTACACCCTAGCAGATTTCCTTGCAAGAGACTAGCTTTCTCAGCTCTTGAGGGCCGCGGAGTCGCCACGAGTCCGGCGCCACACACCTGGAAAATGGTGGGAGAGAGTGTATGCATACGGTGCCATATTGTCTTGGTGCCTTGGGGTCTGTAACCGTGCAAAAGTTGGGCTAGGACGGGCCTGAAAACGACCCTATGGGTCCCGTCTTTGCCCCAAACTGCACGTTTTTGGCCGGGGGGGTGGGTGTGTACGTGTATGCGAGCACGCACGCAGGTGTTTGTCAGTGTGTTTGTTTGTGTGCGTGCATGTGGAGGGGACCCTGCACTTGTCCCTGGTGCATGATATAGCTATATATTGTCATTATTATTGTGCGCCCTGCTTGGTTTTTGTTGCGTACACCCTAGCCGATTTTCTTGCAAGAAACTAGCATTCTCAGCTCTTGAGGGCCGCAGAGTCGCCACGAGTCCGGCGTCACACACCTGGAAAATGGTGGGAGAGGGTGTATGCATAAAGAGCCATTTTGTCTTGGTGCTTTGGGGTCTGTAACCGTGCAAAAGTTGGGGTAGGACGGGCCTGAAAACGACTCTTTGGGTCCCGTCTTTGCCCCAAACCGCACACTTTTGGCCGGGGAGTGGGGATGCGTGCGCGCACGCGCACGCCCACGCGCGCAGGTGTTTGTCTGTGTGTGTGTTTGTGTGCACGCATGTGGAGGGCACCCTGCACTTGTCCCTGGTGCATGATATTGCTGTTTATTGTCATTATTATTGTGCGCCCAGCTTGGTTTTTGTTGCGTACACCCTAGCAGATTTCCTTGCTAGAAACTAGCGTTCTCAGCTCTTGAGGGCCGCGGAGTCGCCACGAGTCCGGCGCCACACACCTGGAAAATGGTAGGAGAGGGTGTATGCATATGGTGCCATATTGTCTTGTTGCCTTGGGGTCTGTAACCGTGCAAAAGTTTGGGTTGGACGGGCCTGAAAACGACCCTATGGGTTTCGTCTTTGCCCCAAACTGCACCTTTTTGGCAGGGGGGTGGGTATGCGTGCGCGCACGCGCTCATGCGCAGGTGTTTGTCAGTGTTTTTGTTTGTGTGCGCGCATGTGGAGGGGACCCTGCACTTTGCTGTGGTGCATGAAATGGCTTTATATTGTCATTGTTATTGTACGCCCTCCTTGGGTTTTTTTGCGTTCACCCTAGCTGATTTCTCTACGAGAAACTAGCTTTCTCAGCTCTTGAGGGCCGCGTGGTCGCAACGAGTCTGGCGCCACACACCTGGAAAATGGTAGGAGTGGGGTATGCATACGATGCCTTATTGTCTTGGTGCCTTGGGGTCTGTAACCGTGCAAAAGTTGGGGTAGGACGGGCCTGAAAACGATTCTATTGGTTCCGTCTTTACCCAAAGCCGCACCTTATTGGCCGGGGGGTGGGTTTGCGTGCGCGCACGCGCTCACGTGCAGGTGTTTGTCAGTGTGTTTGTTTTTGTGCGCGCATGTGGAGGGGACCCTGCACTTGGCTGTGGTGCATGATATGGCTGGATATTGTCATTATTATTGTGCGCCCTCCTTGGTTTTTGTTGCGTACACCCTAGCAAATTTTCTTGCGATAAACTCTCTTTCTCAGCTCTTGAGGACCGCGGAGTTGCCACGGGTCCGGCGCCACACACCTGGAAAATGGTAGGAGAGGGTGTATGCATACGGTGTCATATTGTCTTGGTGCCTTGGGGTCTGTAACTGTGCAAAAGTTTGGGTAGGACGGGCCTGAAAGCGAATCTATGGGTTCCGTCTTTGCCCCTAACCGCACCTTTTTGGCCGGATGGATGGATGGATGGATGGATGGGATGGATGGATGGATGGATGGATTGGATGGATGGATGGGTAGGTAGGTGGGTGGGTGGGTGGGTGGATGGATGGATGGATGGATGGATGGATGGATGGATGGATGGATGGATGGATGGATGGATAGATAGATAGATAGATAGATAGATAGATAGATAGATAGATAGATAGATAGATAGATAGATAGATAGATAGATAGATAGATAGATCCACACTAAAACCAGGCCATTTTTTAATACCAAATTCTTGGTATACATTTCTATTCTTAAGAAGAAACTGGGTGAAAAACAAATAAAAGAGAAAACACTCCGGTCCCCCCCCTCCACCACCACCACCACTACCACCAAAATCAGATAGTGCCATGGTCAGACAAAAGAAAAATATGAACAACATGAAAGAGGAAGGAAGAATATCAAGTTAGACCTATAACACAAAAGTCTTACATGCCATATTCATATAGACAAACCAAAACAATATCATGATAAAACTGTGTTTTAAAAACGGTATGTCGGCTAGCATAGTTATAATTATTTTATAATATTTGAAACTGGGTCTTCAGCACACCTGTAGTTGTGTGGTTCGTGTACGTGTATCCTCGCTTCCCTGTCTATCAGTGTGTCTGTTAGTCTGACAGTCGTACATCTGTCCACTACCTTTCTCAAATAAATGGCGATACGAGAGAAAGAAAGACAGACCGATAGATACACGGACAGACAGACAGACAGTCAGAAAGAATATCAAAGAAAGAAAAAAAACGAAATGGACACAATCAAAATAATTCTAACTAGGAAAACATGCAAAATACATACAACCTACAGGTGTGTTTTCTTATGGTTTTAAAAAAAATGAATTTTGTATATGATTGTCGCGCGCGCGCGCGCGCGGGCGTGTGTGTGTATGGTGTGTGTGTGTGTGTGTGTGTGTGTGTGTGTGTGTGTGTGTGTGTGTGTGTGTGTGTGTGTGTGTGTGTGTGTGTTAAGATAGGTAAAGAAGACATTTTTGTTGTTGAAACAATTGCAAATACTTTTGTTCTGAATGAGGATTTTGTGAGTACACAGTGATACGTCGCACAGACAAACTGAAATTAATGTTGGCAAAAATCAGAACTCGATTAAAAGGCAGACAATAATACAGTTAAACCAATATCCCGTTCTTGCTTCCCTTAGACCATAGATCTTCCAACCAGAGCAACAAGGGAGACGGACCCTAGTCCCCCTAGCCCCACATAATCATCATTCTATTTTATTTTGTATCTATTCCGTTATATTCATTTACTCTTTTATACCGAGGATAATGGAATAAGCACTCATGTGCTTTTTGCCATCCAGTCCCCGTGTGTATGCAGTTTTGTAAATCTTGTCATCTGTTCCCACCGGCACACAATGGCCTACTCTTACGAAAAGCGGAACAGGATTTAACATGTACGCAAGATGTTGTGCGTGCATTGACACACTGGGCCTCGGTTTATAGTCTCATCCGAAGGACTTTTGGGGAGAGTGGAGTCAGCACTGATGTAAACTCTTGGGGAAAAATCCCCTCGAACGGGAATCGAACGCGGGTCGTCAAATTGTTAAATTTTATGCATACCAAGAATAAGGCGTATTTCGAGAAGATGTGACGAAGGGCCAGTTTGAATTCCGTCCTACCCCGACTTTTCCATAATAACAGAGCTGACGACACCAAAAGAGTGCTTTACTGCACGCTTACACACTTTACTATATCTTTGATGTGGGTGGCACCGGTCTTGTGGTGACACCACAGCCCTGAAGAAGGCAGTCCGGCTTTAATATAGCAAATTTGTTCGAACGAAAGCTGGTGCAGTGTACGCAATCATACATAGTAGTACATAGAATATTATTGATAGGGTCCTAAAATACAATGATTATGAGTCACCAGGGCTAAGTGCAGGGCCACCGCCACATGCACACGCACAAAAATACGCAAACACATCCCATGCAAGCATGGGCGTGCATACTCCACCCCCTACTCCCTCAAGAATAAAGCGTATTTCGAGATGTGACAAGAGAGTGCTGTGCTGTATGCATACACACTTTCCCAGCATCTTTCATATGCATGGCACTGGTCTTGTGGCGAGACCACAGCCTCAAAGGAGGCAGCCTAGCTCAATATACGAAGTCTGTGGGACGAAAACTGGTACAGTGTACGCAACAATACATAGTATTACACATAATATTAATGATAATGTACTATATGATGCACCACAGCACAGTGCAGTACCGTCACCACACGCACAAACACAAAAAAATTGTGCAACACAAAAAAATGCACAAAAACTAGCGCGTGCACTTATGCACACTCGCATACACAACTCAAGAATAAGGCGCATATAGAGATGTGACAAAAAGGCCTGTTTGAGTCTCGTCCTACCCCAACTTTTGCGCAGTAACAGAGCCCACGGCATCATGAGAGTGCTCTACTGTATTCATACACACTTTACTATCATCTTTGATCTGCATGGCGCTGCTCTTGTGGCGACACCACAGCCCCGAAGAGGGCAGCCTGCCTTGAATATAGCAAATCTGTCAGAATGAAAGCTGACACAGTGTTCACAAAATAAGTAGTATTACACATAATATTAATGATAATAATATCCAATATGATGCACTACAGAACAATGCAGGGCCGTTGCCACACGCACACATACATTTCTGAAAGCAGCCTACAAATCACTTCCCAAAGAAAAACCCAAAGGGTAAAATGTTTGTGACCAGCTGAACAAAACCTTGAATCTGAACACTGCTATGTGTGTGTGTGTTGTGTCGTAAAGTGGTCAGAGTCCTATAGTGATCATGCTCAAGAGAGGTAAAACCTTCTCCCTGGGTTCTGGAACTTCCTGTGGAAACTTAATAAACTTCTCCTCTCCTTTACCAGATGGGCTGCCAGTACACAGACTGCAAATAGCTAAACAAAGGAATCTGAATCTGGCATTCTCCTTAGGAGCTGCATATCAATACAACAGATTTAACTCCGGGAAAGTCAGGAAGTCTTGCACTCGTTTTGAGTTTGATCTCTTATCTAGATAGTATCTTTTTATGGCTATCATTTTGAGTCGGTTTTTCAAGCGTATTGACAGAAAGCGGTGTGCTGGGCAGTTTAGAAACTAATGTCCAGTTTCATTTAGACCAGGTTGGGGTTGTTTTGC
>CM060329.1:9193785-9196285 GCA_030674155.1 Stramonita haemastoma
GAGTTGTGAAAAAATGGAGGTCTTGCAAGGAGGGGGGGGAGGGGGAGGAGGGGGGGGGAAAATTAAAATTCCCGGATAAAACACAAAGGGGGTCATTTTTTTTTTCTTTATTTTTTTGGGGCTTTTTTCTTTTTTGTGTGTGTATGTATCTAATTTTAGTGTTTTTTGTTGTTTTTTGTTGTTGTTTTTTGCTTCGCTCTTCTTTTCGCGTGTTTATTTTTTTATTTGCTTACCTCTCTCTCTCTCTCTCTCTCTCTCTCTCTCGGATATCATACTTTATTTATCGTCGTTTATTTTTGTCGACTTACATGCGACGGGGCTATACCCAAAACAAACAGACAGACAGACAGACAACAACATACTCAGACGACGAAGGTCTCGTTCGACTGAGACACAGACAACATCATACAGACATCATACGAATCAGACAACAAAACCACACACAACAGACAGACATACTACATAAAAACCACAATACATACATCTACATAAAACAAACAACCAAAATACATACATACATACACACGACAGACAGACAGACAAACAGTTCTGTTCAGACACAAGACACACAAAAGACAAAGCATGTTCAACATACATGCAGCAGACAGACAGACAAAGCTTGTTTATACATAAATACAAAGAAACTAAAAATAGATGCAATGTAACAGAGTGCAGTATTTGATCTGCCGCGATCTGTACAACTTCTGGGGAACGACCACAGTCAGCAGGGGGAAATGTGGCCTCAAAAAGAGGCTGCATAAATACTACATTTACCGCTTGGGCAAAGTGTAGCAGAGGACGGCTTTCGACCACCCCCCAACGAACAGAACGTCGACAATTCACATTTTGGGGTCCAAACGAGACCCACACGCTGCGATTTGGCATTCCGATCGCAAGGGAAGTTTTCAAATTTCCCGCCCTCCAACTAATACATAAAAAACATACATACTACATAATACATACATAATACATCATACATACATAATACATACATCAACTAATACATACTACATACATCAGCAGACAGACGGGACAGAAGCAGACAGACAGACGGAGAGGGGACCTAATCCAGAGACAATACTGCTTTTTGTAGGGAAAAAAAAAAGAAGGGGAAAAAAACAAGAAGGAAACTAAAACTAAAACCAAAAAGAAAAGAAAAAAAACGTCAGAGTGAGAGAGCACAGCCAGGAACAACATTCTCTAAATCATAGAACAGGGAAGACTACAGCTTCAGGGGATTGCAGTTCACCCAGTACAAACCCTGACACACACACACACACATACATACAACATACATACATACATACATACATACATACATACATACATACATACATACATACATACATACATACATACATACATACACACACATACACACACATACACACACATACACACACATACACACACTAACACTAACACTAACACACACATACACACACATACATACACACACATACACACACACACACATACATACACACATACATACACACATACATACACACACATATACAAACACATATACACAAACATACACACACATACACACACACATACACACACATACACACACTAACACACACTAACACTCACACTAACACTAACACTAACACACACTAACACACTAACACACTAACACACACATACACACACACACACTAACACTAACACTAACACACACACACACACACACACTAACACACTAACACACACACACACACACACACACACACACACACACACACACACACACACACACACACACACACACACACACACACACACACGTACAGGAAAAAAAGAGGAAAATCCCATGTCACAATCGCTTTTGTCCCACTGTGTTACCCTTGAGAGCCTAGGTAACCCATGTCTATCGAGCTACGTAATTGTGCGACCCAAACTAAAACATTATGAAAACTTCTCAGAGCCAGCCCTGGAAATCCTGGTTGTGTTTTTGTCTCATTTTTCCTGATGTAATAGCCCCTGCTCTCGAAGTGAACATCACAACAGACTGACTAGACAGTCATCAAAAGTCCCCATCCCCCCCAAACCCCAGAGAAATAAATACCTAACTGGTAAAGTCAGTGTGGATTTGTCCACAAAGAATCTATCTATCTATCTATCTATCTATCTATCTATCTATACTATCTATCTATCTATCTATCTATCTATCTATCTATCTATCTATCTATCGTTCTATCGTTCTATCGTTCTAATCGTTCTATCTGTCTGTCTGTCTGTCTGTCTATCTATCTATCTATTTATCTATCTATCTATCTATCTATCTATCTATCTATCTATCTATCTATCTATCTATCTATCTATCTATCTATCCCTTAGTCTGGAGACCGTGGGGGCACCCCCGAAGTCTTGACAACCAGTTCCCTCCATTCCTCTCTCTGTTCTGCCTTTCTCCGAGTTTTTTATTTTTAGTTCTAGGCCTGTCCATTCGCTACCCACCCAGATTCCAAACACTGAATACGACTACAGATAC
>CM060329.1:9208785-9211285 GCA_030674155.1 Stramonita haemastoma
TTTTTCTTTTACATCCAGTCCCCGTGTGTAGGCAGTTTTGTTAATGTCATCTGTTCCCACCGGCACACGATGGCCTACTCTTACGAAAAGCGAAACAGGATTTAGCGTGTGCGCAAGATGTTCTGCGCGCGTTCGCACACAGGCCTCGGTTTATAGTCTCATCCGAAAGACTGGTGGGATATATGTTTCTAAACGCAATCTGCTAGGATATGTTTCTCTCGATGTAATCTGCTAAGATATGTGTCTTTCACCGTAATCTGCTAGGAAATGTGTCTCTCAACGCAAGCGCTCTGCTAGGACATGTGTCTCGCAATGCAATCTCCTGGGATATGTGTCTCTCAACGCATTCTGCTAGGATATATGTGTCTCTCAACATAGTCTGCTAGGATATATGTGTCTCTCAACATAGTCTGCGAGGATATGTGTCTTTCAATGCAGTCTCCTGGGATATGTGTCTCGCAATACAATCTGCTAGGATATGTGTCTCTCAACACAATCATTCTGCTAGGATATGTGTCTTTCAATGCGATCTGCTAGGATATGTCTTTCAATGCGATCTGCTAGGATATGTCTTTCATTGCGATCTGCTAGGATATGTGTCTTTCAACGTAATCAGCTGAGGAATGTGTCTTTCAACGTAATCAGCTAGGAAGTGTGTCTTTCAACGTAATCTGCTGGGATATGTGTCTCTCTTTCTTCTTTTATATCGAGGATAATGGAAATAAGCACTCCCCGTGTGTATGCAGTTTTGTAAATCTTGTCATCTGTTCCCACCGGCAAACGATGGCCTTCTCTTACAAAAAGCAGAACAGGATTTAACGTGTGTGCTACGTAGTCCTCAAGGATAATTATGTGTCTTTCGACATATCCACACAAAGCAGGTGTCTCAAGCACTCTGCTGGGAGGCAGTTCTCCAAACCAGTGCCCTAAAAAAGAAGGCTCTCTCAGCAAATCCACTGAAGTGAGGATCTCCCAACCAATGCAGTGACCCCTTTCAAGGGAGGGGGGGGGTCTGACAGACTCTGGCGATAGAGGTATCTCAAACATTCCGGCAGTTGTTGTTGTTGTTGTTGTTGTTGTTGTTGTTGTTGTTCCCCAGCTTAGTTAGCACTGTGAGGGTCACCCAGAACGTGCACTCTGACTCACTCCCTCATCCCACCTGGGAATCCCTGTGAGATTGAAATTGCCACACTGAATGAGAAGTTTGCGTGTATGACTGTTTTCAAGTACCTCGCCACATAGACAGCCATACTCCGACTTCAGAGGATTTTTTCTCCTTTAATTAAAGGAGAGTGCAGGTTGTTCTGTTAAGAGCCTGTCATGGCTGAAGGCAATCTTAACACAACATTTTACAATGTCACAACATTTCAGTGTAGGCCTTGGCAATGAGCTGACATCAATAACTGACACAGCTTTTGGCCTAGGCCAAACACTACCATCATTACTGTTAATTAATAGCAACACCCACAGAGACGGCAGATTGACAACGGAGTCATTCCCTGTGTGAGTGTGTGGGTGGACTGCCCATTTATTTATTCATTTATTTATTTTATACCACTTTATGTTACAGCAAGATTTCTCTGCATGAAATTCGGGCTGCTCTCCCCGGGGAGAGCGCGTCGCCACAAGTGCAGCGCGCACCCTTTTTTTGTTTGTTTTTTTTCTGTCTGCAACTGTATTTGTTTCCCTATCAGAGTGGCTTTTCACTACAGAATTTTGCCAAGGACAACCCTCTTGCTGCCGTGGGTTCTTTTACGTGCGCTGAATAATGATGTGTAACACAGGAGACCTCGGATTATCGTCTGATCCGAAAGACTAGCACCCAGACCACCACTCATGGTGTAATAGATGGGGGAAAAGTTTGGGGCCCAAACAGCATTCGAACCCCGGCACACTTCGACCCGGACATTTCGCTTTGTAGACAAGCACTTTTACCTCTAGACCACCGATCTAGTGTATCCATCATCCATGGTCCAGGATTAATCACAGTACAGCTCTGAGACTGCAGCCCCCGCCCTTACTTCTCCATTCACAGACAACAGGCATGAAGTGGATCGGGGGTCTAGAGGTAACGCGCCTGTCTAGAAAACGAAAAGTCCGGGTAGGAGTGTGCGGCGGTTTGAATCCCCTTTGGGCCCAAAACTTTTCCCCTCATCCATTAGATCATGAGTGGTGGTCTGGGTGCCAGTCTTTGGGATGAGACGATAAATCGAGGTAACGTGTGTTACACAAAATTACTTAGAACCCACGGCAACAAGAGGGTTGTCCGTGGCAAAGTTCTAGTAGAAAATAGCCACTCAGATAGGAAAACAGAATACAGTTGCAGACAGGAAAAAAAGAAGAAAAAAAAGGGTGGCGCTGCACTTGTGGCGACGAGCTCTCCCCGGGGAGAGCAGCCTGAATTTCACGCAGAGAAATCTGCTGTGACATAAAGTGGTGTAAAAAAAAAATTTAAATAAATAAATAAAAGAAGTCAGTCAAGTAGTGAATGACTAGACGA
>CM060329.1:9216285-9218785 GCA_030674155.1 Stramonita haemastoma
GTAAAGATGTTTAAACGAATTAAAGGTTCGCTTGCTTTCTGGCAGCAAGCTGTCCTAATTATGAAATGTTTGATGCCTCTCTAAGACAGACACAGAGAGAGAGAGAGAGAGAGAGAGAGAGAGAGAGAGAGAGAGAGAGAGAGAGAGAGAGAGAGAGAGAGAGAGAGAGAGAGAGAGAGAGAGAGGAGAGGGATGGAGGGAACTGGATTTGTCAAGTCTTCAGGGGTGCCCCCACGGTCGCCAGACTAAGGAAGATAAGATAGATAGATAGATAGAAGATAATAGATAAAGAACAGACAGACGACAGACAGACAGACAGACAGACAGACAGACAGACAGATAGATAGATAGATAGATAATAGATAGATAGATAGATAGATAGATAATAGATAGATAGATAGATAGATAGAATAGATAGATAGATACAATAAAGAGAACGTTAATAAAACAAAAATTCTGTCCAGTTCTGTGCAATTAGTCCTCACAACACTGGACCCGTGTCACTAGCATTTCCCGTTGAGCCAACAGAGTTTTGCTACACACACCGCTAACAAACAACACACACCCTGTGAAGACAGAAGCCTCAGCTGAACAGAGCTATGGTATCGGCAGGTGAAGATGTCTGCTGTCTGGGGGCTGACATTGATTGGGGTGACACATCTCTCCCGTGCCCACGCACCCGGGGTAGAATCAGCCATTATCGACTTTCACTTCCTCACTAGAAAAAAAAAAACAAAAAACAAAACCTCTTGTCAGGAGGTTGGTGTTGGATGAAACTCGAGGCTTGTTGTGAAGTTTGGTCGCGCACGAGAGGAACCTTTTTTCTTTGTCGTGGGGAAATTGTCTCGTGTGTTTCTATAATGTCTGAAGAATCTGTCGGTAAAGTTGTATGAGTTGTGACAGTGGGGTGTATGAATCTCTCTGTCGTATCTCTTATTTTTATTTTATTTATTTTATTTTATATCACTTTATGTCACAGCAGATTTCTCTGCGTGAAATTCGGGCTGTTCTCCCCGGGGAGAGCGTGTCGCCACAAGTGCAGCGCCTACCCATTATTTTTTTTTAATATATATTCAGCCATGAGCCGCCCTGGGAATCCCAACTCCCCGATTTTTCCTCAAGGATGGTATCTAAACACGACACCTATGTGCATGCTGGTTTTTAAAAAAATAATTTTGTCATCCGCTCCTACCAGCACACAATGGCCTGCTCTTCCGAAAGGCGTTACGGGGTTTTAACGTGTGCGCAAGATGTTCCGCGTGTGTTCGCACACGGGGCCTCGGTTTATAGTCTCATCCGAATGACTCTGACATTCAGTTGATTTTTTTTGGTCAAGCTGGGAAGAAAGGGCGAGGCTGGGAATCGAAACCAGAACCTCACGGTTTACTTGTTGGCAGGCGAACGTCTTAACCATCCTGCCACCTTCCTTCTCTCTCTCTCTCTCTCTCTCTCTCTCTCTCTCTCTCCTCTCTCTCCTCTCTCTCTCTCTCTCTCTCTCTCTCTCTCTCTCTCTCCTCTCTCTCTCTCTCTTCTCTCTCTCTGTGAGTTGTGACAGTGGCGTGTATGAATCTCTCAGCCGTGTCTCTCTTCCAGCAGCAATAACCAGTCTTTCAACCCTGTGGCCAGTCTCTGGGGAAAGACAGCACTTCAGTTGTGTTGAGAACTGTCCACTGGTCAGTGTTGACCCTCCTCTGCAGATTTCTACCTGTCCCTTGACACCATTTTCCTTCCTTCCTTCCTTCCTTCCTTCCTTCCTTCCTTCCTTCCTTCCCTGCTGTTTTCTCTCCTCTTCTGTTGGTCTTTCAGTTTCCTCCCTAGTTTTCCTGACGCGGCAAAGGTAAAAGGTGTCCTCCCCTATCCTATGTGGTCATAGGGGAACGAGGCGTCAGAGACATCAGCTTCTCTAGGGGCCAGCATATTGAGGGCCGCGCCTCTCTCTCTCTCTCTCTCTCTCTCTCCTCCTCTCTCTCTCTCTCTCTCCTCTCCTCTCCTCTCTCTCTCTCTCTCTCTCTCTCTCTCGCTCCTTTACCTTCCCTGACCCTAAAGTAGTTTTGCATCCAGATGTTCATGGGAGAAGATTGAAGAGAGAGCGATTCTGGGGGTGATTGTGTGCCTGTACTACAGTGTCTGTCTGGGGGAGGGGGGATGAGTTTGAGAGAGGGATTGGTCCTAGGTATACGAGGAACACTGCAATGTCGGATAGGTACAGTCACAGAGATACAATGCCTGCATCCCTGATCCACCTGCCTAATCTTGCAGACAGTTGTTAGGACGGGGACGGGATAGCCTTGTGGTCAGAACATTGCGCTCGCAATTTGACGACCCGGGTTCGATTCCCGTTCGAGGGGATTTTTCCCCTGGAGTTCACATCAGTGCTGACTCCACATTCCCCAAAAGTCCTTCGGATGAGACTATATACCGAGCCCCCCCAGTGTGCGAATACACGCAGAACATCTTGCACACACGTTAAATCCTGTTCCGCTTTTCGTAAGAGTAGGCC
>CM060329.1:9226285-9233473 GCA_030674155.1 Stramonita haemastoma
CATGGAAAACATCTCTTGACTGTTGTGACGAAACCCAGCTAGAAATTATTGTCAGGTACACCATCATAGAAACCATAACCATCCTCCCATAGTCCATTATGTCGTCACTGAGCCATCTTCCACACCGACTCGCGCTATTTCTGTCGCCGTGACGTCAAAACCTTGGCGCACTCTGATTGGCTGAGCCAAAAGTGACGCTGTCTGTGTGAGGTAGGCAAGGCCAAGGCAAACATTTGCTGGCATTTTTGTTTTCCGCCGCTGTGTTAGTGCAGTTCACAGAAAATAGGAGTTTATAGAAAGTATAATAGTGTCCTAGAGTCTCTCTCTCTCCTCTCTCTCTCTCTCTCTCTCTCTCTCTCTCTCTCTCTCTCTCTCTCTCTCCTCTCTCTCTCTCTCTCTCATCGTGTGCCGGTGGGAACAGATGACATTTACAAATCTGCATACACACGGGGACTGGATGAAAAAAAGCACAAGAGTGCTTATTCCATTATCCTCGGTATAAAAGAAGAATAAATAAATAAATAAATAAATCTCTATCTGTACACACACACACACACACACACACACACACACACACACACACACACACACACACACACACACACACACACACACACACACACACACACAACACACACACACACAACACACACACGTGTTCTCTGTTTCTCCTCTCAACGAATTGAGATTGAAACGTAACAAGCATTCAGGCTTCGACTCCGACAATCCAGATGACACACGTGCTTCAAAGGAGAGAAAGAAAGAAAGAAACAAAGAAAGAAAGAAAGAAAGAAAGGAAGAAAAAATGACAGAAAGAAAAAATGACAGAAAGAAAGAAAGAGAAATAGAAAAAAAGAAAAAAAGAAAGAAAGAAAGAAAGAAAGAGAGCAAAAAGAAAAGAAAGCAAAAATGAAAGACAGACGGAAAGAAAGAAAGAAAGAAAGAAAGAAAGAAAGAAAGAAAGAAAGAAAGAAAGAAAGAAAGAAAGAAAGAGAGCAAAAAGAAAAGAAAGCAAAAATGAAAGAAATGAAGAAAGAAAGTAATTTTTTTTTAAGAAGGAAAGAAAGACAGAAAAAGGAAGCAAAAAAGAAAGAAGGTAAGAAAGAAAGAAAGTAAAAAATGAAAGAAAGACAGAAAGCAAAAAAAAGACAGCAATAAAGAATGAATGAATGTATAAAAGACAGACGGAAAGAAAGAAAGAAAAAAGAAAGAAAGAAAGAAAGAAAGAAGGCAAAAATAAAACATAGACAGAAAGAAAGAATGAATGAATGAATTAAAGACAGAAACCAAGCAAGAACAAAAATAAAGTATATAAAAAAAAAATTAAAAGGAAACAAAGATGAAAAAAAAAAACGGAAGAATTCTGAGAAAAAAAAATCTCAATAACAAAAGTATGTTCTTTTTTTATAAAAAAAAATCGACGTGGGGGAGAGAGGAAAAAAAAACGAAGAAAGGATTAAGAAAGACTGCCAGGATGAAGAGAAAGAACAGAGAGAGAGAGAAAAAAAAGGTGTTTTTGTTGTCGATTTGCGACAGAACATATCGCGCAATAACAAGGAACAATCTATCATTGATGTTACTTAGCGGCAGAATGTCAAAGTGCTTCTTGTAGGCCCAGTTTGACACGTTCGTTCGCTGTCTTGCGTCATGTCAGCACTGAATGTACAGCATCGACTTCTTTTACAGCTAGTGGTGTGAACACACACACAATGTAGGACCTTTACATACAGCACACACACACACACACACACACACACACACACACACACACACACACACACACACACACACACACACACACACACACACACACACAGAAAGACATACAGAAACAGAGACAGAGAAGGGGAGGGAGGGAGAGAGAGGGAGGGAGGGAGAGAGAGAGGGGGAGGAGGGAGGGAGAGAGAGGAGGGAGGGGAGAGAGACAGAGACAGAGAGAGAGAGAGACAGAGACAGAGACAAACAGACAAACAGGGAGGCAGACAGACATACAGACAGACAGGCAGACATGTAGACAAGACAGACAGACAGACAGACAGAGACCGACAGACATAGACAGGGAAAGAGAGACAGACAGGCAGGCAGAAAAAGATAGAGAAAAATAATCGATTGTTGGATGAATGAATGAATGAATGAACGCATGAATAAAAGGGGACAAAGAAACACAGTCAGACAGATAGACACAAAGAGAGAGAAAAAACCAAAATGACTGAATGATTGGATGAACGAAAAGAGAGAGAGGTGGGGGGGGGGGTAAATGAATGAATAAATATATGAAAGAACAAATGAATGAATGCATAAATAAATGAATAAAAAAAACGAAGGTAAGAATAACCTAACAAAACGTAAAAATAGAATGTTTGGATCACATCTAGACTTACAATCTGTCTTAGTGATCATCATACATCAAAACAGACAGACAGACAGACAGACAGACAGACAGACAGACAGAATAAACGCAAATAGAACTGGACTGCAACTAAAATTAATTTTTTTTAAAAGGGCTAAAAAAAAAAAAAAATTAAGCAGAAAGAGCCACTAAACAAAACAAACAAGGTTGCATGGTCAAAATACTATACCAAAACAAAGATGCCATATTATATAAAACAAAGAAAAAGAGAGAAAAGCCAGGCTCATTTTCTGTTACTTTTTTTTTCCTACAGTAGGCTACCTGTTGACACCCATGATGGGGTGTAGGATAGCTCAGTGGTCAGAGCACTTGCTTTCCCCCAGCTAAGGTTAAGCAGCATCAAGCGTGGTTACCAATCGGATGGGTGACTGTTTGCACGTCTTGGCTTCAGTACGTTTCCCCCAGTTCACCCAACTGAAAATGGGTACCTGCCCCCTTTAGGGTCAGGGAAGATAAAGCAGCGAGGGAGAGGAGATGGACGCCGCCCTCAATATGCTGGTCCCTGGAGAACCTGAGGTCTCTGATGCTTCGCCCAGCCCCCCCCCCCCCCCCCCCCCCCCCCCCCCCACACACACACACACACACATACGACCATATAGGCCCTGGAACACCTTTACCTTTTTACCTTAGGTGCGATGCCTTTGACCTGACCCGACTCAAGTTTAGGCACCTGCATGAGTACTCTTCAGAGGTCCTGATGGTTATTGAAGCTTCCCTGTGTGTGGCACTTTGTGGAACTTCTCTTCACCTTTACCTTCACCTGTCCCGTGGTCCCATGGACCGTGGGGGCACCGATGAAGACTTTAAGAAGTGTACATCACATTCTGAAGAATAAGTTGATGTTTTTGTGGCCTACCAAGTTTGCCGTGAAAAGATCAAAATAGAAAGAGCAGGGAAATACTTATCAAGTTTGTATAACGGCAGCAACAACATCATCAACAACAACAGCAGCACAAACACACAGATATCTACAGATCGATCGATCTATCTATCTATCTATCTATCTATCTATCTATCTATCTATCTATCTATCTATCTATCTATCTATATGTCTGTCTATCTATCAATCTATCAATACAATTTTATAATGTATATGTAGATATATGTAAATATATGTATATATATATATATACATCTATATATATACATAAATATACATACATACATAGATATATTCATATTAATACATACATACATACATACATACATACATACATACATACATACATACATACATACATACATACATACATACATACATACATATATACTTCTGTGTGTGTGTGCGTGCGTGCGCGCGTGTGTGCGTGCGTGCGTGCGCGTGTGTGCGTGTGTGTACCTAGTGATTTTTTTGTTTGTTTTACGAGTGAGTGTGAAAAAGATAGCATCAGAAACACTGGGTGTGACACTACACGGGCAGTAACCAACTCAGAAAACACACCTGTAGGCCTACACAGAAGAGCAAGTTTCAGGGAGAAAGAAAAAACAAAAGAAGAAGAGAACAACAGGGACTCTTTCCTCAGCGGAGGAAGACTGTCTCTGACTGTACAAAAAGAGGTGATGGGGCGGAAGAGCGGCTGGGCGTTTGTTTTGAGATTGTGTTATAGAGTCCCAGCGGGATTGTCCGATTTAGGGACTGTGGCAGCAAGCCATCCCACTTCGGTGCCTCGGGCCACCCCCAAAATAGTACAATTCTTTAAAGTTACAGGGCTAGGCCCTTATCATTTATTTATTTATTCTTTTATATCGATGATAATGGAATAAGCAATCATATGGTGTTTTTTACATCCAGTCCCCGTGTGTATGCAGTTTTGTAAATGTCACCTGTTCCCACCGGCACACGATGGCCTACTCTTACGAAAAGCGGAACAGGATTCAATGTGTGCGCAAGACGTTCTGCGTGCGTTCGCACACGGGGCCTCGGTTTATAGTCTCATCCGAAAGACGTTTGGAGGGAGTGGAGTCAGCACTGATGTTAACTCCAGAGGAAAAATCCCTTCGACCGGGAATCGAACCCGGGTCGTCAAATTGCAAGCGCAATGTTCTGACCACTAGGCTATAGACTATCCCGCCTGGCAAGTACAAGAGTGTTGTACAAACCTGAGCTCGTGGTATGAGCAGCTGGGCGGGCATAAGGAACTATTTATCACCCTAACTGACAGCTGTAGTGGTCCGCTTGTCGTCTGCTATCGGCCCACTTCCTTCCTGTCCACGGCTGATGACTCAATTCAACAGCACCATTCCAGAGTCGTTGAGGACAATTCGCCACTATGTGGATCGGGGGTCTAGAGGTAGCGCACCTGCCTAGAAAGCAAAAAGTAAAATGTCTGATGGTTTGATCCCCGCTCAGGCCAGAAACTTCTCCCCCCCATCCACTAGACCGTGAGTGGTGATCTGGGTGCTAGTCTTTCGGATGAGATGATAATCCGAGGTCCTGTGTGTTATTCATAATTATTTAGTGCACAGCTGAAGGATACAGCTGCAGGCAGGAAAAGAAGTATTGCATTGCTAAGGTCTTTGAGGTCTGGCTCCCCTACACCTCTTTCCCTTGAGCGGAAAAGAGTCGTCATTCTCCTGAGTCCAGAAAGCAGCGTTCTCTTGAGGGAAAAAGAGCCATTCTCTAGAGGGGAAAGCACCATTCTCTTGAGGTGGAAAGCACCAGTCTCTTGAGGGGAAAAGCACCACTCTCTTGAGGGTAAAAGAGACCTTATCTTGATGGGGAAAGCTTCATTCCCTTGAGGGAAAGCACCATTCCCTTGAGGGGAAAAGCACCACTCTCTTGAGGGGGGAAAGCACCAGTCTCTTGAGGGGAAAGCACCACTCTCTTGAAGGGGGAAAGCACCACTCTCTTGAGGGGGGAAAGCACCATTCCCTTGAGGGGAAAGCACCAGTCTCTTGAGGGGGGAAAGCACCACTCTATTGAGGGGAAAGCACCACTCTCTTGAGGGGGAAAGCACCACTCTCTTGAGGGGGAAAGCACCACTCTCTTGAGGGGGAAAGCACCAGTCTCTTGAGGATAGAAACAAAAAGGGCTTTCAGCAGAGCATTCAAGATTATGGGAAATACTGTTTATGTAAATGTACTGTATAAGTGCCCACCGCATCATAATGATGTCAGGGAGGAGAAGATGAAATCAGTGATCTTGCAAGTACTGGAATGAAATAATGCTTCTTTTTTTTTACCTCTGTCTGGCACCCTGCCTGTCACGGGTAAAAGGTAAAGGTGTAGGGGAGCCAGGCGTCAGAGACCTCAGCTTCTCTAGGGGCCAGCATGCTGAGGGCGGCTCCCATCTCCTCTCCCTCGCTGCTTTACCTTCCCTGATCCTAAAGAGGTCAGGAACCCATTTACAGCTGGGTGACCTGGGACACTTAACCTTAACTTAGGGAAAGCGAGTGCTCTGACCACTGAACTATTCCTCCATCAAATCTCAATTTAATGTTCTCTTTGAGAGATTTTTCCTTCTAGTGGTTTTTTTTTGCGAAACTGTTTATAAACCGTTATTACAATGATGGAGAAGTTGTGTCTGGCTATGTGGACTTGTTTTTTGCCAATTTTTTGTTGTTGTTCAAATAGATCGATCTATATCATTATGTATAGGACAGGATAGCTCAGTGGTCAAAGCACTGGCTTTCCTCAAGCTAAAGATAAGCAACATCGAGTGTGGTTACCAAGTGGATGGGTGACCGTTTGCGCACCTTGGCTTCAGTACAGTCCCCTGAGTCTACCCAGCTGTCAATGGATACCTGCCCTCTTTAGGGTCAGGGAAGGTAAAGCAGCGAGGAGAGCAGATGGGTACCGAAGTCGGAATGCGGTTACCTTAATGGTGGGGGTGAACTGTCCCAACTTCATCACAAGGGAGTTATCCCTAGCAACATACCTGGGGGGAGGGGGGGGAGGGTGGTACTACTCTTACAGGGAAATAAAACATGTATAGAAACAAAATACACTTTCAACTGAACAGGTAGAAACAATTTTAAATATTATATTACAATAATGAAAGGTGGCGCTGCGCCAGTGGCGACATGTTATTTCTGAGAAGAGTAGCCAGAATTCCAAAAAAGGATAATCTATTTTGACTGGAAATAGTATACAATACAATACAATACAAAATAGCACATTACAATACATTGCAATGCAAGACAACTACGCACATAAGTACAATGAACTAACTGCATGAAAAGGTAATGATCAGTTTATGGTGTAAGGGACAAAACTCTCATCTTGTGAGATGAAGACAGGTGAAAAGGCCCTGCTTATTTCCCTTGTTCTAAAAAAAAAGGTCTTGTTGGCAAGTTTGCCACGAATGTGGTACATACAACGTGTGTGTGTGTGTGTGTGTGTGTGTGTGTGTTGTGTGTGTGTGTGTGTGTGTGTGTGTGTGTGTGTGTGTGTGTGCGCGCACGTTAATTCCACAATATTTATATCCAGTTGTGATATATCAAGGTGCATGACACATTTTCTATAACTGTAAAACTGTCCTATCAGGCAAATTTCTTCCCTACCTATTAAATTTTGGAAATGCCTTTAAACTCTCTCATGGGCAGCTCCTTAAAACTTGATAAATTTTCCCCATGTGTATGCAGTTTTGTAAATCTTGTCATCTGTTCCCAGCGGCACACAATGGCCTCGGAATGTCATCATTACAAGATTATGTTCACTCCCTATGTCCGCTCCTGGAAAGCTTCGTGTCTGTGCAGTGTTTACACTAGACCTAAATCGTCTCTTCACCATGGTGTAATCTGTTTGGTTGTGGTGTTCACCATTCGGGCTATGCCACG
>CM060329.1:9233573-9238573 GCA_030674155.1 Stramonita haemastoma
TCTACTTGCGATTCGAATTTTCCGCGGCCCCGTCCGCGCATGGGGCGCTTTGCGCTTTCGTCTTCTCCGCCCCCCCCTTCGGGGTAAATTTCCCCCCCTTTTTGTTCAGTTGGGGGGGGAGGGGAAAAAAAAAAAATTAAAACCCCCAAAACCTTATAGGGGTTTTTTGGGGGGTTTTTTTTTTTTAAAAATTTTTCAAAATTTTCTTTTTCTTTTTTTTTTTTTTTTTCCCCTTTGTTTTTTTCTTTTTTTTTTTAAAAGGGATAGTAGAGGAGGGAGAGAGGGTTAGAGGAGAGGAGAGATGAGAGAGAGAGAGAGGGGGAAGGGAAGGAGGACAAAACAGAAAGGACAGGGGGGACAGAGACAAAAAAGAAGACCGAAAAGACAGCAGACAGTTTTTTAAAAATTTTCACCCCCTGTTTTCCTTCTTTTTTCCCCTTCTTGGGGGAAATGGGGGGAGAGAGAGAGGAGGGGGGGGGTGAGGGGGAGGGAAAAGGGGGGGTAGAAGGGGGGCGATGAGGGGTAGTAAACATTTAGTTGGGGGGGGAAGAGAGAGAGGGAGGGGAGGGGGAGAGGGGAGAGAGAGAGGGGACACAAAAACACAGACGGGGACAAAAAAGGAAAAAAAGGGGGGGGAAAGGCAAGAAAAGCCCCCAATTAGGAGGGGGGGGGATAAAAAAATGTTCTTTCTAAAGCACCAAGTTAAGGGGGGGGTTTCCCCTGTGTGTGTGGTTTTTGGTTGTGTGTGTTTTTGGTGGGGGGAGTGTGTGTGTGTGTGTGTGTGTGTTTTTGTGTCGGTGGGGAGGTGTGTGGGGGTGGAAGTCAAACCCCCAAACCCAAAAAGTTAAAGTTAAAGTCAACTAAAAAAGTCAAAAAAAAGTCAAAGTCAGTTTTTTTTTTCCGGGTTTGGTAAAAAAATTGGGGGGCGAAAGCGGGGGCCCCCTTTTTGTGTTTGTGACGGTGGTGTTTTGCTTTGCATTTTTTTTGTGTGTGTGTTTTTATGTGTGTTGTGGAGAGGAGGGGTTTTTGAGGAGATTTTTTGAGGGGAAAAGAGAGGAGAGGGGGAAAGGGGAAGATGAGAGAGAGAGAGAAAAGGGGGGGGAGGGGGAGAGGGGGGTGGAGAGGAGAAAAAGGGGGAGATGGAGAGGGGAGGGGGGGGAGAGGGGGAGAGAGAGAGAGGAGGAGGGGGGTGTGGGGGGTGGGGGAAAAAATTTTAAAAGTCAAAAAAAAATTTTAAAATTTTTTAAAATTTTCCAATAATTTTTTGGGGGAATAAACGGTTTTGTTGTGTATTTGTATGTGTAGGTATGTATGTGTGTGTGTGTGGGGTTTTGGGGGGTTTGTGTTTTGTGTGTGTGTGGTGTGTGGTTTGTTTTTGTGGGTGTGTGGGGTGTGTTTGTGTGTTTTGTGTGAGGAGGGGGACAGAGAGAGAGAGACAGGACAGACAAAAGACAGACGGACAGGCAGAAAGACGGGACAGAAAAAACGGGACAGAAGAGAGAGAGGGGAGAGAGGGAGAGGGGGAGGGGGGTTTGAGAGGGGGAGGAGAGGGGAAAGGGAGAAGGAGGGGGGGAAAATTTTTTTGGGGGGGGGGAAACCGGGGGGGAATGGGGAGGAGGTGAGGGTGAGGGGACCCCTAAAGGAGTTTTTAAAAGGGAGGGAAAAAGGGGGGGGTTTAAAAAGGGGGGAGATGGGGGGGGATGGTTTGGGGGAAATGTGGGGGGGGAGAGGGGGGGGGGGGAAGGGGAAAAAAGGGTTAAGGAAGAAAAAAAAAAAAAAAGAAAAGCAAAAAATCACAAAAAAAAAAAGAAAAAAAAATTAAAAAATTTTTAATTTAAAACAAAAGGAGGTTTTTTTGCTTTTGGGGGGCAAGGGGGGGGGGGGGGGGGGGGGGGGGGGGGGGGGTTTTTTTTTAAACCCCCCATTAAAGTTTTTCAAAGGAGATAAAATTTTAAAGGAAACAACCCCCCCCCCACCCCCCCCCCCCCCCCCCCCCCCCCCCCCCCCCCCCCCCCCCCCCCCCCCCCCCCCCCCCCCCCCCCCCCCCCCCCCCCCCCCCCCCCCCCCCCCCCCCCGGACCCCCTTCCTCATTTTTTGTTGTTGTTAAATTCTAAAGGGTGGGTGTTCTGTTTGAAGGCCTAAAACGGGGGGCTTTTTGTTTGAAAATTTTGCCCTCCCTCCTTCTCTCGCTTCTTCCCTCCTTTCCTTCCCTCCCCCCTCTCTTTTCTATTCAAACCTTTACTTTCTTCTCCCCTTGCCAGTCAATTTTATTTTCGAGGTTTTTGGGGGCGAAAACCCGTTGTACTGGTGGGTTTGGGTTGGTAGTATTTTTGAGGGTTTGAGAGGGGAGATGCCAAACCGAAAACGGAGGAGGAATATTTGAGAGGGTGATTTATTTAAAAAATGTGTGTGTGTGTGTGGGGTTGTGGTGTGAATTGGGGAATGATGGTGAATGCATTGTTGTGTAGGATATAGACAGGGCGGCGGAATATAAAGTTATAAAAAAGCCAGAAATAGAATGAATAAATGGTATTGAATACATGAATACACACAAAGGGGGAGAGGAGGAGAGGGGGGGGGGGGGAGGGAGGGGAGGGAGAACACACCAGGAGAGAGAGAGGGGAGAGAAGAGAGAGGGAGGGGGAAAGGAGGGAGGGGGAGAGAAGGGAGAGAAGAAGGGAAGCGAGGAGAGGAGGGGAGAGGGAGACGGAAGAAGAGAAAGGGGAAAAACAGAAAGGACAGGCGACAGACAGGACGAAAACAGGACAGACAGACAGACAAGAGAAATAAACAAAGAGAAATACAGAGAGAGAGGAACAGAGGAGAGCACAAAGAAAGAAAAAATACAAAAGAAGAAAGAAAGAAAGGAAAAAGAGTGAAAAGAGATAGTGAGAGAGAGAGAGAGAGGGGGAGGGTTTGAGGGGAGAAGAGAGGAGAGAGGAGCAAAACACAACACACACACACACACAACACACACCACACCAACCAACACACACACACAACCCAAAACCACACACACACACACACACACACCCACCCAGACAGACACAGAAACAGAGACAGAGAGGAGTTATTCAGACTTTTTTCCTGCCAGGGAATATATTCCATCATTTTCTTTGGATTTTTTTTTACCGATGTTTGGTTGTTTTTTTTCATCCACATCGTTATTGTTTGTTGTTGTTAGGTTTTTTTTCTTCTTCATTTTGCCATTATTCTAAGCCTGCTCTTATCCTGAAACAAAAAAAATAAAACACACAAAAAAAAACAAAAACAAAACAAAAAAAAAAGCTTCAATCCTGACAGTGCAAATTTATGCTTTAGTTAAAAAAAAAAACAACAACAACCAACTTAAAGCTTTTACTGTTTCTTTTGGGAAAAAGGATATGTCTTACTTACTAGCTTGCTTTATGAGACATGTAATGAGATGTAGAATACAGGAAAGGGGGATTGGGAGAGATTTTTTGGGGGGGGGGGGGGGAAGGGTTGGTAGAGGGGTGAGGTGGGGGGGGGGGGGGTGGGTGGGGGTTTTGAACAGTAAGGTTAGTTATAGCCTGTTTCTTTAAGTTTATGAAAAAGACGTAACAGTGAAGACCACCGCCACACCCCAAAACACCCCACCACACACCCACACACACACACACACACCCCACACACACACACACAAACAACCACACACACACACACACACACATTCCCACAAAATCACACACAACAAACACACAACACCACACACCACCCCACACCAACACACCACACCCCCACACACACACCACACATACAACACACTAAACAACCACCTTGGCAAATTGTACTTGAACACATGCACGATCGACATTAACATGCATGTAAACACTTGAACACGGGCATACATATAACCCATGCACTTCAACATTTTGACTAATATCACTATTAATTTTGTGAAAATACGTAACATTGAAAAACCACCACACACCACACACACACACACACACACCACACACACACAACACACACACACACACACACACACACACACACCACACACAACAAATACACACACACAATCTGCCTTTAATCTCACTCCACCACCACCACACCACCACCCCCCATTCCTCGCAAAAACATACCCTCCCTTAAGAAGCGCCATCTGTCTGCAGGTTCGGGAAAAGGGAGAGAACTGCTATAAATTATCTTCCCATTTCCGCTGCCATAATCTAAATCTCAATCTCAATCCTGCTTGCGCCCACACACATGTCATCAACCTTCAAAAGCAAAAGAAGAGAGAAAAAAAACAAACAGAGAAAGATTGAAAATATACCAAACAAACTTGGCCGGCAACTTTTCGGTTCATTGTCCTGTCTCTTTTTCTTCCCTGAAACTATAATTATCAAGAACTAAATGGAACGTTTTGGGTGAAGGAAAAACACACACACACAAAAACACACACGCACACACACACAAAACAACACACACACACACACACACACACACACACATACACACACACAACACAACACGCACACGCACACACTCACACACACACACACACACACACACACACAACACACACACACACACACACACACACACCGTTTATTCAATGTATCATCTAGAAATTAAACGTTCAAATTTTGACTTGACTTTGAATTTGACCCCCCCCCCCCCCCCCCCACACACACCCCACCACACACACACACACACACGCGCGCGCACACGCACGCACACACACACACACACACAAAAGCAGGGTGGGTGGGAGTGGGGGGAATGAGGAAGGTGATGGAGGAGAACAAATGAAAGGACAGCAGAAAAAAAGAAAACATTAAAAAAATATATATTTCTAAGATGACTAACCAAAAAAAACAATAAAAAAGGGTCCAGATGTTTTATAACCTATGTGGTCGTAGGGGGTGTAAGACGTCAGAGACCTCAGCTTCTCTAGGGGCCAGCATATTGAGGGGCGGCGCCCATCTCCTCTCCCTCGCTGCTTTTACCTTCCCTGACCCTAAAGAGGGCAGGTA
>CM060329.1:9248573-9268573 GCA_030674155.1 Stramonita haemastoma
AGGGGGGGGGAGGTAAGGGAAGTGAGTGTAATGCAAAATCACATGGAGAGAGAGAGAGAAAGAGAGACAGATAGCCAGACAGACAGAGACAGAGACAAAGAGACAGGAAAGAGAGAGACAGAGACAGAGGAACAGAAAATGACAGACAGACAGGACAGACAGACAGACAGATAGACAGACAGACAGACAGAGACAGAGAGAGAGAGAGAGAGACAGAGAGAGAGAGAGAGAGAGAGGAGAGAGAGAGAAGAGAGAGAGAAGAGAGAGAGAAGAGAGATGAGAGAGAGGAGAGAGAGAGAGAGAGAACAGAGAGAGAGAACTCGAACTCGAATTCGAACTCGAAATTTTAATGAGGGTAATTGGATAAGCCAGAGGCTTCTTTACACCAGGCCCTCATGGGGACAAAATGAAAGAAATATGAATAAAATCAACGAATTTATAAACAAATAAATGTAAGATATTAAGAAAGAGAGAGAGAGAGAGAGAGAGAGAGAGAGAGAGAGAGAGAGAGAGGAGAGAGAGAGAGAGAGAGAGAGAGAGAGAGAGAGAGGAGAGAGAGAGAGAGAGAGAGAGAGAGAGAGAGAGAGAGAGAGAGAGAGAGCACACTTTCCAACCTTTTACTTCAAAGTTTGTTTGATAAAACACAATCCTTTTTTTTCCTTTTAGTTCAACAAACACAATACTCCATTTTTTTGTGTAAACGAACTAAACCGTGTTTGTTTCTAAGATGATCAATAATGCGAAAAGTCTAGTTGGCTGCGGTGGTTAAGACCCATGGTGCTTGATTCGAGGGTCACGAGTTCGAATCTTACCAGGATTAGAACTAATCTTTGGAGCCAACATTTTGTACAGACTCTAATTTCGTTCCAGTCTGTTGGATGAGGCTTTCAATCTGGGGTCCTGCGTTTGAACACGTGCATAGGCAATTTTGCACACAACCTGAATTTTCTTTCTATTTTTTTTTCTATAAAGAGGTAAATATTGTGTTATGAGGGAACAGGATAACAAAATGAATACAAAACAAGCAAACAAAATGCAACAACAACAACAATAAAAAAAAACAGCAATAAAAGCAACAGGAAGAAAATATGGAAACCGTGTACACTGACGCTCAACTTTAAACATCATTCGAAATATGGCTACCGGACCCGTAACAACTTCACACACTTCCTCGCTCCCCCCCCCCCCCCCCCACCCCCCCCCTCCCCTCCCAAACAAGAATGTACCTGAAAAGAAACAAAGTAAGGACAGAAAGAAAGACAGACAGACAGACAGAAAAGAGAAACGAAAGAAAGATACCACCACAAAGGTAGCTGCATTCCACTTTAGGGACGGATGTACATTCATTTTTCATTCTTTTATTCATGCATTCATTCATAACCGAAGTATTAACGGTAAAAAAAAACCAAAACCAAAAAAAAACAGCACAATATTTATCCATGAACTGGAGCAACAC
Organism: Stramonita haemastoma; assembly: GCA_030674155.1. Taxonomy (NCBI): domain Eukaryota; kingdom Metazoa; phylum Mollusca; class Gastropoda; order Neogastropoda; family Muricidae; genus Stramonita; species Stramonita haemastoma. The sequence continues at coordinate 9,250,030 of CM060329.1, forward strand.
AAACAACAGACCAACGAACAACAAACACCTTTTTTTCTCTCTCTCTCTTTTTTTTTATTTTTTAAAGCAAACAAAATACATCATAATTATTATCTACTGGACATATCCGTCAACAAGAAATGAATCGTTAAGTAACGCTACCTCCTCTCCCCCCCCCCCATCCCCCTCCCCCCCAACCTAAAAAAAAAAAAAAAAGGAAAAAAAATCGGTCACATATTTGAATGCCTCCTTCCAAGCACAAAACAAGCCAGAATGCTGAGCTGATTGGTCAGCTAGGCCTAGCTGTGTAATAGCTATTTGGCTACACAACGGTATTAATGTTGACTACTAAGCTTCTATTTTTTATATCACTCTTGCATTTGCACTGCCCCTACTAAGACATCCACATAAATTAACCAAAAAAAACTTTTTCAGAAAAACTAGACCCTGATTCAGAACTCATGTGATTTTGCTGTACAAATTTGGTAGATCTGGGGACGGGATAGCTCAGTGGTCAGAGCACTCGCTTTTCCCCAAGCTAAGGTTAAGCAGCATTGAGCGGGGTTACCAAGTGGATGGGTGACCATTTGCGGGCCTTGCCTTCAGTACAGTCCCCCAGTTCACCCAGCTGTAAATGGGTATCTGCCCTCTTGAGGGCCAGGGAAGGTAAAGCAGCGAGGGAGAGGAAGAGGGCGCCGCCCTCAATATGCTGGCCCCTAGAGAAGCTGAGGTCTCTGATGCCTCGCTCCCCTACGCCCATCTAGATTGTGGGACCCTTTACCTTTTTTTACCTTTTACTTTTCCTTCTATTTTCATATATCACTCTTGCATTCGCACTGCATGTACTAAGGCATCTACAGAAATAAAAAACAACACTTTTTCAGAAAGACTAGCCCCTGACTCAAAACTCCTGTGATTTTGTACAAATTTGGTAGGTCTGAACTTAAAAAAAAATCTGTTCAGCAACACTGTACCCCCTCACTCCTTTGTCGTCTGCTATCTTCCTAACCCTAATATGCATGCGCGGGGGTCAACGGTGTAGGAACACAAGCAACCTTCACTTGAGGATCATTTCCAACTTTCTCGTTACTACCCGGTATTGCTCTACGTCCTCAATCCCCCCCAAAAACAAGTGCACAGTACATTTTTTTTCATACTTTAAAAAATATGTGAAAATCAACACACACAAAATTTCCAACACGCATTCTTACAAAAGATACTTACTACATGACCTCCCAAAATAACATCGGAGTGTAACCTTTGCCTCAGCCACCAGATACAGAGAAGGAGGGAGACAACTCCTCTCCCTGTCAGCAAGGGGGGGGGGGGGGGTAATCGGCCCACGCCCTCCCGGAAGTCATACGTCAGTGTCATGGCTACCTGGCCATCAAGATGACGTGCTGATGACAAGACGTGCCATACTCCGTCCTCCTGAGAGGCGGGGCTGCCTTGTTGTGCTGTCTTGTGCTGTCTTGTGTGTGTGTGTGTGTGTGTGTGTGTGTGTGTGTGGTGTGTGTGTGTGTGTGTGTGTGTGTGTGTGTGTGTGTGTGTGTTGTTTGTTGTGTGTGTTGTGTGTGTGTGTGTGTGTGTGTGTGTGTGTGTGTGTTGTGTGTGTGTGTGTGTTGTTTGTGTGGTGTGTGTGTGTGTGTGTGTGTGTGTGTGTGCGTGAGTGTGTGTGTTATGTGTTATATATATTGTGTGTGTGAGTGTGAGTGTTTATGTGTGTGTGTGTGTGTGTGTGTGTGTGTGAGAGTGTTTGTGTGTATGTGTGTTGTGGTGTGTGTGTGTGTGTGTGTGTGTGTGTGTGTGTGTGTGTGTGTGTGTGTGTGAGAGTGTGAGTGTGTGTGTGTGTGTGTGTGTGTGTGTGTGTTTTATAGGGCTTGCTTGCTTGTATGGCTTCTAGAAATGAATGTCCTGTACGTCTGCCATTGTGAGTGATGTATTGTTGGTTATGTACGTGTGTATTGTATGGTAAGTTCGGGTCAGAGTAGTTCTAGGGATATATGATAATAATGTGTAGGTGTAAGTGTGTTTGTGTGTGTGTGTGTGTGTTATGTATGTGTGTGTGTGTGTGTTATGTATGTGTGTGTTATGTATGTGTGTGTGTGTGTGTTATGTGTGTGTGTGTTATGTGTGTGTTGTGTGTGTGTAAGTGTAAGTGATGTGTGTAAGTGTAAGTGTGTGTGTGTTACGTATGTGTTATGTGTGTGTGTACGTGTGTGTGTACGTGTGTGTGTGTGTGTACGTGTGTGTGTGCTTTGTCTTAGGCTAGTTCCAGATCACATGAGTGTGTGTGTGTGTGTTTGTGAGTGTTCTCTAATAAATAAATAAACAAATGAATAAATAAATAAATAAACTAATAGATAAATGATATAAAAAAAAACTTGACCTAAAAACAAGTTAATCAAATAACGAACGAATAAAACAATTTCAATATATCAAGAGCTTATTACAGAACTGGGAAAAAAAAAAAAAAACTAAATGGATAATGCAGTAGGTAGTATAACACTTTAAATCCTATTAAAAATCCGACAACACGAAATAAAACAATCCGCCATAAAACTAGTCAGGAAAAAGAAATATTTCAATGAATGCTATTATCATAAATAAGCAACAAGTTTTAACATATAGATCGCTCCCCTCCCCCCCCCCCCCCCCCCCCCAAAGAAAAAGAACCCCAACCTCCCCCCCAAAAAAACACAAAAACAGTTAAACCCAAAACCAAATACCCCTCCTCCGTCCCTCCAATACCATACCATAATATTGTTTATAGCCCTACCGACCATGAAAGCCATATCAGGGCTGTCACCTCATTCAGTTTCACAGTGAATTCAGTAACTTTCAACTTCAGGTTCAAAACCAACGTCTCCTAATCATACTTTCAAATATTCAACACTGTCCATAAAAAAAAACACAACAACCCCAACTCAACAACATGAAATGAAACAATACCTAAATCATGTCATTCCTTAGGTTAATAAACCAGACTTTTCTGAGAACCCACACCCCCCCAAAAAAAAACAACCCAACCAACCAATAACAACAAACAAAACAAAACAAGACCCCCCAAAAAAAACACAAAACAACCAACCAAACAAAACACCACCACCTAACCCACCACCACCACCACCACCACTCCCCCCAAACAAAACAAACAACCCCACCTCCCCACAAAAAAATCACCCCCCCAAAAAAAACACAAAAAAAACAAAAAAAAAAAAAAAAAAAAAAACAACCAACGAAACAAAACACCAACACCACCACCACCACCACCACCCCACTCCCCCCAAACAAACACAAACAACCCCACCTCCCCCCAAAAAAAATCACAGCCCCCCCCAAAAAAAAAAAAAAAAGTAAACTAAAAAAAAGTAAAAGTAAACTTGGTGGAAGTAGATCACACAATAATAAGGTCCAGATAACAGTCTATGATTATAAAAAAAATGATGATCTCATCATAAAAGGCGGGATGTTTACAGCACACACGACCTGGAGAGGAATTTATAACCCACTATTTTTTTTAAAATCTGTCTTATCTATGCAGCCTCATATTATAACCTTTATTATGGCTGGAGAGATGAAACATCATCATGAATTGTTGTTTTTGGTGTTGGTGGAAAATCATCTTCATACCACAACAAACTCTTGATGTCTATATGTCAATCTCTGTTTTATTTATTTGTTTATTCTTTTATATCGAGGATAATGGAATAAGCACTCATGTGCTTTTTTTTGTGCTTTTTTTTTACATCCAGTCCCCATGTGTATGCAGTTTTGTAAATCTTGTCATCTGTTCCCACCGGCATGCAATGGCCTACTCTTACGAAAAGCGAAACATGATTTAACATGTGCGCAAGATGTTGTGTGTGTGTGTGTGTGTGGTGTTGTGTGTGTGTGTGTGTGTGTGTGTGTGGTGTGTGTGTGTGTGTGTATGCGCGCGTGTGTTTAAGTGTCTTTGTTTGCGCGCGCACGCTTGCGCATGTGTGTGTGTTTGTGCGTGCGCATGCGTGTACGTGTGTGTGTATGCGTGCGTGCGTGTGTGTGTGTGCGTGCGTGTGTGCGTGCGTGTCTATATGTCTATGTCTGTCTGTGTGTCTGTCTGTCCCTCTCGCAATTACGGTTATTCATTTTAACATAATTATTTTCACATAAAGTGGTATCACTGCTGACAGCAGGAAATAAGAAACAAAGAAAAAGCAAAGAAACAGCCATAAATAGCAACCCCCCCCCAAAAAAAAAAACCCAAAACCACCACCACTATCACCCCAAAAAGCCCAACCGAAAAAACCACCATCACACACGCACACATACGCGCGCATGCCACACACACACACACACCAGAAACACGCACCCACCTACACACACACACGCGCGCGCGCGCGTGTGCGCGCGCGCACGCACCCCTGAACGCCCACCTACCCATTCACCACTGGACAAAACAAACACAGACATTCACTTTCAATCTCTTTTCCCTTCTCATTTCCTGTCTAAAATCACTTTTTAGTGGATAGACGTCGAAACACACACACACCACACACACACACACACACACACACACACACACACACACAACACCACACACCACACAGCACACAACACACACACAACACAACACACTCTCTCTCCTCTCTCTCACTCCCAAAAACAAGCAACAACGCACCAAAACAAAGCATTAGCAAAACAAAAAACAAAACAAAATAAGCAACAACAAAACGAAACAAAACACAAAAAAAAACAGCAGCACGAACAAAAAGCGCTATTCTATAGACATGTTCTGAATGAAAGAAAGCAAAAGACAGATCCCGATTTTGTGACCTGCAAGTCATACAGACAAGACCCACTTTAATCATCTGTGTTCATTTCCAGACTACTTTCTGTAAAAACCCAGTGACACATATTTATACCATTTCATTGTCACCTTCCATTTGCATTCAAAAGCAAAGTTTGTAATAATAGTCTTTCTTTCTGTCTTGGTCTTTGTCTCTATTTAAATGCCTTTGTCTCTGTCTCTGTCTCTGTCTCACACACACACACACACACACACACACACACACACACACACACACACACACGTACACACACCGCGCGCGCACGAGTTCTCTCTCTCAGTCTGGTTTGTCTATCTGTCTCTCTCTCTCCCCCCCCCCCCCCCCTACATATCAAACCTCTTCTGAAAACCTTTTTTTTCGTAATGATAATCATATTTATAAATGTGTATAGACATTTAAACTGATGAGGGCAGAGAGAGAGAGAGAAGAGAGAGAGAGAGAGAGAAGAGAGAGAGAGAGAGAGAGAGAGAGAGAGAGAGAGAGAGAGAGAGAGAGAGAGAGATTTTTATTTCGAGGATAATGGAATAAGCATTCGTGTGCTTTTTTTTTTACTTCCAGTCCCCTTGTGTATGCAGTTTTGTAAATTTTGTCATTCCCAGAGAGAGAGAGAGAGAGAGAGAGAGAGAGAGAGAGAGAGAACTCGAACTCGAACTCGAACTCGAAAGGTTTATTCATGAAAAAAGGCCATTGGCCCATACATGAAGGGGGTTGCCGAATAACATAACGATAATTGCTTTAAGCTGACACACGACGCTACTCCAAGCCATGGAAACCACAGCATTGATTAGTAATGTACATCGAGACACAAACTCTTTACTGTCCAGATATGTTACGGCATTCCGAGCCTTTCTTTCGTCCAGTCTTTGTCACAAACACACGCTTAGGTCTAGGCTAGGCCTAGCCAAGAGACTGCTGTAATAGGTCTCTAAGTGTCGCTAAGTCCCTTGAAGCACACGATAGGGTCTCCGTGTGTAGTGTGTTCTGGATACGCTTCCCTATTCCGCAAACTGGCGAGTTTGACACGTTCCTCTTTAGCATGTTTTTTTCTTGCTGTTTGACAAACCAGTACACACATACTGGCTCAGTGTCTGGTTGGCATGCGCACTGGATCACAATGTCGTCTGACTCACACGTCACAATATCTTCACCGTCTGAATGATGTAGCACGGATTTTCTAAAGTGTGTATTTCTTTGTCTGTCTCTTAGCCTTCTCTGTACGGATCTATCAGTTAGAGTAGCCACGTACTGTTTGACATTTCTTGTGTCGAATGCACCAACAATATTATCATTGTTCACCTCAGGCTGCAAAACACACATATCAGCACAGTCACTACAATCAGACATACAGGGAGGTTCTAAATCAACCGATGATGGCAACTTAACTGATGTTTTTTGTGTTGATGTCCTGTGTGTGTGTTGTTGGTAGGTCTATTCCATGTGTATCTACACATGCTGTATTCCCCTGTTCTACTCCACTGTCAGGCAGACTCGAGGCACTGAGGACACAGTCACTTTCACACACAACCCTTGCCTGCTTCTCTTTATGCTTTCGAGACCGTTCAACATCTCGTTGTCTTTGAGAAAACGATTTTTTTCCTGTAGTACTGTGCTTGTGTGCTGCGATTCACTGTTGGATCCGCCATGTTGGTTGACACTGTTGTGTCCACTGGTTTCAGTCGCAAGACAAAAACCACGCTGTCCCCTTCTCCTGCCACTTTCCAGCTGGAAACTGCATTGTCGGTCAGCAGGGCGCCTAAGGTCCTCTCCACAGCCGCTGGAAGTCCAGTAACTGGCATTTTTGAATGAATTTCTAGTTTTACTGCTGCTCACAGAGAAAAGTACGCCCTGTCCGCTTCACTTCTCGTGACCGCCCCGAGAGAGAGAGAGAGAGAGAGAGAGAGAGAGAGAGAGAGAGAGAGAGAGAGATACAGATAAAAGGTGAATGATTATCCGAGATCTTATGCACACACTCTGCAATAGTAAACACATACATTCATAAATGGAACTAACGGACAAAGACCTTGGTCAAGTTTTTGTTTAATTTACTATCTAAAAAGTTTTGCACGTATTTGCATTTCTTTTCATCACGTTTTGACAATGTCAAGTCATTCTGAAGTTTCCTGTTCCATTTTGTGTTTTCTTTCAGCTGCGAGCCGGCTACCCAACCCTAACTCCAGCTTTTTTTTTTTTTCGGGGCTGAAAGGGGAGGTAGGCTTTTCCCAATGCTCTGACCAGCAGTGACACAATGACCCACCAACTGACTTTTTGTTTTGCTTTAGAATTTTCACTCGAACTCTCAACCACAACGGCGTGTTCATTCCAATATGCTTTTAAAACACGTCAATGACAAGAAGCTTCATTCCAGCCATGTTAATCTTTACAGCCAGAAAACTCAAACTTCATTGAACAAACAAGTGCGAAACATTAGCTTGTCACTTTTAAAGACACGTTGTTGTACAAAGCTTGAATTCTCGTGAAAAAAAAATCCGGTGGTCGGGTAGTTCGGTGCCAGTGGTGTGTGTGCTCACCACATACAGGAAAACAAAAAAATGGAAGCAATAATGTAAGCAATAATGGTTACAGGAACCTTCGCCGATCATCTAAAGGACCACTTTCTCACATGACAGAGGGAAACTGGGATATTAAAGTATCCAACGCCTGTCTACATTTTCAGCTGGGATTCTAGAACAAGTTTTTATTTATTTATTTATTTTTTTATTTTTTATATTTTTTTTTATAGATGAAGTGTACTGACAGAGTAACAAAACCACTGATATTTGCAACACAAAAGCAAAACTATTAAAATGCTACTGGTAAATATGGGAGAGAGTAAAAACCAATAGGAAAACCGTTTCAAATGCTATATATATATATATATTTTTTTTTAACACAATGCACAAAAGCTCTAATTTTGATCGTGGAAAAGTTAACAGGGAGAAAGGGCAGCAAAAAAAAAAAAGTAAAAGTGCAGTAACTATGAACTACACCAGTCTACCATACACCACAAAAACCTTGTGTAAGAATTTCTCACCAAGAGGATATGTCAAACATATTTAGCCATTGTCCTTAAGGTCGATATGATCAAGAATTAACGCAGGAAACCGGCTATACACACATATACTACCTTTCACTTGAAAGTAAAAAAAAAAAAAAATCTGGACAAAGTTTGAAACTTTTACGTGCAACTAAATTACACAACTGCCCAGATAAAGCGGAGTAATCTCCAAGCCTCTAGATTAAAATTTAAAACAACTAAAAAAAACCAAACACATGTAAATCTAAAACCGTGTAATTCATTCAAAAAAAAAGGGCAATACTCATGTTTGGAAGAAATGTATGAGAATGAGGGGCTGCACTCAGCAGTTTATGGGGAAGAATAAAAAACAAACTACTTAAACACCCCAAGTGCGGAAAAGAAAGCACACAACACACTTCAGATATAACCCTCACAGCTGGGGAACAGACAGCCCAAGATAGGCAAAGGCTGCAGGAGCAAAACCATAAGTCACCACTTACAAAATTTGTAAAATGGATCAGTGGTCTAGAGGTAACGCGCCTTCTTAGAAAGCGAAAAATCCGGGTGGTTCGAATCCCCTTAGGGCCCCAAACTTCTCCCCATCCCATGAGTGGTGGTCTGGGTGATAGTCTTTCGGTTGAGACCATAAACTGAGGTCCCGTGTGTTACACATTATTTCGTGCATGTAAAAGATTCCACGGCAATAAGAGGGTTGTCCCTGGCAAAATTCTATATAAAAACGCCACTCTGATAGGGAAACAAACACAGTTGCAGAAAGGAAAAAGAAAAAAAAATAATGGGTGGCGCTGCACTTGTGAGAGCAGCACGAATTTCACGCATAGAAATCTACTGTGACAAAGTGGCATAAAATAAAAGAAAAAAGAAAAGAAAAAGCACGCATTCCATTACATTAAACGAACAATTTTCTTTTAAATACCAGGCTATGTTGGAGTGGTGGTATATAAGAAAGTGGCGAACACATCAGTTAACCCTACCCACATTTTACAGTAAGACGAGGAAAAGAAAAAGGGCATCTCTTTGACCTCAATACTTCAACTTGTGGACATAAAAAAATGCAAAAGTAAAAAAAACAACACATCAGGTTTCGAGTAATCAAGACTAGAAAAACTACTGAACAATGTCAATACAAAAATGTCAAAAATGTGATCAACAAAAAAAAAGCGAAAAGTGAAAAACACAAGCACTAAAAACAGAACAGACTGCCCATTAGCATTTCTTGCTGGAATACACATTTTTCCTCTATTTGAACAATTTAAACAAAAACAAAAACAAAACCCAACAACATTCATACAGCCAAGTGTTTCATACAAATGCTTGTCAAAAATTTACAACCAACCGCTAAAAAACCACACACATGCTAAACCACTTTCCACCTTTACACAACCCAAGTTTTGACGTAAGCACAAAAAAATCATTTAAAAAAAGCCTGAGCAAAAACCACAACAGCACCACACTGCATTATGGCAGTGTTCTGATAGAACACATTAACAACATTTGCCACAATTTTAGAATACAGATATTCAAAAAGTTGCAGAAAAAATACCCGCAATAGTCATAACAGACAGTACAAAGGTTGGACAACTGCAAGCAAAATCATACACCAAGGAGCACTAAAAAGTCTGTCCCGAGCCTAAGGCTCATCAGGCCGGTGCTTGTCCCGGTTTCTGTGGCGTTAAGCGACTGAGAGTCATAGACTCCCCCCTGGATAGGACGCCAGTCTATCGCAGGGTTAACCCCCAACACAAGGTTGGTACCCCTTTTACACCTGGGTGGGGTGAGAAAATAGCCGTAAAGTGCCTTTTCCAAGGGCACAACGCCATAGCCGAAAGCTGGGATCGAACCCGCAACCTTTAGATTACGAGTCCAACGCCCTAACCACTAGACTACAGCGGCGGCACCAAGGAGCACTGCTTGATGTTCATTCAATTTAGTCCTGCCAACTCAAACCACACTTATGGGGGAGGGAGGGGGGGGGTGTTTAGGGGGCGCCTCTAACATTTCCCCCCACATATTTTCATTCTCGTTTTAAACAAAAATCTTTCCAGGTAAAAATCACATTGTGGGGCCTCCAACCTCTGCCCTTTCCCACTTCTGAGATGTAAAACAAATTAAAAAAAAAAGGATGTGACAGTACAATACATTTGTGCTGATAATGATAATAAAGACTGCTCTGAGAGATGTGGATGGAGCTATGACCTGGCTAATGGGCATGTCCCTGGCCGGTGGCAGAGCAAATGGCAAAGAGGAAATAAGGACCCCCCCCACACACAAATTCAAGATGCCTTCAACCTTGTACACATTACGGAACTAAAGGCATACATTTTCTTATACCAGATTTTTGTAAAATAAAAGGGGAGAATGCCTTTTTTAATTTAATGTAAAAAAAACAACAACCACGTAGACATTTTTAAAAAAAGTCTATGACATTCTTGACATTTAAAAAAAAATCTAAGACATTCCTGACTAAACCATAGACACAGGGAGCTTAGGGGTATGCAGCTTGCTGTTATATACTGTTCCATGGATTTGCTTGCAGCATAAACCCCCACCCCCCTAAACACACACACACACACACACACACACACACACACACACACACACACACACACACACACACACATTAACCAGAACATACTTTCTACTCTTCCTTTGGTAATTCCCCTTTTCTACAATGCACCCTGGTTATCTCCCAGTACCCTTCCCTCATGATTTATTCAAGAATGTATTCGAAAACAAGCATTCCTTACTTTTGTTTTAAAATGCATTTTTACTAAGTGCATCTGCCCTTTTGAATGATTCTTCAATCGTGCATTCTAAAACACCCTATACTTTTGCTTTCAAATAAACCTTTCTATAATGCTCCCCCACCTCCACCCTCTCCTGAACCTGATGAGAAAGTGACTGCCTCCTCCCCCCCCCCCCCCCCCAACATCCTCAGTCATCACACCCCTTTCCCTATCCCTACATACCCAAACATTTAACATCTCCCCTCCCCTTTTTCTAGCATCCTTTTCCCCGAAAATTCTAGCGCCTATCATCCTACCAAGCATTAGAATGATATCTTCACCTTACTACTCAGTAGTAGTGTTCGATTATGATCATTTTATAAAAATTTCCTTTTACTGTTGGCATATGATTTTCTTTTGCATTTTAAAACACAGAGTAAGAAGCTCCGTGCTTATCCATTTACTCTTAGAAAATTTAATTCAAACCCGAAATTTTTGGGGGGGGGCATTTATGTCAGCATATACCTATTGTCTACCTGCTTTTTGTGTCCACATGTGGGGCCAGGGTTAGGGTTGAGGTTAGCGTTAGGGTTAGTGTTAACAGTTAGTAGGGGGGAAAGGGTTGTCTGTCACCTGGTCGGTCTGAATGTTAGAATGCATGTGGACACAACAGCACACAGACAAGTGGATATAGCTATAGACACAATGGTACGTAACTCGCAAAAGCATGAAGTTTCCGGTCCTATCAGCAGCTACGGTGGTGCAATGCATTTCAGTGTCCGTAAAAATTTTACTTTGGATATCAAAAGTAATTTCGCAAGCAAAACATTTATTTTTAAACAAAATGCTTCCATTAAATTTTGGTGACCAGATGCATCCGTTATCGTTAAAAAAAAATCCTAAAACAAGCCATTTAAGAGATAAAAAAACACCTATTAGCCAGCTATTTTGTGTATCCCTACTGTTCTAAGTGTGTTTCTGTTCCCCCTAAACACTCCTTTCCCTTTTTGCCTCTCCTTTGATGTTTCCTCCCCCGTAGCTATCCCCTTTTACACACACACACACACACACACACACACACACACACACACACACACACACACACACACACACCACACACACACACACACAGGAGGAGGAGTTGACATCAGTGCTGACTCCAACAACTCCCCCTAAAAGTCCCTTCGGATGAGACCGTAAACGGAGGTCCCGTGTGCGAATGCACGCAGAACATCTTGCGTACACGTTAAAACCTGTTCCACTTTTTGGAAGAGTAGGCCATTGTGTGCCGGTGTGGACAGATGAGAAGGTTTACAAAACGGCATACACACGGGAACAGGATGTAAAAAAAGTACATGAATGCTCGTTTCCCTCTCCTCGAAATAGATTTTTTTAAACGTAAGTAAAATATTAAAGACTAATGTTTTGTGAATTCTGGTTTTGGGCACATATTTCTACTTCAGTCAAAATAAAAGGCAGTTTGACTGCCTACTTTCCAGGTTTGTATTATTCAGATCTCTGACACTTCACTACTCAGTCATACAGGTAATGGAACAGATTTACCCATTTTCCAATTACTGAATATTTGCTTTTCTTATAAAAAAAAAAAAGGGGGGGTGGGCAAAATATTGCCTGATATATAAGCACGGAGGCGCAGATTATCACAAAAGTATTTTGATTCAAAGGGAAATTTTTAAAAATCATATCCGTTTCCACAAGGCGTATAAGGAGACTTGTAACAAATCAAATTTTTAATTATAAAGAATCTTTCTCTCTCTCCTACCTCCATTAAATACTTCTACAAAACTGAAGTCTTGAAACAAAACATCAAATTGGCTCATATCTTTTAAGTCACTTATAAACCAGCCCATACATTTTTTTCCCAGCAACAAGCAATACTTGATGGTGTGGCATGAGTAATCATTTTCAAACAAAGATCTTTAATATTTCAGTCCTGCTTATGTTCTTCATCTAGCCACAGGTAATGAACGGATGGTCACTTACATTAACACTATGCCCACACGCTCACAAAAATCAAGATTCTTTCAAGCTCAAAGTTTGAAACTAATTAACACACACAAAACCTTTCAACACACCAAGAAAACAAAAAAAAAATCCACTTTAAATCCATTAACTTCAAATTCAAAATAAATAGTATTAACAATGCCACCCATTCCGTTTTTTTTTTTTTTTTTCGTAAAAAGGTTTGAAAATACATAGGGAGAGAGCACAAACAAAAAAAATTATTGTCAATCTGTCAGGTTTTTCCTCATTTCTACTTATCTGAATAACATTCCATCTTCCATTTTATTGGGATTGCGTTTTACCTCACTGGACCTTATGACAATTCAATAAAATAATTGCTACTCTAGTGTCTATATGTAGGTATGCAGTAGCCTACAGTGTTGATCTGGTTTGGGTTCATTATTGCACTTGTGTTACTTGTCATTTCTCTATGCACTTTTGTCATACCAACTATGTCATCCTACTCTCTCTCTCTCTCTCTCTCTCTCTCTCTCTCTCTCTCTCTCTCTCTCTCTCACAAGATATATACTGCCAAAATATCAAGAGCCTTGTCCTTTCAAACTAAGTTTACTAATGGCATCTGTTAGGCATAGGTACTCACGGAATTTGTCCCATTTTCTGTTTAAAGCGTTTAGATTAAGAGAAATTGTATGTCCAGTCATGCCGTTTTGTTATATAAAGGCAAAATTGGTTGGTTTACTTCACTTTTTTTTTACAGTTTTCATGATGGATGTTTTGTTCACTATCCCCTTCATGAAGGGCCATGGCCTAATGAATAACTTTCTGAATCTCTCTCTCTCTCTGTGATGGTGCTGGTGATGTTGAAAATGCATGGAAGATGGTGAGTGTGATAATGCTGAGATGATGATGGTGGATATGGTACAATGTTGAAGATGAGTGATGTAAATGCTGAAATGATGGTGATGTAAAGCTGGTTGAAGATGGTGATGTGAAAATGCTGAAGATGATGGTGATGTGAATGTTGAAGATGATGATGGTGATGTAAATGCTGAAGATGATGGTGATGTAAATGTTGAAAATCATGGTAATGTAAATGTTGAAGATGTTGGTGATGTAAATGCTGAAGATGATGGTGATAATGTTGAAGATGATGGTACTGATGATGGAAATGTTGAAGATGGAGATGTAAATGATGAAGATGGTGATGGTGATGTAAATGTTGAAGATGATGGTGATGAAAATGCTGAAGATGATGGTGCTGGTGATATAAATGTTGAAGATGATGATGATGCAAATGTTGAAGATGATGATGTAAATGTTGAAGAGAATGATGGTGATGTAAACGTTGAAAATGAATGGTGATGGGATGTAAATGTTGAAAACGATGGAGATGTAAATGTTGAAGATGATAGTGATGTAAATGCTGAAGATGATGATTATGGTGGTGTAAATGTTGATGGCGATGTAAATGTTGAAGATGATGGTGATGTAAATGATGATTATGGTGGTGTAAATGTTGAAGATATGATGTTAATGTTGAACGATGGTGATGTAAAGTGCTGAAGATGATGGTGATGTAAATGCTGAGGATAAAGGTGATGTAAATGTTGAGATGATGGTGATATGTAAGATGATGGTGTACAGATGAAATGGGGATGTAAATGCTGAAAATCATGGTAATGTAAATGTTGATGTAATGTTTAAGATGAGTTGAAGATGGTGATGTAAAGTGATCAATACTGAAGATGATGTAATGGCGATGTAAATGTGATGATGGTGAGTAGATGCTGAGATGGTGATTAAAATGTTGAAGGTGATGGTGATGTTAATGTTGAGGGTGATGATAATGGATGAGATGTAGATGGTAGAAACGCTGAAGGAGGTGCTGATGGTTATGGATGTGATCTATAATGATGATGATGGTATATGATATCTATAATGGTGATGATGGTTAGGATGTGGTTACTAAAGGTGGTGATGGTAACGATGGTGTAGGTGTTGAGTGACAGTGGTAACGGTGACTATGAATGAAGAAATTAAAGAAAACGATGGAAACAGTGATGAAGAAGACGATGATGATTGTGACTTATGTAGACACTGAAGATGATCGTGACGATGCTAATTATATAGGCTGAAGAGGATGATAGTGCAGATGAAGAGAATGATTTTGATGATGACGTAGATGAAAGTAATTATGGTGATGATATACGTTGCTGCAGCTGCAGATATAGATAATGAAGATGCTGATGGCAGTGATTATGTACATGATAAAAATGATGATGGGGTTGATGATAACTAGAGGGCACTGAGTGTGACTTCATGTACTTGCAGAATTGGAAATGTAGAATGGATGGAAATATTTTCGGCTATGATGTTTACCTTCCCCTGCCTCAAACATGTTTTGTATAGTAGCCTAAGGCCGATGTACAATAAAACTTTTCAATGTTCAGTCTCTCTCTCTCTCTCTCTCTCTCTCTCTCCTCTCTCTCTCTCTCTCTCTCTCTCTCTCTCTCTCTCTCTCCTCTCTCTCTCTCTCTCTCTCTCTCTCTCCCCCCCCCACTTTCTCTCCTCTCTGGCTGGCTGGCTAGCTGGCGCTGTGTCCTGTTCTGTCCTTGAAGACTGGCTTTCTTCTTGATGGGCTGGTTCTTGGCAGTGATGAGATCTGAAGATTCAAAAGCAACATTTCAGGGCGTTGATATGTATTCTCGATTTTTATCGTTTATCTCAACTCTGTCACCCAATTGGATGGGTGACCATTTGCGCGCCTTGGCTACAGTACAGCCCCCCCCCCCCCCCCCCCCAGTTCTCCCAGCTGTAAATGGGTACCTGCCCTCTTTAGGGTCAGGGAAGGTAAAGCAGCGAGGGAGGGGAGATGGGCGCCGCCCTCAACATGCTGGCCCCTAGAGAAGCTGAGGTCTCTGACACCTCGCTCGCTCCCCTACGACCACACAGGTTATGGGACACCTTTACCTTTTTACCCGTCACCCACTCATCCCAACATTTTATTGCTACAGCAGAAAATCATAACGCCGCTTAAGGCTAATCAATGGCAATGAGCTCAGATAAACATTTATATCTGTGCTTCATTATCTTCTAATCTTTTACTTTTAACCCCCTCATATTTTTAAGTGCTAACTTTTTCTTTTTGGTTTAGGATATGACAAAATTCCCCAACTTTTAACATGAACTGTTTTCTCCAACTTGTAAGTAAGTCACTAGAAAGTGGCCCATTTCCTGACCTTTCCACTTTTACCCAATGTGGCTGAACCCTGCAGGTAACAACATTCACTCATATATGTCTAATATCAATGTGAATAGACGTTAAATTGAATAATTCAGCAAGCTTGAGGAATATATACATGTATGAAATTTTTTTTCGTTGTGTTTGATTAAATTTTTCAAATCATCACTTTAAAAAATGTCTCTGAACAGTAATATAAAAATAAAACGGTTTTCAAATATATTTGCACAGCCTCAATGAAAATGGTGTTGTCTGTGTGTGTGTGGGGGGGGGGGGGGGGAGGCTGCATACGCAATAATCTCACCATTGGCGATTCTCAGAGCTCAAACCTTAGAATAGAAGCAGTACACCCCCCCCCCTGCCCGCCAAAAAAAAAAAACCCAAAGAAAAAAAAAACCCAAAGTACTACTTAAACCCCAAACAAAAATACACCCCCCCCCAAAAACAAAAGCACGCAACACTGGCCTTAAAAAAGCTAAAGTCAAAAAGAGACAGACATATACACAAGTACAGACAAGAACAGACTCAGTAAGCACAGACATACATACAAAGACAGATTTTCACACGGTCAGAGACACAAAAGGCCAACCCATAAGTACAGACAAAAAAAAACAAGGGATAAAGCAAACGCAGACATACACATGGACAGAGAAAAAGCAGATATATACACATGGACAGAGAAACACAAAAATCAAACACATACACAAGTACAAATCCTCCCCCCAAAAAAAAACAACAACAAAAAACCCAGCAATATATACACATGGACAGAGAAAGAACCAAGCCTAGATCCACTGACGAATAAATTACTGATATAGTACCCCCCACCCCCACCCCCTCCCAAGGAGCTCACTGAGATTTAAAGTTAAAAAAGGTAAAGGTGTCCCATAACCTGTGTGGTCGTAGGGGAGCGAGGCATCAGAGACCTCAGCTTCTCTAGCTAGGGGCCAGCATATTGAGGGCGGCGCCCATCTCCCCTCCCTGGCTGCCTTACCTTCCCTGACCCTAAAGAGGGTAGGTACCCATTTACAACTGGGTGAACTGGGGGATTGTGCTGAAACCAAGGCACGCAAACTGGTCACCCATCCAACAGGTAACCACGCTGGATGCTGCTTTTAACTTGGGGAAAGCAAGCGCACAGACCACTACGGAGCTATCCCCCCCCCCCCCCCCCCTCTTACTTAGCTTTACAGTTTACAAATCTTTGAAAGAAATTATCCAGTAAACCCTTAAGACAAGAATCCAAAACACACCATGCACATTAGTGCAAATTACACTAAAATTATCAATCCTATTTTTTATGTCAGCTGAAATAAAAGTAGCTGTAGAACTCTTAAGTCCTGCTGTACTTACCAGGTAGGTCTTGGTGACGGAGGGTTCCCAGGCTGAAGACTCCAGTGCAGAAGGAGCAGCGCCCACAGAACTGCTTTGTGATCAGCATAACTTGTGTGTGTGTGTGTGTGTGTGTGTGTGTGTGTGTGTTTGTGTGTTGTGTTTTGTGTGTGTGTGGTGTGTGTGTGTGTTGTGTGTGTGTGTGTGTGTGTGAATGTGTTTGTGTGTGTGTGTTGTGTTTTTGTGTGTGTGTGTGTGGGTGTGTGTTTTGTGTGTGAATGTTTTGTGTGTTGTGTGTTTGTGTGGTGTGTGTGTGTGTGTGTGTGTGTGTGTGTGTGTGTGTGTGTGTGTGTGTGTAGTAGTGGGTGGGTGAGGAGTGTTTTGGTGGTGTGTGTGTTGTGTGTGTGTGTGGTGTGTGTGTGTGTGTGTGTGTGGTGGTGTGTGTGTGTGTGTGTTGTGTGTGTGTGTGTGTGTGTGTGTGTGTGTGTGTGTGTGTGTGTGTGTGTGTGTGGTGTGTGTGTGTGTGTGTGTGTGTGTGTGTGTGTGTGGTATGGGCGTTGTGTGTGTGTGTGTGTTTGTGTGTGTGTGGGTGGTGGTCATGGTTGTGTGTGTGTTTGTTGTTTGTGTACGTGGTTTGTGTGTGTGTGTGTTTGTGTAGTGTGTGTGTGTGTGTGTGTGTGTGTTGTGTATGTGTGTGTGAGGCGCCATGATGTGCGTGTGTATGCGCGGTGTTTGTGTGTGTATGCGCGCGCGTTGTGTGGTGTATGTGTAGACATGTAATTTGTTGATTTTACATGTAAACAGTGCATGCTGTGACTAATTTTAACGAAAGGGCTTTGATTTGTGTACTCTACAAGATTCAGGGCTATATAAATCCCATATATATAATCATTATTATAACTACTTAACCCTGATGTTAGCAACCCCACAGCCTAAAGGGACTATAAACGCCTGAAGTGTGAGGGAGTGACAGTGTCACTGATCTTCCTCTAAGAAGCGAGGCCCCGCTACGGGGTTCGATTCCCGTTCATGGGGGTTTTCCCTCTGGAGTTAACATCAGTGCTGACTCCACTCCCCCCCCCCCCCCCCCAAAAAACGTCTTGGATAGACTTTAAACCGAGGCCCTGTGTGCGAACGCACGCAGGACATCTTGCGCACACGTTAAATCCTGTTCCGCTTTTCGTAAGAGTAGGTCATTGTGTGCCGGTGGGAAAAGACAAGGTTTACAAAACTGCATACGCACGGGACTTGATGAAAAAAGAAACACGCGAGTGCTTAGATCTATTCCACTATCCTCGATATAAAAATAAATAAAAAATAAAAAAGAATAAATGGTCAGACGTTGTGGGAGGAACAAACGACATTTAAAACTAAACTTCCGAAAATGCCTGCAGTAAAATGCCTGTGCCAATAT
>CM060329.1:9281073-9283573 GCA_030674155.1 Stramonita haemastoma
GTGTGTGTGTGTGTGTGTGTGTGTGTGTGTGTGTGTGTGTGTGTGTGTGTGTGTGCATGAAGGGGGTGGGGAGAGAGAGGCATGGCTACGTTTTCAGAGTGTTGTGATTCTTCTTCATCCGCTTCTCTATTATCTGGTTTCTTCTACTTCCATATTCTCAGTTATGTTCTTTCTCTTTGTCCTCTTTTTGCTTTTTCTCTTTTGTGTCTCCTCCTCTTTCCACTTTGTCCTCCATCTTTACCTCCTCCTCTTGCTCCTCTTTGTCCTTCTCGTCGTCGTCATCGCCGTCCTCCTCCTCCTCTCCTCTCCTTCTTCTTCTTCTTCTTCTTCTTCTTCTTCTTCTTCTTCTCTTCTTCTTCTTCTTCTTCTTCTTCGCAATTCTTCTTCGCATTCTTCTTCGCATTCTTCTTCGCATTCTTCTTCGCAATTCTTCTTCTTCTTCTTCTTCTTCTTCTTCTTCTTCTTCTTCTTCTTCTTCTTCTTCTTCTTCTTCTTCTTCTTCTTCTTCTTCTCTTCTTCGCATTCTTCTTCTTCTTCTTCTTCTTCTTCTTCTTCTTCTTCTTCTTCTTCTTCTTCTTCTTCTTTCTTCTTCTTCTTCTTCTTCTTCTTGCAATTCTTCTTCTTCTCCTCCTCTTCCTCCTCCTCCTTCTCATTCTTCTTCCTCTTCTTCTTCGCAATTCTTCTTCTTCTTCTCCTACTCTTCCTCCTCCTCCTTCTCTTCTTCTTCTTCTTCTTCTTCTTCTTCTTCTTCTTCTTCTTCTTCTTCTTCTTCTTCTTCTTCTTCTTCTTCTTCTTCTTCTCCTCCTTCTCTTCTTCTTCTTCTTCTTCTTCTTCTTCTTCTTCTTCTTCTTCTTCTTCTTCTTCTTCTTCTTCTTCTTCTTCTTCTTCTTCTCCTCCTTCTCTTCTTCTTCTTCTTCTTCTTCTTCTTCTCTTCTTCTTCTTCTTCTCTTCTTCTTCTTCTTCTTCTTCCCTTCCTCCTCCTGTTCCTTCTTCTCCTTCTCCTCCTCCTCTTTCTTCTCCTTCTCCTCCCTCTTCTCTTTCCACTACCCCACTTTTCCCTTTTCTCTTCCTCTCCTACATCTTTTCCTCTTTTTTTATTTTTAAAAACTTGTATCCTTATTCTTTTTCCTTCTGGAGAAAGGAAAGGGGATGAAGAGTTGGAGGCCTTATAGACCAGTACGTTGTTGTGCGGGCGGGATAGCTCAGTGGTCAGAGCTCTCGCTTTCCCCCCAGTCAAGTCAAGCAGCTTCGAGCGTGGTTACCAGTTGGATGGGTGACCGTTTGCGCGCCTTGGCTTCAGTACAGTCCCCCCCAGTTGTAAATGGGTACCTGCTTTCTCTAAGGTCAGGGAAGGTAAAGCAGCGAGGGAGAGGAGATGGGCGCCGCCCTCAATATGCTGGACCCCTAGAGAGGCTCTGATGCCTCGTTCCCCTACGACCACAAAGGTTATGGGACACCTTTACCTTTTTATCTTTTTACGTGGTTGTGGTGTTTGGGTCATATTTCATTCATCTTTCACAATATGGAAAATAAAAGTACTGCGTGACGTCAATTATATGCGCTTGGGTGTTTTATCTTTTATGTTGTCTTGTCAGCCATCTTGTCTTGTCAGCAGCGTGAACACGGTGCGACTGACGCTTAACGCGGTACTAACACACTGAATACGTCATAGCGGTTCTACGTCATCCGTCTTCGTCAAGTTGTGTGTACACACGTGTGTGATGTCATTAAATGGTTTTTCTTGTTGCCAACTGGATTAAGAAGATCAACTGCGCGATACTGGTCAAAAAGTAACTGGGATTTAAAAAAAATATAAATTGGTTTGTACATCGCTTGATATTAACACAGATGAAAACACGACCAACAGTAACGGCGATAAAATTGTATATCAAATAAACAACAAAAAAATCGGGGAATTGGTGTCCCCAGGGCGGTTCGGGGCTGTATATGGTCACGTTTTGGAGGCTCCTGCGATGGTACTGGAATCATGCGTATCGGCGATTGCTTTCCCAATGAACCATTCCAGCGACTTGGAGAGGAGGGGGGGGGGGGGGAGTCTGCTCCATGGGTAACAGCTTGTCCTCCATACCTACTTACCCAGGCTTTGCGCCCTAGAGCAATAAATTGTCTCTGATTCGGTGGCCCTGTTTGCTCTAGTCTCATGGTACCTTAGTTTCGATTTCGAATACACTCTTGTTCCTGTGCTGAATTATTGACAAAGCCTTAGGAGTTGGGGGTTCTCGGGGGGAAGGTTGTTGGAGGGACATTGTGGTGATCACTATCCTGTGTGGACGTTTCACTCAGTCTGGCTCCGGTACTTAACTATTACTAGTACTGTCATTATTAGGGGGCATGGTAGGTGCTACATAAGCAACGGAGAGATGCGTAACAGAATCTAGTAAACCATTGGTCCCTGCAAAAACCTATCAATTGTACAGAAGCGTAAACTTAAAATTTTTGCTAGTCCTTTTGATCTTGTTACATGCCCGTACCATTTGCG
>CM060329.1:9298573-9301073 GCA_030674155.1 Stramonita haemastoma
CTCTCTCTCTCTCTTCTCTCTCTCTCTCTCTCTCTCTCTCTCTCTCTTCTCTCTCTCTCTCTCTCTCTCTATATTTCTCTCTTTCTCTTTCTCTCTCTTTATTCTTTTTAACGCGTTTTGCAAAATTTATTGTTCCACATCAGATAAAAGCAAAAACAAAATGACAACATATTCAGAGAAATTCTTTTATAGCCATTCTTTGTGCAAAAAGAAAATAGATGAAGATGGAGTTGAAAGCAATGCACTATAGCCAATCTGTAATTCCCCTTTCAATTCTATACTATAATATGGAGACGGGATAGCTCAGTGGTCAGAGCACTCGCTTTCCCCAGCCAAAGTTAAGCAGCGTCGAGCGTGGTTGCCAATTGGATGGGTGACCGTTTCCGCGCCTTGGCTACAGTACAGTTCCCCCAGTTCACCCAGCTGTCGATGGGTACCTGCCCTCTTTTAGGTCAGGGAAGGTGAAGCAGTGAGGGAGAGGAGATGGGCGCCGCCCTCAACATACTGGCCCGTAGAGAAGCTGAGGTCACTGAAGCCTCGCTCCCCACGGCCACACAGGTTTTGGGACACCTTTACATTTATCTTTACCATTTGCAGAATAAGTAATTATTGTCCTTTGATATTAAAAACAAAAAAAGCAACAACAACAAAACCAATAAAAAGCATTAACAACAATAATAAAAAGCAACAACAATTAAACAACAACAACAACAACAAAAAGCAACGACAACATCAAAAAGCAACAACAACAACAACAAAGCAACAACAAGAAGCAAAAACAAAGCAATAACAACAAGAACAACAACAACAGCAACAACAACAAGTAACAAAACAACAATAAAAGCAACAACAACAACAACAACAACAACCTCAACAATATAAAGCAACAACCATAAAAATCAAAAACTACCTCAACAATAAAAAGCAAAAACAACAACAATAAAGAGAACCACCACCAACAACACTAAAAAGGAATGACAACAACAACAACAACGACAACAACAAAAGCAACAACAACAACAAAAAGGAACGACAACAACAACAACAACGACAACAACAAAAGCAACAACAACAACACTAAAAAGGAACGACAACAACAACAACAACGACAACAACAAAAGCAACAACAACAACACTAAAAAGGAATGACAACAACAACAACAACGACAACAACAAAAGCAACAACAACAACACAAAAGGAACGACAACAAAAAACAACAAACAACAAAAGCAACAACAACAACACTAAAAGGAAGACAACAACAACAACAACGACAACAACAAAAGCAACAACAACAACACTAAAAAGGAATGACAACAACAACAACAACGACAACAACAAAAGCAACAACAACAACACTAAAAAGGAACGACGACAACAACAGCAACAACAACAAAGCAACAACAACAACACTAAAAAGGAACGACAACAACAACAACAACGACAACAACAAAAGCAACAACAACAACATAAAAAGGAACGACAACACACAACAACAAAAAAGCAACAACAACACTAAAAAGGAACGACGACAACAACAGCAACAACAAAAGCAACAACAACAACACTAAAAAGGAACGACGAACAACAAACACGCAACAACAAAAGCACAACAACAACAACACTAAAAAGGAACGAAACAACAACAACAACAAACAACAACAAAAAGCAACAACAACAACAACACTAAAAATCATAAACAACAACAACACAGCGCACAGACAACAACAAAGCACAACACAAACATTACCCGTCACTAGTTAGCCAGATGAAGTCTATCAGGTCTGTTGAGCTGAGATCAGAAAGATCATCGATATGCAATGCAACGAGACGAAAGATTAGCGTCACGAAGTCAGACAGAGAGAGGAGAGAGAAGAAAAGGCGCAGAGAGAGAAGAGAGACAGAAGACAGACAGACAGAGAGAAGGAGAGCACAGACAGAGCAGAGAGAAGGAGAGAGAGAGAGAAGAGAGAGAAGAGACAGAGAGAGACGAAGAGAGAGAAGAGAGAGAGAGACAGACAGAGAGAGAAGGAGAGACAGAGAGACAGAAGACAGAGACAGAGACAGAGAGACAGACAGACAGAGACAGAGAAGAGAAGAGAGAGACAGACAGAGACAGAGAAGAGAGAAAGATGAGAGAGAGAGAGAGAGAGAGAGAGAGAGAGAGAGAGAGAGAGAGAGAGGAGAGAGAGAGAGAGAGAGAGAGAGAGAGAGAGAAGAGAGAGAGAGAGAAGAGCAGAGAGAGACAGACAGACAGAGACAGAGAAGAGAGAGAGAAGACAGAGAAGAGGAGAGAAGAGAGAGAGAGAGAGAGAGAGAGAGAGAGAGAGAGAGAGAGAGAGAGAGACGAGAGGAGAGAGAGAGAGAGAGAGAGAGAGAGAAGAGAGAGAGAGAGAGAGAGAGAGAGAGAAGACAGAGACAGAGAGACAGAGAAGAGGAGAAGACAGAAAAGACAGAGAGAGCACAGAGAGAGACAGAGACAGGAAGAGAGAGATACGA
>CM060329.1:9311073-9323573 GCA_030674155.1 Stramonita haemastoma
CCACGTTCCCTCATTCCTCATCTGTCAGATCCACGTTCCCTCATTCCTCATCTGTCAGATCCCTGTTCCCTCATCTGTCAGATCCATGTTCCCTCACTCCTCATTTCTCAGCTTGGAATCGGCTTTATGTGAAAACCTGTTTTGACAGTTTCAAGGCATTAGTGGTCTGACCTCATGAAGAGGGAAAAGGAGGAGGAAGATGAGGAGGAGGATAAGGACAAGAAGAACGAGAAGAATACAGGAAGAAGACGAAGAAACAGAGGAAGCACAATCAGAGATGAAGAAGATGAGGATGAGGATGATGACTACGACGACGACGACGACGGTGATGATGAAAGAAGAGGAAGAGAGAAAGAGAGAGGTTGCTGGATTTACTTCATAATTTTTGTTTTCTTTCCTTCGACATAGTGATGATTCTATAATTTATTTTTTTTTGATTTTATAAGTCTAGATCAGACCCTGAGAGAGGCAGAACAGAGAGAGGAATGGAGGAAACTGGTTGTCAGGTCTTCAGGGGTGCTCCCCAGGGTTGCCAGACTAAGGGAGAGAAAGACAGATAGATAGATAGATAGATAGATAGATAGATAGATAGATAGATAGATAGATAGATAGATAGATAGATAGATAGATAGATAGATAGATAGATGCCGGACTAAAGGATAGATAGATAGATAGATAGATAGATAGATAGATAGATAGATAGATAGATAGATAGATAGATAGATAGATAGATAGATAGATAGATAGATAGATAGATGCCGTACTAAAGGATAGATAGATAGATAGATAGATAGATAGATAGATAGATAGATAGATAGATAGATAGATAGATAGATAGATAGATAGATAGACAGACAGACAGACAGACAGACAGACAGATAGATAGATAGATAGATAGATAGATAGATAGATAGATAGATAGATAGATAGATAGATAGATAGATAGATAGATAGATAGATAGATAGATAGATGTCGGACTAAAGGATAGATAGATAGATAGATAGATAGATAGATAGATAGATAGATAGATAGATAGATAGATAGATAGGTAGATAGGTAGATAGATAGACAGACAGACAGACAGATAGATAGATAGATAGATAGATAGATAGATAGATAGATAGATAGATAGATAGATAGATAGGTAGGTAGATAGGTAGATAGGTAGATAGATAGACAGATAGATAGATAGATAGATAGATAGATAGATAGATAGATAGATAGATAGATAGATAGACAGATAGATAGATAGATAGATAGATAGATAGATAGAAATCCATATCAGGTAGGATAGGCATGAGAGAGGAAAGGACTGACTGAATGTGTACAGTGTGCCAGCCTGCATGATAAAAAACCAACCCTGTACTTTGGAATTGGACTGGTTCTGTCTGATAAGCTATGTGTCACACAGGGAAAAAATGAGAATGAATAATTCAGGAAGCCGGATTACAAACAATGTGGATTTTTTTTAAAAAATCGGATTATTGTATGCCCTTGCACGAAGGTATATATCGTCATTGAGGGGTGAAAAGAGGGAGAGGGTGAGGATGAGGAGGTAGAGGGGAGGGAGAGAGAGAGAGAGGGACACGGAGAGAGGGGGAGGGGTTAGGGACAGATAATTTGGACACGGAGGAGAGAGGGGAGAGAGAGAGAGAGAGAGAGAGAGAGAGAGAGAGAAGAGAGAGAGAGAGAGAGAGAGAGAGAGAGAGAGAGAGAGAGAGAGAGAGAGAGACAGACAGACAGACAGACAGAAGACAGACAGAACAGACAGACAGACAGACAGACAGACAGACAGACAGGACAGACAGACAGACAGACAGACAGACAGACAGGGCAGAAGACAGACAGACAGGACAGAGCAGACAGACAGAAGGACAGAGACAGAGACAGAAGAGGACAGAGACAGAGACAGCAGAGAGACAGGACAGAGACAGAAGAAGACGCAGAGAGCGACAGAGACAGACAGAAAGAGACACAGAAGACAGACAGAGACTGACAGACAGATATATACGCTACAGGCAGGCTGAGTCGTAATAAACATCTTCGACGTCGACAACATTAAATTAAAAAAAATGATTGATACAGTGAGGATCTGAAGACCTTCACATCGCGCACCCTTTCGACCTGGAGAGCGGCAGAGGACAAACAGGGAGCAGTGGAGAATGGCAGAGACATCAGTTTTTGGCAAAATTTATTACCCTGATAAATTATGGGATGGAAGGATGGAGTCATTCAGTGATGGATTGATTGATTGAATGATTGAAAGTGACAGATCTTGATTAATCATACGTTACTGGCCACAACTGGATTTGTCACTTTTCCTTCTCTTTATGTTATAAATATCGTTGTTTTTTATATGTATTATATCGTATATTTCTATCTGTCACAGCAGCAACCCCTCTGTGATAAATTTTAGCTGTTGTTCTCCTTCCAGGTAGAAAGTGTCGCCAAAGGAGCAGCGCCACCCATTTTCTTTTATTTTTTAAATCATGTCTGCATGTGTACTTTTCTTTCCCTATCAGAGTGGCTTTTTTTTCTACAGAATTTTTCCAGGGACAACTCTCTTGTTGCCGTGGAGTCTTTTTTTGTGCGCTGAATGCATGTTTGACCTGGAACCCAGATTTAGCGTCTCATCTGAAAGACTAGCACCCAGACCACCATCCAAGGTCTAGCCAATGGAAGGGGGGACAATTAGGGCGCGCACAAACCCACCTTTCTCATTTTTCTAGGTAGGCGTGTTTTATCTCTAGACCATTGATGTTTACATGAAACGAAAATCATGCTTAAATGATTTAGATTAATTAAAGGTCTGTTTGATAACGTGTGTTGTTGTACTTAATTATTTATTCTTTTATATCGAGGATAATGGAATAAGCACTCATGTGCTTTTTTACATCCAGTCCCCGTGTGTATGCAGTTTTGTAAATCTTGTCATCTGTTCCCACCGGCACACGATGGCCTACTCTTTCGAAAAGCGGAACAGGATTTAACGTGTGCGCAAGATGTTCTGTGGGGAGTGTGTGTGTGAGAGAGGGGGGCCAGGTGGCTGGACTTTTCATTTGTTTCTGGGGTTTGGGTGAGGGAGAGGGTTGTTTTGTAAGTTGGTTTTTTTTTTGGGGGGGTGGGGGGGGGGGGGGGGGGGGGGGAGTACGTGGTTTTTATTTGTTGTTGTTTCAGGGGGGTATTTTTTGTTTTATGGAGGGGTAATATCAAATTGAAATGTTATCATCGCATCACATTGAAAGTGTGCGCTTTGTTCAGTTTGCTTTGCTGAAAGATAGAGGTGTGTGTGTGTGTGTGTGTGTGTGTGTGTGTGTGTGTGTGTGTGTGGTGTGTGTGTGTGTGTGTGTGTTTAAGTGTTTGTGGATGAGGAGAGAGAGAGAGAGAGAGAGAGAGAGAGAAGAGAGAGAGAGGAGGAGAGAGAGAGAGAAGAGAGGAGAGGAGAGAGGAGAGAGAGAGGAGAGTGAGAGAGAGAGAGATGCAGCATGAACATCATCGACACACACACACACACACACACACACACACACACACACACACACACACACACACCACGCACGCACGCACGCACGCACCACACACACACACCACACACACACACACACACATCACAACCCCTTCCCCCCAAAAAGAACACCCCACCACAAATTGCAATGATTGTTTCGTTTGGTATTATTTTTTTTCTTCTCTTTTTTGTAGAACATGTTTTCATAACATCATCAACGAGGTAATGTCGTCTTCTTCAACAATAATCAACAACGAATAGTAACATCACTAATACAACAGAGTATGATGTTCAGTTGAGTCAACCGTCACTGGTAAGTACGTAGGTACTGTACGTACAGCATTCCTTCCTAAGGTTGGTTTGCAGTCATGAAAAATATCACTTTTTTACTTGTAACCGTAACAGGAAAATGGTAACAATAAGTACTCATATTATAAGATTCACTGCTTTCTTCTTTGCTTTAGAATTACTGGGAGATTATTTTCGGTGGGATTCTGAAAGAGAGTGTGTGTATGTGTGTGTGTGTGTGTGTGTGTGTGTGTGTGTGTGTGTGTGTGTGTGTGTGTGTGTGTGTGTGTGTGTGTGTGTGTGTGTGTGTGTAGTGTGTGTTTGTGTATGTGTACGTGTAGTGTGTGTGTGTATGTGTAAGTGTGTGTGTGTGTACTTATATACACACACCTGTCAGTAACTAGTATTATAACAAAGTAAGCCTATATCAACAAGGTTAAGTATTTATACAAATACACGCAGCCTAAAACCTGCTGTAACACTCACTGATTATGCTTCTAAAGACCAGCCTACCACAGAGAGAGAGAGAGAGACAAACTACTCCAATATCTGGAGCTTGAAACAGCTAAAAGATTTGAACACAGGTCTCGTGGCGATAACACACTGTTCCCTGATCGACTGCCAAGTTCACACAACTGACCAAACCAAACATACAAGTCCTCTGTGAACACGGAACAAGACAAGATGGCCAACAGATCAACATCACAATGGATGGACGATGAGTTATGGTTTATTGATATGACTTGCGATGTTCTTCATGAATCTCCGTCATGATTGATGATTGATGATGATGATGAGTTGAATGCCCCATGCCTGCCACTCTCTCCAGCTATGCTTCAAAGATAAAAAAAAATAATATAAAAAACCCCACCCCACCCACTCCAAAATGACAACTTTTTTGTTGAGTGATGATGATGTTGATGTTCGCCTCAAGAATGTTAAGTAGACACTGTGATCAGTAACAGACATGTATACAAATGTTGATTGTAAGCCTGTTGTTTTCAAAGAGTTATGTTTATTCATATCTCATACCCCTGTGTTCCCCTCC
Organism: Stramonita haemastoma; assembly: GCA_030674155.1. Lineage (NCBI taxonomy): Eukaryota > Metazoa > Mollusca > Gastropoda > Neogastropoda > Muricidae > Stramonita > Stramonita haemastoma. Next base: position 9,315,916 of record CM060329.1, read on the forward strand.
CCCCCCCCCTTCTTCACTGAAAAAAGTGGATGTAAAAAATGTATAGAAGTACATGGAAGTTAAAAACTAAATTGTGAAAAAACATGATCGCCTTTTGTCAGTTTGTGACCTTTGTTTCAGCACCAGAATGGTTTGTTTTAAAACAAAATCGACTCTTGTAAACGTGGGAAAGTGAGGGTTTTCCCTCTGTTTTAAAAACTTTGATTGGTGGGTGAATGCTCTTCAATAAATAACTGATGGGCCATGAACTAAATAAAAATGTAGGTGGTAAAAATGGTCTTCTTCTGTGACTCAAATGCACAGAAACATTCCTTATACATTATGTTTTGAAAACACACACACACACACACACACACACACACACACACACACACACACACACACACACACACACACACACACACACACACTTTCAAGAACAAAACTGCTGTCCAACTTAGCAATAAATAAAACCTTAAAACTTAAAAAGCCGAGACAAGTGGCAGGCAATGATTGGGGAAATGTATAAATTTATAACAGTGACAAAAACAGGATGGCATGACGGTACAGAAGGACACAAAACAGATAGCTGCCATTTTTAGTGTCTTCTAAAACACGCTGTTATACAAAATACACTATGTCATTCTCTCCTCAGTTGAAAGACTTTAGTCTAGTGACGGAAACAAGTTTTTGTTTTGTTTTGTTTTGTTTTGTCAATCCGTACTTCAATCACACGATAACAGGTTTTCCAAAACATTATCAGGCACATCATCACTCAAAAAAAAACCCACAAAAAAAACCCCAACCCCAACAACAACAAAAAAAACCCAGCTTTGTAACTAAGAGTCAGGCACCTTAGTTCATCATCACAACTAGAGCAGTGTTAAAGAGCTACATGTATGATCGTTCATACATACACCACAGTCTCATGTATTTAACAAGTCATCTATTCATCACAGCTGCTTCATGTACAACCATTCATCCCAGCTTCATGTATGATCATTCATCCTTTCATCACAGCTTCATCATGTGTTACGATTCATTCATTATTTCATACATCACAGCTACATATTGGACCGTTCATTCATACAATTATATATATATATATATATACCACAGCTTGGTCATGTATTACCATCCAGTCATACATACACCACAACTTCATCATGAACTACCATCCATTCATGACATACACATACATCACAGCATCATCATGTGTTCCCTCCTATCCGCTCATACATCACAGCTTCATGTCTTATTACTTATACACACAGATACTGAGATACACACACATCCCAGCTACAGGCTGCCATGACCATCATTCATACAATACATCCTCCATACAAGACATACATCCTCCATACAAGACAGTGTCATCACCTCCACCCAACTAGCTACTCTATATCTTCAAGCATCTTCCACAGATTTGTCTCAAAGTTCTTTCGCTGAATTATTCATTCATCAATTTGTGTTATTAACATTATTTATTATCTTTGTTCTGAGTGTAAGTCGTACAGGTATCCCCCAAATTCTTTTCCGAAGCCAGTCAGTTTTTTTTTCTTTCCCTTTTCAAACAGGTAGATGATACCCGATGTTTCCAAAGAGCATCTTATCTACATCCACCCTCCACCTTTTCTCTCTTCTGAATCTTTGTGCTTTCTTTCTTTCTTTCTTTCTTCTCTCTGGTCTGTCTGTGACTCACTCACTCACCAATACTCATTCACACATAAAGGCCACCACACATTGTTATCAGAGTCCAATGTTCTGATGCATTCGTCAACAATCTGTCACAAACATCTTGATAGTTAACACCCAGTAGTATCTCTCTCTCTCTCACTCACACACACACAAAAGACAATCTCTCTCTCTCTCTCTCAGTTTATCATACATGTAGAGGAAGACTTTGTTCTCAGCTATCAAGGTAAACCTTTGGCCAAGTTGAAGGGGTAGGTAGGTAGGTAGGTAGGTAGACAGGTAAGGTAGGTAAAGTCCAACAACAAAGACCGTGTAGATCTATAGATCATCAGTGTATTGCTATCAAGCTGCCCCTGGGTGGGTCATCACTAGTTTGAGCAGGTCAGGCAGGAGGAGCAAGTCAAGGGGTCAGAGGACAACCTATCGACTGATCGGTCAGCATGTCCACCTCACTCACTCACTCACTATCTTCTTCATTTCTTTGGGACTGGGTACAGAGGCGCAGGCTGCACTACACGTATAGTGTAATACAAACCTCCCCTCCACCACCTCAACCACCACCATCATCTCGCCACAGCACGCGCAGGCTAGGCACAGGGAACTCAACAGGTTTGGGTATCTTTCGATGCAGCTAGAAAAAACCACCCTCTTCTTCTTTCTACTTCTTCTCCAAGCCTCAAACAGGGCTGACCTCGAACGGGGGACTGGCTTTGTCCGAGTCACAGTCGCTGGCGGGGAGACTGTCGTCATCCGTGGAGGAGGAGGTGGAGGAGGAGGAGGGGGCGGAGGGTTTGGAGGTGGAGGAGGAGCAGGGGCAGGTGGTCTGGTGGTGCAGGACCTTCTCGAAGTCCTGCAGCTGGCCCATGAAGGTGAAGTTGGGCGAGATGTTGGGCTTGCACTTCTTGACGAAGTCGTAGGCCTCGTTCAGACACATGGCCTGCTGGGACATGAGGTAGGCCACCGTGACGGTGACCGAGCGGCTGATGCCCGCCAGACAGTGCACCAACACGCCCTGCTTCCGCTGCCTGGCCTCGTCTGTTCAACAGAGAGAAGAAGAAAAACGTCCTGGTTAGTTGGTGACAGTTGGCTGAGAAAATTTGGGTAAGAGAGAAAATGTCATGGGGAAAAGGGTGGTGTGTGTATGTTACAGCTTTAAAGCGAGTGAGTGTATGGTTCTTTAGCAAAAAAAACGTGTATATATTTTGTTTGAAGCAATTGGGACAACACTGGCTTTACACGTTCTTCAATGATGCCAGCTCTAATATCTAACTCTTCCCAGGTTACAGAAAAAAAAATAAAGTAACCCCCTCCTCCCACCCCCACCCCCCCAAAAAAAGAAAATACCACACCCAAAACTTGAGACTTGTGGCTGATACATTAAAAATGCTAACTTTTAAAAGATATAAACAACAGCTTCTTTCTTTATTTCCGTCACAGGCCTCCCCAAAAGTTAGAGACTCTAGTGCAGCACACACATCTGTGATAAGCACACTGGGCATCCTATCCTCCCTCTCTCTACCAAATCGTTCTCCGGCTGGAACCCGTTTGTATCATCAAAGGGAGTGTATCTAAAATTAAACACCGGAAGTTCGTCATTCCAGGGACCAGAGGCGGGAAAAAAAGGTTGAGAATGAGAGCAGTGGGGATGGTGGACGGGGGAATGGGGTGGGGGTGGGGTTAGGAATCAGAGGCGTTTGGTTACGTTACTGTCTGTGTTTCACGTACACACATACACACACGCGCGCGCGCGCACACGTACACACACACACCACACACACACACACAACACACAACACACACACAACACACCACACACACACATACTGACAGAGTGCATGAATAAAGAAAAGGCAGTGACGAGGTCCAAATGTCAGGAGAAGAACTGACGCAAGAGGAGTGAGTGACACATCGACTGTACAGTGTACACTGTATACACCCCGCCCGCCCGCCTGCCTGCCTGTCTTTGATCCTGCCTGCCAGCCATCCCACAGACACCCCTACCCAAGTACCACTGGGCTAACAGGAAACCATGGCTCCCATCCCCCCTCCCTTTTCCTCCCCTCCATCCCTCCCCCTCCCAGCTGATAAAATAGATCGGTGTTGGTGATCTGAGTTCCAGCTTCTTCTCATGATAGATAGACCAGAGGAGGAGGAGGCCCCTGAGAAGAGAGAGAGAGAGAAGAGAGAGAGAGGGGGGGGGGAGGCAGGCACTTGTGGATGGAGTAGTTTTTGTTATCAATTCGGCATCCTGCTCGCTGGCCTCCACGTTTATTTGTAGATCTCAGATATTTAACAGACCGCAGGCTTTGAACTTCTGTACACTTCCTACACTAGGCCTACCTCTCTGCACTTCCTGCCCCCCCTCCCCCTTCCTCTTTCTCCTGCCATCCAGTTTCCTCTTTCAACCTATTTATAAATACACCAACTGCTGACCCCAAAGTACCTAGAACTTTAAGAAAGAACACATTCATCAAACCCTCTGGTTGGAGAAGTCTACAATTGCAACTGAACTAGTCAGAATTTTTTGACACGAAAAAGAAATCAAAATGGTTTGGAAGAGGGGGGGGGATGTTTGCTCTACTCGAACATCTGCCAGTGAAATCCAAAAGTATTGTATGAAGTGCACATCGTAATACTTTGTCATAAAACCTGACTTTTATTAAACGGCAAAAAATTCATCTCATAAACCAAGACATAGTCTCGATTTCTTGAACAATTTTCTTTTATTTAGAAAAGTAATCCGCTCACATGATTGAAATTTTTTAGAAAAAAAAAAAGTGATAGCATGAAGTACTAAAAAGAAAATTCCAAACCAAAAGGTCAACTGGTTTGAGCAACATAGAAAACCGAATTTCAACACCTACAAACTAAAACATTGAATGCATGCAACCTTGAAAAATGGAAAACATTAGGAAAGAAAAAAAAATCCACATTTTGACGCGTCTTCTTCTAGGAGAGAGAGAGAGAGAGAGAGAGAGGGGGGGGCAGGAGGGGGGGGGGGGGGAGGTGAAAGACAATAAGAAGCAAGGTGGTGAAATGTCAGTCGACACTAAATACTTCTCTCTCTTTATTCAGCCGCTGACGGCGCCACTCCAACACACACACACACACACACACACACACACACACACACACACACACACACACACACTGGCAAAAGATATTGCACAACCCAGAAAGAAAGTCTCGGTTGAAACAGCGATGCTGCTGCTGCTGCTGCTGCTACCTCTGCTTACGTGAAACTGCTGCCAGACTGAGGGACAGCACAGAAACTGAGTGAGGGCATTGAAAACTAAGAACAGACCAAACCAAGTGTGGGGGCAGCAACAAGGATAGGTTGGTGGTCTATTGAGACAGCGGTTAACAGTTGTTGGGAGACAATATTCCAGCAGCCTACACACAAAGCCGGTGATGATGTGGCCACAAGAAAAAGGGCTGAATGAACTCCAGGTTTATCCTCTAAAACCTTACACCTCCTCAACCATGATCAAGCGCGCGCGCACCACACACACACACACTGGTAAAAGGGGGGAAATAGATATTATAATTGGAGAAAGTATTAGTTGTTTCCATCATAAGCACTTTTAAAAATAATGTTATTCTGGTGCTCTCTCTCTCTCTCTCTCCCACACACACACCCCACACACACACACACACACACACACCACACACACACACACACACACACACACACCTTTTTAAACATAGAACATACCGCAAACAATGATACTCCCGGACATTTTACACAAACTCAAAGAATTCCTGACCAACTATTATCAGAAATATTAAAATTTATAATAATAAAAACCAAACCCCAAACTAGAAGCCAAGCTACTACGGAACATCTTCGCCAATTGATGTATGTTTTTTCTCGTCTGCTAGCCTATTTCAGTTTGTTTCACAGCCAGTTCCCTCCCCTTCACTACAAGGCCTATGAATACATCCACTCTTCAGCCGCCTGCGTAGGCGTAGTACAGAGAGAGAGAGAGAGAGAGAGAGAGAGAGAGAGAGAGAGAGAGATTGGCAAAGTCGCTGCGAGCTATGCCTATCGTAAGGGGAGGGGGGCGGGGAGTGGAGAACAGGCGTGGGGGTAGGGGGAGAGGGAGGGTGGAGAGGAAGAAAGATAAGCGAAGGAGTGAAGAAGGAAGACCTTAACCCCCCCCTCCTCCTCCACCCCCCCCCCCCCCACCTTTTCCTTCCACTCCCGCTATCAGCAGTAGGCCTACGTCAGTGAGCTGACCTGGTTTGGCGGGCGAAAAGAACTTCAGCCAATGTTTCTTTGGCCCTATGCCAAACAGCCGTGTTTTTTCTTTTTCTTTTTTTTCTCCTCCCTCCTCCTCCATTCACTTGCCACTTCTATCTCACCCAGCTCTCTCACCCCCACCCCCCTTCCCCTCCTTTCCTCTTCCTTCCCTCTTCTCCCCCCATTTTCCTGCTTCGCATTCCTGGTAAAAATTTAGCAGCAACTTTCGAGAAAAGACGAAAAGGTGCATGTTCTATATTTTGGCTGTAATTTAACGCCAGTTTCCTGTACTCCTCTGTCGTGGTGTGTGTGTGTGTGTGTGTGTGTGTGTGTGTGTGTGTGTGTGTGTGTGTGTGTGTGTGTGTGTGTGTGTGTGTGTGTGTGAGGAGGAGAGAGACAGAGACAGGCAGGCAGACAGAAACAGATTGTGTGTGTGGTGGTGTGTGTGTGTGTGTGTGTGTGTGTGTGTGTGTGTGTGTGTGTGTGTGTGTGTGTGTGTGTGTGAGCAGCGACAGACATGGTTTTAAAACAATTATGAAAACAAGTCTCCACAGCCATGAAAATATACAACTTTTCTACCTAATAATTTCCCATTTCCAATGAGTTAAAAATGCCAAGTGTTTATTAGTAGCACAAATAGAGGGGTTTAAAAAAAGACCTAAGAGAACATATAGCTAGACTTCTCAAAACATTGACAACACACACACACACATGTATACACACACACACTTACCACCTCACACACAAACCCACCACTAAACTGATCCATTTCCCCATAAAACAAAGCAGAAACATCACCCAACCAAAACAAAACAACACAAAACAATACCAACAAATAACACCATCAAAAAAACCACAAAATACCAACAAAACAAAACCAAAAAAAAAAAGGCGACAGCGAATCTCAGCTTCTCTAGGGGCACAAAACCAACCAAAAAAATATACTAACACAAAAACAAAAACCAAATCCCAAAATACTAACAAAACAAAACAAAACAAAAAATACTAATAAAACAAAACAACAAACCAAACATAAAAAATACTAACAAAACTAACAAAACAAAAAAAAACCCCAACCCAACCAAAACAACCCCCCCAAAAAAAACTCACCGATGAAGGCGATAGCGTCCGGAAAGAAGGAGGACAGGTTCTGAGACCAGTGGTCGCTGATGGGGATCTGCAGATACTTGATGTCGCCGTTGTCCTCAAACATGTTGGGCACGTTGGGAGTGACGTTGAGGATGTAGTGGATGCCGTTCTTCTTCAGCTGGCTGAGGTCTGCCGAGTTCTTGGCGTTGCCCAGGTACAGGTAAGGCAACACCTTGACGGGAAAGGGCGACATGTGAGGGGTGTTCTCTGTGCCGTCTCCCGAGGACCCTAAGGCAGTGTGGTGTCGGCTGATATTCTCAGGTTGCACAGGCCCAGGATGGAATTGTCTGTGGACTCTTGGGACTGGCAGTACTCGGGGAACCGTTGTTGAAAGGTGGAGAACCCGCCTGAAAAGTGGGGAGAAGAGAGGGTTTTACAACAAAAATTATTTAATTGTATGTATCATTGTTATGTTCGGAGTTTGTGACAAAGAGAGAGAACAGTAGAGGAGAGAGAGAGGGAGAGAGGGAGGGAGAGGAGGGAGGAGGAGAGAGAGAGAGAGAGAGAGAGAGAGAGAGAGAGAGAGAGAGAGAGAGAGGGAGAGAGAGAGGGAGGGAGGAGACAGACAGAAGACAGACAGACAGACAGAGAA
>CM060329.1:9347381-9354881 GCA_030674155.1 Stramonita haemastoma
GCACGCAGAACATCTTGCCACACGTAAATCCTGTCGTTTCGTAGAGTGGCCATCGTGGCGGTGGAACAGATGACAATTTCAACTGATACACACGGGACCGATGAAAAACACATGATTTATTTGTATCCTCGATATAAAAGAAAAATAATAATAAATAAATAATGATGGAAAGTTGGCCCATTATGCAAACGAAGTGTGGCGAGCTAGAGAAAGGATGAATTCTGGCTGACAGTAGTCAAGATGACAGATTTGACTAAAGGAATAGTGTGATATGGTATCTTTCATTTTTCATTGATCACATTCCCCCCCCCCCCCCCCCATATTCCTTTGCAGAGTCCGATGTTCTTCCATGGTGAGAGTTTTGGCTATACGACTGTTTTTGCCCACCATTTATTCATTCATTCATTCTTTTGTTTCGAAGATAATGGAATAAACATTCATGTACCTTTTTTTTTTTTTTAGATCCAGTCCCCATGTGTATGCAGTTTTGTCACTTTTGTCATTCTGTTCCCACCGGCACACAATGGCCTACTCTTACGAAAAGCGGAACAGGATTTTACGTGTGCGCAAGATGTTCTGCGTCATTCGTACAGGGGCCTCGGTTTACAGTCTCATCCCAAGGACTTTTGGGGAGAGTGGAGTCTGCACTGATGTTAACTCCAGGGGTAAATTCCCTCCAACGGAAATCAAACTCGGGTTGTCAAATTGCGAGCGCAATGTTCTGACCACTAAGCTATCTGTCCCCCTAGTTAGCGATCTGAACAAAACAAACGAGGATTACTTACTATGATATAGTTTGTATTATGGAGAAAACTTTATTATTATGGTTGTAATCTGCAATAGTGGGAGCAGGATAGCTGAGTGGTCAGAGCGCTCGCTTTCCCCAGTCAAGTTAAACAGCATCGAGCGTGGTTGCCAATTGGATGTAGTGACGTTTGTGCTCATTGGCTTCAGTACAGTACAGTCCCCCAGTTCACCCAGCTGTAAATGGTTACCTGGCCTCTTTAGGGTCAGGGAAGGTAAAGCAGCGAGGGAGAGGAGATGGGCACCGCCCTCAACATGCTGGCCCTAGAGAAGCTGAGGTCTCTGACGCCTCTACAACCACTAAGATTGTGGGACACCTTTACCCTTTTTTGTTTTTACCTTTACCTTTAATTTGCAATAGCTATGCCCTCAATGAACATGGTCGTAATTCCAGTTCGCGATATAGCTGTGTGGTCAATGAATATGGTCGTAATTCACAGTTCGCGATATAGCTGTGTGGTCAATGGAATATGGTCGTAATTCACAGTTCGCGATATAGCAATGTGGTCAATGGAATATGGTCGTAATTCACACAACGATAATATATGCTTCTGTGGTCAATGAATATGGTCGTAATTCACAGTTCGCATATAGCTGTGTGGTCAATGAATATGGTCGTAATTCACACATATAGCTGTGTGATCAATGAATATGGTCGTAATTCACATCGATATAGCTGTGTAGTCAATGAATATGGTCGTAATTCACAGTTCGCAATATAGCTGTGTGTCAATGAATATGGTCGTAATTCACACGATATAGCTGTGTGATCAATGAATATGGTCGTAATTCACACGATATAGCTGTGTAGTCAATGAATATGGTCGTAATTCACACCATATAGCTGTGTAGTCAATGAATATGGTCGTAATTCACAGTTCGCAATATAGCTGTGTGTCAATGAATATGGTCGTAATTCACAGTTTCGCAATATAGCTGTGTGGATCAATGAATATGGTCGTAATTCACAGTGCAATATAGCTGTGTGATCAATGAATATGGTCGTAATTCACACGATATAGCTGTGTGTCAATGAATATGGTCGTAATTCACAGTCCATATAGCTGTGTGTCAATGAATATGGTCGTAATTCACAGTTCGCTTATAGCTGTGTGGTCAATGAATATGGTCGTAATTCAAAGTTCGCAATATAGCTGTGTGATCAATGAATATGGTCGTAATTGCCAGTTTCGCAGTATAGCTGTGTGATCAATGAATATGGTCGTAATTCCCAGTTCGCAATATAGCTGTGTGATCAATGAATATGGTCGTAATTCCCAGTTCGCAATATAGCTGTGTGATCAATGAATATGGTCGTAATTCCCAGTTCGCAATATAGCTGTGTGATCAATGAATATGGTCGTAATTCCCAGTTCGCAATATAGCTGTGTAGTCAATGAATATGGTCGTAATTCCCAGTTCCAATATAGCTGTGTGATCAATGAATATGGTCGTAATTCCCAGTTCGCAATATAGCTGTGTGATCAATGAATATGGTCGTAATTCCAGTTCCCAATATAGCTGTGTGATCAATGAATATGGTCGTAATTCCCAGTTCGCAATATAGCTGTGTGGTCAATGTACACCTTCAGCAACAACACGCTCAATGCAGCGCCTGATAAGGTTTGGTCCTAAACGAAGACCATGTAATGTCCCAGGATAGTAAACCAGGTACAGGTGTTGCACACGTAGCCAGCCAGCCGGTCAAGACGACTGATAAACTTTGACCTCGTGACCTTCACCCTGGCCCTTGATTCGACTTGGACTTCCCACGTAGGCCAACAGTGTGTTTGTCTGTTCACATTCCGATTCATGGTCCCAACAGGGTCAGTACACAGGGTGTTGTTTCATCCAGCCTATCGCCCTGACCACATTTTCTACTCACAGCCCTCAACTGGGTCAGTACACACCATGTTGTCTGCCTTGTAGTCATCCTTGACTTAGATCAGTTTGTGGGTACATTTACAAAATGAGGCGTCCCTTATTTCAGTTAGATCACTTTGTGAGTACATTTACAAAATGAGGTATCCCTTATTTCAGTTAGATCAGTTTTTAAGGGCATTTACAAAATGAGGTATCCCTTATTTTAGTAGATCAGTTTTAAGTGCATTTACAAAATGAGGTATCCCTGATTTTAGTTACATCAATTTTAAGTGCATTTACAAAATGAGGTATCCCTGATTTTAGTTACATCAATTTTTAAGGGCATTTACAAAATGAGGTATCCCTGATTTTAGTTACATCAATTTTGAAGTGCATTTACAAAATGAGGTATCCCTGATTTTAGTTACATCAATTTTGAAGTGCATTTACAAAATGAGGTATCCCTGATTTTAGTTACATCAATTTTTAAGTGCATTTACAAATGAGGTATCCTATTTCAGTTACATCAGTTGTAAACGGGGTTTAAACCACACCGTTTCTGGTCAGGACTTTTTGCTTTCTAGGCAAGACGCGTTACCTCTAGACCACCGATCCCCATCAGTTACACAACATCTGAAATAGATACCCATCTCCCCATTAACGCTATTACTGCAACAGGAAATTTTTATTTTTTATTTTTAGCAGACATGGTTTTGGCTACAAAGTTGGTAAGCTAAGGCAACGTCTATTATACAGAGTAAAACCCACATGTTTAGAACACTGAAAGGCATCATTCCTGATCAACATTCAAAATGCATCAGCATCAGTTTTAAGGACACAGGCAGCGCGGGACCAAATCCCTGCTGATGGAACTATTTTCGTCCTCTAAAGCACGCTGAGTGGGAGTCTAGGCCTATGCTATACCGGGACGAAAGAGAAGAGAACAAAGCAGGTGTTGATTTATTTATTTCTGTATTTGTTCTTTTATATCGAGGATAATGAATAAGCACTCGTGTGCTTTCTTTTTTCTTTTTTCTTTTTTTTTTTTTACATCCAGTTCCCGTGAGTATGCAAGTTGGTCAATCTTGTCATCCGTTCCCACCGGCACACATGGCCTACTCTTACGAAAAGCGGAACAGGATTTAACGTGTGCGCAAGATGTTGTGCATGCGTTTGGCACACACGGGTTCTCGGTTTATAGCCTCATCCGAAGGACTTTTGAGGAGAGTGGGGTCAGCACTGATGTTAACTCCAGGGGGAAAAAAATCGCCTCCAACGGGAATCGAACCCGGGTCGTCAAATTGCGAGTGCAATGTTCTGACCACTAGGCCTAGGCTATCCAACGGCGTGGATGTGTTCTTGCCCCTACTGTCGCCGAGGGAGGTCAGTACACATACAGGGGGATGGGATAGCCTAGTGGTCAGAACATTGCGCTCGCAATTTGACGACCCGGGTTCGATTCCCGTTGAGGAGATTTTTCTCCTGGAGTTAACATTAGTGCTGACTCCACTCTCCCCAAAAGTCCTTCGGATGAGACTTTAAACCGAGGCCCCGTGTGTGAACGCACGCAGAACATCTTGCGCACACGTTAAATCCTGTTCCGCTTTTCGTAAGAGTAGGCCATAGTGTGCCGGTGGGAACAGATGACATTTACAAAACTGCATACTCACGGGGACTGGATGTAAAAAAGCACATGAGTGCTCATCCTATTATCCTCGATATAAAAGAATTAAAAAAAAAAAAAAAAAAAAATTCCATCTGGATACTTGCAACATCCGCAACACCTGGCAGCCACCCCCAACCCCAACCCCACACCCAACCCACCCCATCCCACCCCAACCCCAACCCAACCCCACCCCTATCCCACCCCAACCCCCAACCCAACCCCCACCCCACCCACCCCACCCCAACCCCACCCCACCCCACCCCCACCCCACCCCAACCCTATCCCACCTGACCCACCCCACCCCAACCCCACCCACCCCAACCCCCACCTCACCCCACCCCCACCCCACCCCTATTGCACCCCCACCCCCGACACCCCACCGCTCACCCCCACCCACCCCACCCCAGGAAGTGGCAGGGGCTATTCTGACCTAGATACCTCCTCAGCTAGCAGAGAGAAAAAGACGAGTTTGCACTACCAGTCCTGAAAGAACCACCAGAGAGAAATATATCACACGCTCACAGCTCCAGCAGATTTGCCGATAAAGCACATTCCTTTTCTTTTCCAGCTTTTTTTTGTGTTGTGGGGGGTGGAGGGGTGGGGGGGTGGGGGGGAGGGGGGTGGGGGGGCTTTTTGTTTCGGTGTTTTTTTTGTTTCGGGCCATCTAAAGGGATTATCAAGCTCTGGTGCTAAAAGAGAGTGCAAGATCTTCTTTCGGTTTCTTCCCTCGTCTTTGTGTTTTTCCTTCTGTGGGTTTTCTTGTCTTGTGTTGGTTTTTTTTTCTTCTGTTTGTTTTTTGTTGTCTGTCTGTCTTGTTTGTTTGTTTGTTTGTCTTTTTCTTCTGTTTTTTCTCTGTTGTCTTTCATTCTGCTTTGCTGCTCTTCTATCTTCTGTCTTTTTAGATTTCTTGTTTTCGTTTCTTCTTTCGTTTCTTCTTTTCTGTTTCTTTCTTTGTCTTCTTTCGTTATTTTTCTTTCTTTTTTTTCTTTTTCTTTTTTTCTTTCTTTTTTCTTTCTTTCTTTCTTTTCTTCTTTCTTTTTTTTCTTCTTTCGTTTCTTTCTTTCTTTTTCTTTCTTTGTTTCTTTTTTCTTTCGTTTCCTTTTTTCTTTCTTTCTTTCTCTTCTCTTCTTCTTCTTTCTTTCTTCTCTTCTTCTTCTTTCTTTCTTCTTCCTCTTCTTTTTCTTTTTCTTTTTCTTTCTTTCTTTCGTTTCTTTTTTTTCTTTCTTTTGTTTTTTTTTTTTTTTTCTTTCTCTCTTTCTTTCTTTTCTTTTCCTTGTCTTTTTTTTTTTTTTTTTTTCTTTCTTTTTCTTTCTTCTTTTTTTCTCTTTCTTTCTTTTTCTTCTCTTCTTTCTTTTCTTTCTTTTTTTCTTTTTCTTTCTTTTCTTTCTTTCTTTCTTTCTTTCTTTCTTTCTTTCTTTCTTTCTTTCTTTTTTCTTTCTTTTCTTTCTTTCTTCTTTTCTTTCTTTCTTTCTTTCTTTTTTTCTTTCTTTTTTTCTTTCTTTCTTTTTTCTTTCTTTTTTCTTTCTTTGTTTCTTTCTTTGTTTCTTTGTTTCTTTGTTTCTTTTTTCTTTTTTCTCTCTCTCTCTTCTCTCTCTCTCTCTCTCTCTCTCTCTCTCTCTCTCTCTCTCTCTCTCTCTCTCTCTCTCTCTCTCTCTCTCTCTCTTTTTCTGTGGACTCGTCTAGTAGTTCATGGTACTATTGTCTCTTTTGTTTCAGCCGTCATTGATTCTCGCGTTATTTGTCCCCTCTGAAGACAGTGCTATTCATAACAGTCACACCCTTCATTCTTGTCAGTGACAATGAACCACACATCATCTGTCTCCTTCGCTGCTGTCGATGGTAGGAGCTAGCTCCACACAATGCCACCAGGGTTTTCACCATCGTTCCCTGTCTCTGATGAGTTCTTACCATCTCCTGTAGCCTCTTCTTCCCAGACCACTGATCTCAGTGATGTTGGCAATGTAGGGATGTTGGTGGTAGTCTGCCTTTTTTTTCCTTCTGCCCTCAACTCTGCTTTAGAGAACTGTCATGGTCAGATTTGTCAGTGTGTTTCTGTTTGCATGACCAACATGATTATACCAGTCTTGGTTTATTTAGTTTTTAGCCAACATTTGTCATTGCACTAGGATCTCATTAACAATGCTTTCATTTTTTTGTTGTTTTTTTTTTTTTTTTGGTCTCATCATTTGGTTCTTAAAACTTGCTTTTAGAACCACATTTTAGCTGCGTTTTTTTATTTTTTTTATAAACGATAGACAAACAAAAAAATTTAAGCCCTTAAACTTTAAACAGAAACTTTAATGAAAAAAAAACCCAACTTAAATTGTATTTTCCCAGGTAGGTAAAATGGATAGTTGAAAAAACAAACAAACAGCGATAACCAAAGACAGACGGACTATGTGGAATTTAAAAAAAAAAAAGGCATGAGAACGGACCAAGAAGACAGAAAATAGACCAGAAAAGGTGAACAGAAGAAAGGAAACATGGCAGACACAAAGAGAGGGATAGAAAAGAGGGAAATCCTAGCACACTATTTCCAGGAGGTGGAGATGCTATTCATACTGACAGCCCCCCCCCCCTCCCCCCACCCCCCTGCATCCCCACGCGGGGAATACTTATTTTATTTCACAGTCTTGCTACATCTGCGCACAAGAACTGGAGATCTTCATGACTCTTTCATTGCAAGTTTGGATACTATTCCTAGTTCCTATTTTTTGCTCCTCAGCTAGAACTGCAAGATTCACCCACGGAGAGATTTTCGCGAATGCGACCATGACTTTAACCCATTAAGGTAGCTGCATTCCGACTAATTTTTTTTATTAATACAATTTTTTTTCAATTTTTTTTTATTTATTTATTTCGATGGTAATGGGATAAGCACTCACGTGCTTCTTTTACATGCAGTCCCTGTGTGTATGCAGAATGTTAAGATGCAGTTCCAGCGGGCATGCAATTAAAAAAAGAATTGCCATACAGCCCTACGGCACAGACTGCCTGTACTACCTTTTGACTTTAACGTGTGTGCAAGATCTTCTTGTATGCGTTCGTACACAGAACTTCTGTTTAGTCTCACAGAATGATTTTCCAAGGAATGAATTCCGTACTGGTGATAACTCCAGAGGTAAAATCCCCCTGAACGGCGACAGATCGCAAACTCAATATTCTAA
>CM060329.1:9357381-9362381 GCA_030674155.1 Stramonita haemastoma
CAACCATCCAACCAGCCAACCAGCCAACCAGCCAGCCAACCAGCCAGCCAGCCAGCCTAACAGACAGGGAGAAAGAGATCCCATGAACTGAATGAACTGTATGCCAGTTTTCTTTTGATTGTTGTTTTATTATTTTTTTTTTAAGGAAGTTCATAGCCTGCTGCCTATTTCATAAGCGGCACACCACTTTCCAAAATGCCACTTACCACATAGGCCTGCTTGACCATCTACCTACCTGGTGGATCGGTGGTCTAGAGGTAACGCGCCTGTCTAGAAAACGAAAAGCCCGGGTCGAAGTGTGCGGTGGTTCGAGTCCCGTTTAGGCCCCAAACGTTTCCCCCCAACCATTAGATCATGAATGGTGGTCTGGGTGCTAGTCTTTCGGATGAGACGATAAAACGAGGTCACATGTGTTACGCATCATTATACAGCGCACGTAAAATATCCCACGGCAACAAGAGGGTTGTTCCTGGCAAAATCCTGTAGAAAAAAGCCCCTCTGATAGGGAAACAAATACAGTTGCAGACAGGAAAAAGAAAAAAAAAATGGGTAGGCGCTGCACTTGTGGCGACGCGCTCTCCCCGGGGAGAGCAGCCTGAATTTCACACAGGGACATCTGCTGTGACATAAAGGGGTATAAAATAAAATAATAAATAAATAAATAAAATAAAACTGAGAGAACTTGCCAACTCGGGGAGACGGATAGCCTAGTGGTCAGAACATTGCGCTGGCAATTTGACGACCCGGGTTCGAATCCGGTCGAGATTTTTCTCCTGGAGTTAACATCAGTACTGACTCCATTCTTCCCAAAAATCCTTCGGATGAGACTTAAAACCCAGGCCCCGTGTGCGAACGCAAGAAGAAAATCTTGCGCACCCGTTAAATCCTGTTCCGCTTTTCGTTAGAGTAGGCCATCGTGTGCCGGTGGGAACGGATGACATTTACAAAACTGCATACACACGGGGACTAGATGTAAAAAAGAAAAAGCACAAGAGTGCTTATTCCATTATCGTCGATATAAAAGAAAAAAAAATCAAATTAAACGGTCTGGTTGAAAATGGCAGACTTGTTCCAGCTAAACAGTAACAGTAACTTGAAAGATCTAGTGGATGTCAAGGTGACCTTTATCGTAAACCTCTTCTTTATTTTTAAAAAAAAAGACCCTCCCTCTACAACAACAAAAAAAGAAAAAGGGACGGGATAGCTCAGTGGTCAGAGCTTTCGTTTTCCACTAGCTAAGGTTAAGCGGCGTTGAGCGTGGTTACCAAGTAGATGGGTGACTGCGCGCCTTGGTTTCAGTACAGTTCCCCAGTTTACCCAGCTTTAAATGGGTACCTGCCCTCTTGAGGGTCAGGGGAGGTAAGCAGCGAGAGAGAGAGAGGAGATGGGCGCCGCCCTCAACATGCTGGCCCCTAGAGAAGCTGAGGTCTGACATTGTGCTTCCGAGACAGATTAGAAGGAGCCTTCTTTACATACATGCATATAATTATGTTCACTTTTTGTATATGTCTGTAGGTATGTAGACACACATTATATAAAAACACACACACACAAGCACATACACATACACATCCATCCATCCACCCATCCATCCATCCATCCATCCATCCATCCATCCATCCATCCATCCATCCATCCATCCATCCATCCATCCATCCATCCATCCATCCATACGTACATACATACGTATGTACATACATACACTAGTACCTACGTACCTACGTATCCTACGTACCTACGTACCTACCGTACCTACTACCTACATACATACATACATACATACATACATACATACATACATACATACATACATACATACAGGCACAATGTTGCTAACCTTTAGGGATTAAAAAAATATTTATCATTTATTTTTTAAAAAATCTAATTGAATTTTTTATACCACTTTATGTCAAAGCAGATTTCTCAGATATTTTCGTGCATTACTACATGTTTTGGGCATACAGAACCAGATTTTTTTTCTTTTTGGAAGTCGAATCTAAAACATTCGTAACCTAGCTCACGTTTAAGACTACTGCGCAGAAAGGATTTTTTTAAAAACCATGGGAACAATAGGGAATGGAATCATGACTGATATATATATATATATATATATATATATATATAATGAGGAGGAGAGAGTAGAGAGAGAGAGAGAGAGAGAGAGATGAGAGAGAGAGGGGAGAGAGAGATAGAGGAGAGAAGAGAGAGAGGAAGAGAGATGAGAGAGAGAGAGGAGGAGCATACACACATATAAATTATATCTAATCATACGTATATACATACATGCACATATATATATTTATATACAATATGCACTTTCATAACAAACTAGACATTGAGAAGAAAACAAAAGCAGCATCAAAAACAAAAGACCATTTTCCCCCCCAGAAGAAGAAACAAGAAGCTGAACTAACGACACGACCCATGCAAAGCAGTACAGTAATAGACTCCATCCATTCATCCACACTCGTAAACAATGGCGCTCAAACGAGCAGCCGACAGAAGATGAAGCTAGCCAATGAATGGAGGAATATCCTGAAGAGCTAGGAGAGGTGAATGAAGTGAAGGAAGGAAGGAGGGATGGGAGGGAGGGAGGGAGGGAGGACTGAATGAGACAGGGAATGAATGAATGAGGTGAATGAATGGATGAATGAATGGCCGGGGCATCTCCTATTGATCGCGGTATTTTCTCCATTGGGTACTGGAGTGAGGCAGACAGGCAGACAGGCAGGTGTAGGTAGGCAGGCATGCTGCAGCAAGCGCAGGCAGGCAGGCAGGCAGACGGCAGGCAGGCAGGCTATGAAGCCCCACGCACGCCCTGATGTGTAGTATAGTATGGTATGGAAGTGTGGCAGACATGGCAGCATGACAGACACGCCCTGCCC
This sequence comes from Stramonita haemastoma, assembly GCA_030674155.1. Taxonomy (NCBI): domain Eukaryota; kingdom Metazoa; phylum Mollusca; class Gastropoda; order Neogastropoda; family Muricidae; genus Stramonita; species Stramonita haemastoma. The sequence goes on from CM060329.1 coordinate 9,360,267, forward strand.
TGTCCATCCCACCTCGCGTAGTGTGCAGGCAGGCAGGCAATGCTTTGCTCGAGAGGAGAGATCTTATGATGATAATATGATGATGATGATGATGATGATGATGATGATGATGATGATGTGTGATTGTTTTGTTATTGTTGTTGTTATGATGATGACGATGATGATGATGATGATGATGATGATGATGGTTGTTATTGTTGTGATGATGATGCTGATGATTATTGTTATTGTTGTTGTTGTTATGATGATGTGATCATGATGATGATTGTTCTTGTTACTGGGCCGATCGATTCTTGTGTGTGTGTGTGTGTGGTGTGTGTTGTGTGTGTGTGTGTTGTGTGTGTGTGTGTTGTGTTGTGTGTGTGTTGTGGTGTGTGTGTGTGTGTTCTCTCTCTCTCTCTCTCTCTCTCTCTCTCTCTCTCTCTCTCTCTCTCTCTCTCTCTCTCTCTCTCTCTCGCTCCTGCGCGCGCGCGCGCGCGCGCGCACGCGTGTTCTGTACATGTATCTCTGTGTGTATTTGTGTGTGTATGTGTTGTGTGCGCGCGCGCGTGTGTGTGTGTGTGTGTGTTGTGTGTGTGTCTGTGTTGTTGTGTGTCTGTGTGTGTGTTTGTGTGTCTGTGTCTGTGTATTTGTGTCTCTTGTGAATTTGTGTGTATGTGAATTTGTTTTGTGTGTGTGTGCGTGTGTGCGTGCGTGCGTGCATGCATGTGTGTGTGTGTGTGTGTGCGCGCGCGTGTGTGTGTGTGTGCGCGCACCCGCGCGCGCTCGCGTGTGCGTGCGTGCGTGTGTGTTTACGATGACAACATAATAGACCTTCGCATCAAAAGTAAAAAGAAAGTGCATGCAGCACACCAGATAAAAAAAAAATGTAGAGAATTTGAAAAAAAAAGAAAAAAAGGAAGAAAATTAATCTAATCATGGAAAACCGAGCAAGAAGGACTACAAAACCAACTTACAAAAGAGATGGAGACAGATGAAATCAGAAAACCGGGAAGTGAGTGAAAATAATCACAAATAAATACACAAACACAACGATAGAACAAAATGCGCAGGAATAAGAGAGAAGGACGGGGTGGGGTGGGGTGAGAAAGAGTGGAGGGTGGTAGGGTGAAGGAAGCGAAAGTAATGTCATTGATTGATTGATTCATTCATTCATTGACTTTATTCATTCATTGATTCATTGATTTATTGATTCATTGATTCCTTTCCTTCTTCTTTCTTCCTCCTTCCTTCCTTCCTTCTTCCTTCCTCGCCTCCTTCCTTCCTTCCTTCCTTCCTGCCTTCCTTCCCTTCTTCTTCTTCCTTCCTTCCTTCTTCCTTTTTTTATTCCTTACTCTTCTCCTTCCTTCCTTCCTTCTTTACTTCTTATTCTTTCCTTCCTTCCTTCATTTATACACTCATTAATTAATTAATTAATTAATTATCATCAATTATTCTCTTCTTCCTTCCTTCCTATTTATACACTATTAATTAATTACCTTTCCTTTTCCTTCCTTCCTTCCTTCCTTCCTTCCTTCCTTCATTCATTCATTCATTCATTCATCCATTCACGTTGTTTTCCATTCAGCTGCTGCTCACCTGGCTATCAAGCTGAAACAGCGTCCAAACAGAACCAAAAAAAAAAGAGATGATAATAATTGTCCTCAAATGTTGTCATTAAAAGTGAATGAAGATAATCGAACTGACAGGAAAGATGGGTCATAACCAGATTATAATTAGGAAAGTGAAATTCGAAACATCATTACGAGTAGTGTTTTGTTTTTTTTTCTTCATGAGAAAAGTGTTTTTTTACTGGTTTTTTTTTAGGGGGGGAGGGGGGAGGGGGAGAATAAATATAGCCACCCTAAGTAGTACTCCACGTCATAGGGTTTTGGAGACAGGGAAAATTTTAGCTATTTCAGGTCATAGGGTTTTGGGACAGGGAAAATAAGCTATTAGTCATAGGGTTGGACAGGGAATTAGCTATTTCACTCAAGGGTGGACAGGGAAAATTTAGCTATTTCACGTCATAGGGTTTGGGGACGGAGAATAAAGCAACTCCAGTAGTAATAACAACGCTGACAATAATAATCATCTGATGATTGATGATGTGCGTTTCTGTGTCCATAACTCATG
>CM060329.1:9367381-9368898 GCA_030674155.1 Stramonita haemastoma
ATCAGAGACCTCAGCTTCTCTAGGGGCCAGCATATTGAGGGCGGCGCCCATCTCCTCTCCCTCGCTGCTTTACCTTCCCTGACCCAAAAGAGGGCAGGTACCCATTTATACAGCTGGGTGAACTGGGGAACTGTACTGAAGCCAAGGCGCACAAACGGCGGTCACCCATCCAACAGGTAACCACGTTCGACGCTGCTTAACTTGACTGGGGGAAAGCGAGCGCTCTGACCACTGAGCTATCTCGCCCCCAATAACATAATATGTTATATTATGATATATTGTATATACTATCAACAATAAACATACCATATTAACATATAATTAATATCTGTCGGGACAGTTTGGGCCACACAGCATTCTTTGTTTAATCAAACAAGCCCTCTTCTCTTTGCCAGCTTTGCCCTGGTCTGTAGTTTTGGTCTGTTTGCTTGTTTGTTTGCTTGTTTGTTTGCTTGTTTGTTTGTTTTCCTGAGCTTATTTAGAACCGCTCCCTACTTCCCCGTCTTCCCCGTCCTGTTTGTTTTTTGTGGATACTGTTGTTGTTGTTGTTTTTGTTGTTTGTTGTTGTTTGCTGTAGACTATTCGCTGCAAGTGTTTAGCCATTGACCCCACTGTTTCTTTGTTTCATGCACTTTAGCCAGGTGTGTGTGTGTGTGGTGTGTGTGTTTTGTGTGTGTGTGTGTGTCTGTGTGTGTGTGGTGTGTGTGTGTTGGTGTGTGTGTGTGGTGTGTGTGTGTGTGTGTCTGGTGTGTCTGTGTGTCTGTGTGTCTGTGTCTGTGTGTGAGTGTGTGTGGGGAGAGAGAGTGAGAGAGAGAGAGGAGAGAGAGAGAGAGAGAGAGAGAGAGAGAGAGAAGAGAGAGAGAGGAGAGAGAGAGAGAGAGAGACAGACAGACAGACAGACAACAACAGACAGACAGACAGACAGACAGAGACAGACAGACAGAAAGACAGAGACAGAAAGACAGAGAAGAGAGAGAGGGAGAAGAGAGAGAGAGGGAGAGGGAAGAGAGAGAGAGAGAGAGAGAGGAGAGAGAGAAGAGAGAGAGAGAGAGAGAGAGAGAGAGAGAGAGAGAGAGAGAGAGAGATAGGGAAGAGAGGGAGAAAGGGGGGAGACAGACAGACAGACAGACAGACAGAGAGGGGGGCTGAAGACAAACAAACAGACAGACAAACAAACAGACAACAGACAGACAGAACAGAGACAGAGAGATTCAGGAACACAATGTTTCAACTTTGTTTGGCCTGTTTTGTGTTGTCGTTGTTCTTTATCCTGCGATGAAAACAGCAGAGTCACATGCATGCTCAATGTAGTTAAGTTGTCACCCTCTTTCTTTCTCTTCATGCACTGTGATAAATGGTAAATGAATGACTGAAATTGTGATGATCATTATTAATCCTGTTTGCATTGTGCGTACGTACGTACGTACGTACGTGTGCAGGCGCCGTGTGTGTGTGGTGTGTGTGTGTTGTGTGTGTGGTGTGTGTGTGTGTGTGTTGTGTGTGGGTGTGTGTGTGTG
>CM060329.1:9368998-9373998 GCA_030674155.1 Stramonita haemastoma
ACAGCCTAAAGCCTCTGTTATTGAAGACAAAGAAGGAAATCTTTTAACGGAAAACAATGCCATCCTCCAACGCTGGACAGAATTCTGTGAGGGATTGTACAACTACCCACTACGCCCAGATACCAACATAGTTTCTGACAAACCCCTGAACACCAAGATAAAGACCCACCAATACTAAGGTGTGAAGTAGATGCAGCTATTAAACAATTGAAGAAGGGGAAGTCCCCTGGAATTGATAACATCCCAGCTGAACTCATAAAAAATGGAGGGAATGAAACAGCAAGGCGATTCACAGAACTTTGTCAGAAGATCCACGACACCAAAGAATGGCCAAAAGAATGGACACAGTCTCTTGTAATACCCCTGCCAAAGAAAGGAAACCTCAAGAAATGCCAGAACTACAGAACCATCAGTCTCATAAGTCATCCTAGCAAGATCATGCTGCAGGTAGTCCTCAACAGACTGAAAAACCAAGCAGAAAAACTCCTGGCAGAAGAACAAGCGGGCTTTAGACCAAAACGCAGCACAATGGAACAAATTTTCAATCTGAGAATTCTGATAGAGAAGCATCTCCAACACCAAAAAGACTTGTACCACAATTTCATAGACTTCAAAAAGGCCTTTGACAGGGTATGGCATGACGGCCTCTGGCAAGTACTCAGGCACTTCAACATTGACAGCTGCCTAATTGAAGTCATCAAGGCTCTGTACGAGAACGCAAAAAGTGCAGTTTTCATGAACAACCACGTGGGCGAGTTCTTCAAGACCACGGTTGGGGTTCGCCAGGGCTGCCTTCTCTCACCTGTACTCTTCAACCTCTTCCTCGAAAACATCATGACAGAGACACTGCAAAACCACCACACTTCCATCTCCATTGGTGGAAGACCCCTTTGCAACCTCAGATTTGCAGATGACATTGACCTCATGGGCAGCAGCAAACAAGAACTGCAAGTCCTCACAGACAATTTAACAGATCGAGCGAGCGCATACGGCATGGAGGTCAGTACAGAGAAATCAAAGATCATGGTCAACAGCGCAAGTAATGACATCACGGAAATAAAGATGAATGGAGAAACACTAGAAGAGGTGAGCCAATTCAAATACTTAGGCTCCATCCTAACAAAAGATGGCACATCAAACAATGAAGTGAAAGCTCGCATTGCATCAGCAACATCTGCTCTAGTCAGACTCGAGAAGATCATCAGAAGCAACAACATCAGCTTCGGCACCAAATACCACCTTTACAAATCCCTCGTGATATCTATCCTCCTATATGGCTGTGAATCATGGACTCTGACAGCAGAGCTAGAGAGGAGAATCCAAGCATTCGAGAACAAGTGCCACAGAAGACTTCTCAAAATATCATACAAAGAACACAAGACCAATAACTATGTGAAAGAAGAAATCAAAAAGCGTGTGGGCCCCCAAGAGCCTTTACTCTCCACCATAAAGAGGAGAAAGCTGATGTGGTTTGGTCACACCACAAGACACAACACCCTAGCAAAAACCATCCTGCAAGGAACAGTCGAGGGCAAGAGAAGAAGAGGCCGCCAAAAGAAATCATGGGTTGACAACATCAAAGACTGGACCGCCCAACCCCTGCAACACCTCCTACTAGCCACACAGGATCGTGAAGCATGGAAAAAGATCTCTGTTGCGTCTTCTCTCATGTCCCCCCTACGTCCTTTGGGACATGGGACTGAGTGAGTGAGTGTGACTCATGTGCTTTTCTTTTTTTTCTTTTTACATCAAGTTTGTGTGTGTATACTTTTTTGTCAGTTTTGTAATCCGTTTCCGCCAGCACATAATGGCTTACTCTTCCGAAAAGCGGAACGGGTTTTAATTAACGTGTGCGCAAGATGTTTTGTGCACACGGGGCCTCGGTTTATAGTCTCATCTGAAGGACTTTTGGGGAGAGTGGAGTCGGCACTGATGTTAACTCCAGGGGAAAAATCCTCTTGAACGAGATTCGAACCCCGGGTCAGCAGATCACGAGCGCATCACTCTAACCACCAGGCTATCCCGTCCTTCACGAAGCATCACGAAGGGATAGCACTTTGACCTCTCATCATGACTTCCCTTTTGGCAGCCTCCAGTTGAATTTTTTTTTAAAATAAATATTTTCCTCACAACATCCTGTTTTGTTGATGCCACCATTCTCCTTTGCTTTTCCAAACATGGGAAGTGTGAAATCCTGATCATTATGTCTGATGTGTTCACTCAAGTATACTACTACTACTAACTACTACTACTACTACTACTACTACTACTACTACTACTACTACTACTACTACTACTACTACTACTACTACTACTACTATTACTACTACTGATGATGATGATGATGATGATGGTGATGATGATGATGATGATGATGATGATGATGATGATGATGATGATGATGATGATAATAATAATAATAATAATAATAATAATAATAATAATAATAATTAATAATAATAATAATTTACTACTACTACTACTACTACTACTACTACTACTACTACTACTACTACTACTACTACTACTACTACTACTACTACTACTACTACTACTACTACTATATGGGATTTATATAGAGCTGATTCTTGTTGAGTCACAAATCAAAGGTATCTATTTCTCAGTCCTGGTTATATATTTTTATATTATATTTTTGAAAAATATCACTTCATGTCACAGCAGATTTCTCTGTGTGAAATTCGGGCTGCTCTCCCCAGGGAAGAGCGCTTCGCCACAATTGCAGCGCCACCCATTATTTTTTTCTTTTTCCTCTCTGCAACTGTATTTGTTTCCCTATCAGAGTGGCTTTTTTTGGGGTACAGAATTTAGCCAGGGACAACCCTCTTGTTGCCGTAGGTTCTTTTACGTGCGCTAAATAATGATGTGAAACACACTGAGCCTCGGTTTATCGTCTCAATCGAAAGACTAGCACCCAGACCACCACTCATGGTCTAATGGATGGGGGAAAAGTTTGGGACCAAATGGGATTTGAACCACCGCACACCCCGACCGGCACTTTACGCTTTCTAGACAAGCGCGTTACCTCTAGACCACCGATCCACACATTACTTTTGTGTTGCTTTTCTGTCCTTTCATGTCATTTGCCCCCCCCCCCCTCTCTCTCTCTCTCTCTCTCTCTCTCTCTCTCTCTCTCTCTCTCTCTCTCTCTCTCTCTCTCTCTTCTCTCTCTCTTCTCTCTCTCTCTCTCTCTCTCTCTCTCTCTCTCTCTCTCTCTCTCTCTCTCTCTCTCTCTCTCTCTCTCTCTTTCTCTTTCTCTCTCTGTCCCCTCTCTCTGTCTCTCCCCTCCTCTCTCTGTCTCCCTCCATCTCTCTCTCTCCATCTCCCCCCCATCTCTCTCACCCCCCTCTCCTTTTAATATCATTACCTTATTATTGTATCTCTGTCTTATTTCTTGCCTGTTATTTGATACTTGGTGTGGTTCTTGCTCTTGGTATTTGGATCATTATTATTGTTCTTCTTCTTCTTCTTTGTTCTTGATGTGTTATCCCTGAAAAGGGCGGGGACTGGATGTAAGAAAAAGCACACGAGTGCTTATCTATTATCCTCGAATAAAAGAATTTGCCTTGCCTTGCCTTGCCTTGCCTTGCCTCTCTCTCTCTCTCTCCCTCCATTCTCTCTCTCTCTCTCTCTCTCTCTCTCTCTCTCTCTCTCTCTCTCTCTCTCTCTCTCTCTCTCTCTCTCTCTCCCTCCTCTCTCTCTCTCTCCTCTCCCTCTCCTCTCTCTCTCTCTCTCTCTATCCATCTTCTCTCTCTCTCTCTCTCTCTCTCTCTCTCTCTCTCTCTTCTCTCTCTCTCTCTCTCTCTCTCTCTCTCTCTCTCTCAGTGTTCAGTGTTCAGTGTTCAGTGTTCTCTTCTCTCTCTCTCTCTCTCTCTCTCTCTCTCTCTCTCTCTCTCTCTCTCTCTCTTCTCTCTCTCTCTCCCATCTCTCTCTCTCTCTCTCTCTCTCTCTCCTCTCTCTCTCTCTCTCTCTCTCTCTCTCTCTCTCTCTCTCCCTCTCTCTCCATCTCTCTCTCTCTCCTCTCTCTCTCTCTCTCCCTCTCTCTCTCTCTCTCTCTCCCTCTCTCTCTCTCTCTCTCTCCCCCTCTCTCTCTGTGTGATAAACAATGGCTGTGGGCCTAATGAACAGATCGTGCTGACCACATCCACCTCCCCAATGCCCTCCACCACGCTCCAGTGTTGTTATGTAGTCCTTTACCTGTTGTAAAGCGGATGTCTTCACTGGGGCACTGTACGCATGTCAGAGGATGTACATCAGTTGCATAGCAACCCCGTGTGTGCGAACGCACACACAACATTTTGCGCACACGTTAAATCCTTTTCTGCTTTTTGTAAAAGAATAGGCCATTGATTGTGTGCCGGTGGGAACCGAGGACAAATTGACAAGACTGTATACACACGGGGATTTTGATGTATAAAAAAAAAAGCATATACGAGTGTTTATTCCATTATCCTCGATATAAAAGAATATTATAATGATGATGATGATGATGATGATGATGATGATGATGATGATGATGATGATGATGAAGAAAATAATAATAATAATAATAATAATAATAATAATAATAATAATAATAATAATAATAATAATAACAACAATAATAATAATAAAAAGAAATAATAATAATAATAATAATAATAATAATAATAATAATAAAGCAACGGTAGCGGTAAATGTGGCGGCGCCCATAATCTCCTCTCCCTCCTTCGCTGCTTTATCTTCCCTGACCCTCATGAAGGAAGGTACCCATTTACAGCTGGGTGGACTGGGGGACTGTACTGAAGCCAAGGTGGACCAACGGTCACCCATCCTCTTGGTGTCCACGCTCAATGCTTGCTTTAATTAATTGGAGGAAAGGGGTTGCTTTGACCACTGAGCTGTATCTTGTCTTCTGATGCTCATTTTTTGTGCATCTATCGATAAGTTTGTGCCACATGACAAATGACGCTATGTTTGTCACGTAAGTTTTCTCCGTACAC
>CM060329.1:9396498-9413998 GCA_030674155.1 Stramonita haemastoma
CATCTGTCATACACATCCACAAAGATTGTTTTTTTGGTCTTGAAAAAGTTACTTTTATAAGTTGTGCTTCCTTAAAAGACATGGGGGTGCCCGACACTCAGGAGATAGGGTAAGGGTTTGTGCCTTCTCAAGAACCATGGGTGGCCCGACACAGGAGATAGGGTAAAGGGTGTGTGCTTCAAAAACCATGGGTGGCTGTACACCCAGGAGGTACGGGCGTCGAATCAGAAGCGACTTGGGGAAGATAAAACAAAGACTACACAAGTTTCTAAATCATTTCTTTCAGATACTTGCAAAACCCATAACCTTTATGTGATCGCTTTTGTTCGACACAGTCTTCATTATCTGGCATAAGCTGTTTGTATGCATTCTTGCTAAAGTGTGGCTTTCCTCAAGAGTATGGTGTGTATAGTGGCTTGAGAGAGAGAGAGAGAGAGAGAGAGGAAGAGGAGAGAGAGAGAGAGGAGAGAGAGAGAGAGAGAGAGAGAGAGAGAGAGTATCATTGTTCTTTGCCTTATGTTCTTGAATTGTTATTTTATATTCTTCATGTTTTACTTTTCTCTTTTATTTTCTCCTATAGCTAAGCTAATGATGTTGCACCATAACCAGTTATTGGGTCATTTCTTCACTGTCATGATTATGTAGCCTAACTTTTTGTTGTTCTCCCTCTCTTGTCACTTCAGATCGCTGTATACTTCCTGAAAATATATGAATGATTTGCCATTCACATAGGGTGCATCAAACCCTAACAGCGTATAACCATGTCTGATTCACTTTCATTATTATTATATATTCTTGTGTGTATTTATGTTTTGCTCTTCCTCTCGATTGTCATAATTCATTTACTGACATGCATATTCTATTTTCTCTACAGCTCAAAAGATTTAAAAGTGTAATGAGAATAAACCATTGTGACTTGTGTGGCACACTGAATTTTCATAAGACCCTACATAAGATCAAGTTCCAATCCCCATTCGCCCCCCCCCCCCCCCCAAACGTGTTTTGTGATGCTTCAATATATTTTTTGCATCCCTTCTATAAAAGTTTGTTTTTAATCAGGCATAGCACTACTTTATTATTAAAAAAAAACAACAATAAAAAAAACAAAAACAACCTACAATCTTGTCTGAAAGTGACCTTTTAGTTTCCTAATTTTTTGTTGTCAAACGTTGGGTGTGGAATTTGTCTTCAGTTTTTTGCTCATCTTCGATGCAGTGACGCATTTTAATCAGTTTTTTCATTTCATATAAACCATGTGGTTGGCCGGTTTAGTGACAATAGACATGAATGGAAAAAAAAAAGAAAAAAGATTTTTGACCTAAAAAGAAAACATTTTGTCTGATTGTGCAAATATGCACGTTTTCTTCATCCAGACAGAGAAGAGAACATTCCTGCTATGTTATAAGTCATTGGATAGAACAAAAGTAAAAATTGGTACCACACAACAGGGCATTGAGAATGATGAACAGAATATGGAATGCTTGTTTCAGATGTTTACATTCTTTCAAATGATTTGCTTTCGAAGGCATTTTTTTTTCAAAAGCTTTTCAAAACAGTCTTTTCTGATTAAGGTGTGAAAAATGTAAAAAAATATTTTGCTTCCTGAAATACGGATGATTTGATAATATCACAACCTAGAAAAAGGATAATTTTGTTATGACTTATTGTACACACACACACACACACACACACCACGCACGCACGGACACACACCACGCACGCACACCACACATGCACGCACGCACGCAGCACGCACACACATATACACACACACAACCTGGCACACAAAAATTAATCTCCTTCAAAGTCTGTTGTGCCGACAGCTATCAATTTTCTAGCTATAGCTAAATTAAACCCCAATGTAAAACTAATAAATTTCATGCATCTTAAAGAACCTAAACATGACCACCAAGGGCAAAGGACAAACACACTGTTGCAGACTAAACACAGAGCGGATTTTTTAGTTTGGGTCCAAAACTTTTCCCCCATCCGTTAGACCACGAGTCTGAGTGCTAGTCTTTCGGATGAGACGACAATCCGAGGTACTGTGTGTTACACATCATTATTTAGCGCATGTAAAAGAACCCACCGGCAACAAGAGGGTTGTCCTCTGGCAAAATTTTGTAGAAAAAAGCCACTCTGATAGGGAAACAAATACAGTTGCATACTGGAAAAAGAAAAAAAAAAAGGGTAGGCGCTGCACTTGTGGCGACGCCCTTCCGGGGAGAGAGAGCAGCCCGAATTTCACGCAGAGAAATCTGCTGTGACATAAAGTGGTATATAAAAAAATAAACGGTGGAAATAAACACCGCTTCTAACAAAAGTCTTATTCGAACGACTTTGGGGGGTAAAGGAGTCAGCACTGATGTTAACTCCAGCGGTAAATCCCCTCGAACGGGAATCGAAACAGGTCGTCAAATTGTATGTAGGGAACATGTGTGTGTGTGTCGGGGTATGTGCGTGTGTGTGTGTATACAGATATATATATATATATATATATATATATATATATATATATATATATGTGTGTGTGTGTGTGTGTGTGTTGTGTGTGTGTGTGTGTGTGTGTGTGTGTGTGTGTGTATGCGCGCGCGTTGGTGAAGAAGGATGTTCTGATTTGAAAAGCGTTTTCGGTAGCTTTTTTAAGATACGTTTTGTATTCTTGATCTCGTAAACACCGCTTTACGTTAGTGGTGCAACCCCCCTTTTTATATGCATTTTCCACAAAACGGTCACTTTCTGCCGACATTGGCATACATCATATATACCAAAGTAAATAAATCAATAAAACATTTTTTTAAAAGTTTTACATATCTACTATAAAACAGATGACAATATTTACAAAATTGCATACACACGGGGACTGGATAAAAAAAAAGCACACGATGCTTATTCCATTATCCTTGATATAAAAGAATAAATAATAATAATAATAATAATAATAATAATAATGATAATGATAATAATAATAATAATAATAATAATAATAATATAATAATAATGATGATAATAATAATAATGATGATAATAATAATGATAATAATAAAATAACAATAATAATATAAAATAATAATAATAATAATAATAATAATAATAATAATAATAATAATAATAATAATAATAATTTAAAAAAAAGAAATTCTGCCTGTTAAGTCAGTCACTATAAAGCTTCCAATACAGATTCATATCTCGCATCAAATATAAAAAAAAGTTCTACCTTTCAACACACCTACTCACTCCGAAACTTGGTTACTTTTTCTATCACAAATAAACAAAAGTGTCTTGCTTTTTAGTTAGACCAGGTCACTCAACTTTCACACATTTACAAGAGATCAGTGATGCTAACTCTAGCCTGAGAGAAAATGGCATAACATCATGGTTTACTTTGGGCATACTTCAAAATTCCTTTTCCGACAAGATGTATGAAGTATCTGTTTGCTCTACGATGTCTGAAACCAAGCGCTTCAAAAATCCTACGACTTTCTGTAAGCTACTACTGTTAATTCAGTTTTCAGAGTGCATGGGCTGACACCATTACCAAGTAGTTTTCTGTTAGTTATGTGCATACTAGCACCAAATTAGTCCAATACAGTAGATGGCGATATTTATAACACTGTACATGCCCACTTTCCATAAATCTGATGATGACGTGATTTTGCATCACTCTGCATAGGTTGAAAATCCATGCTTTGGGGGTAACCTGATTTACAAAGGGTTAAGGAGTGCTGGAGAGTTATAAAGGCATCCGAGTATATCGCTGTATACTTAGTCAGTGAGTTGACTCCATTTGAATGTAAAGCATGGGAGGGAGAGAGAGAGAGAGAGAGAGAGAGAGAGAGAGAGAGAGAGAGAGAGAGAGAGAGAGAAGAGAGAGAGAGAGAGAGAGAGAGAGAGAGAGAGAGAGATGTACAGAGAAAGGGTGACTATGCATTTAAGATCTTTTGTTTCCATACTCTACACAATCATTCATGCGTGGAACTCTGAACGAAGACCTTGGTCAAGTTTTATTCATGGTCATTTTGACAATACTTTCTATCAACTTGTGACGATGTTTTTCTAGTGGAATACATAGTTCTATTCAGTTTTGGGAACACACATTGAAAATAAACAGCATTTTGGAGCCATAGCAGGTTGTCCTGAAGTTTTTCATTTTGTTATATTTCAGCTGCGAGCCGGCTACCCAACCCCACTCCAGTTTTTTTTTTTTGCTGGAGGGGGAGGTAGGCTTTTCCCAATGCTCTGACCAGCAGTGACACTATGACCGACCAACTGATTATTGATTTAGTAACCATCTTTTGAAATAGTTCTGACCACAATTTGTTCAATCCAATGTTTTTAAAACACAGAAGTGACAAAAAACTAAATTTAGCCGTGTTATCTTCATCAGAAAGTACAGACATCCCCAGTAGGTATGTACAAATATCAGCTTTTAAGTTGTGCAAAGCTTGTATTTCTCTCAGTAAAAAAAAATCAGTTGGGTAGTCAAGTGTCAATGGTGTGTGCTCACCACCTAACCTTTCTTCGGAACAAAATTGTGTACAACGGCTGCTATGACATACAAGAAAAATGGAAGCAATACTAACAGAAAACATTTTGTTGATCTTCTAAAGGGAACATGCAACATTTTCTCCACTCATTTAAAAGCACACAAAAAAATGTTCATGTTGCAAATGTGTTTCCATTCACCTTTCATGGGAGTAAAATCAACTGGAAAGCAGCTTCTAATGTGTATTTTCAAATAATGCACATAAAACTAACTTTGACCCTGAAGAAATAAAATAAGGGGAAGGGGCAGCACACAAAGTGGAAAGATCAACTGCATGATTTTATCAAGACTACCAGATACTACGCAAAACTACTAAGAACTTCACACAAAAAAGAAGTTTAAAAACATGGCTAAGCCCCGACCTTCAGGTTGTTAAAAGACAGATACAGGCAGAAGCTACACACATACACCATCCTTCATCTGAAGGTGAACAATAATTTATGGGCAATGCTTATTACATGCAACTAAACTAATTACTCAGCTGCCCATGTAGAGAAAAAACAAACCTCCAAAAAATATCGAAACAAAAAAAACAACAACCTACCATTACTGAAAAAACCTGACATGCGAAAGCACCACGTAACTCGATTCAACAAAGCTAAGTTATATTTGACAGAAAGCGAGTTTTACCGGGTCACATTTAGTGTCATTATGCTTGCTGTTTATGCAGGAAAAATGTGAAAAGCAAGCTAATGTGGAAGAGAAACCAACACAACTAACTCCTGTCCCTTACAACTGGGGAACAGATAAGCCCAATACAGGCAAATATCTTCAGGAGCAAAATCATGAAGTTTCTTGAAAAAAAATGTCGGGCTATGTTGGAATGTTTTATGAGTAGAGTTGGTTACACCACCCTTGAATATATCCACATTCTACCAGATAATGAAAAAGAGGCATCAGCAATAAATCACTTCCCGTTGAAAATCAAAAAAGCAAGAATGAAAGGAAACATGGGTTTTTTCATAATCAAGTCCAAGAAATCTGTAGTGAATGTTTCTATACCAAACGTCAACATTTGTGATGGAAAAGGGAGATCAGTGAAAGCACAAGTACTTTAAATGCAACGACATTTTCTTTATTAAAGTTAAAAGCATTCAAAAGCCCGAAACATTTTACAGCTAGTGTTTCCTACAATTGCTTGTTTACAGTTTACGACCAGCCACTAAAACAAACCCACACATTTTCTAGTTTCTCACAACCCAGGTTTTATGAAAGCACAGTATCAAGAAAGGTTGAACAAATAAAAAAAAAAACCAACACCGGCACTATCAGTGATCTGCTAGAAACATTATTTCACAACATTTGGTACACTGGAAGTTTAGACTATACACATTGAAGTTCCATACTTGCTGCACAAACTTGCAGCAAAACACTCATGTACAGAACAGACACAGAAGGTTGGACAATATCTAAGAAAGCCGACAAGAAATCATGTAGCAATTTGCGCCGATTAATGTAAATATGTCATTTTAGTCTTGCCAATACAACCACGTTTTTGTGAGGCCTCTAAACTCTTTTCGCCCCATTTCATTTTTTTTCTTTTGTGTTTTCATCTTTTCCTGTCTCCGTTTAAAAAACCAAACAAACTGCACTGGGCCTTTAAACCTTTTCTTCCCGTTTTATTTCATTTACATATTTAATTGAACAAAAAAAAGGCTGATTAATACATTTGCGCTGACAAATGGAAATCAAAGACTGCTGGGAGAGATGCAGATGGAGAGTCTATCAATGGGCTGGGAGTGCTATGACCTGGGTAACGAGCATGTCCCTGAGCTACAGCAAAGCAAAAGAAAGGAAATCAGGGAACAGGACACATCAAAACAAACCTGCAATCATAACAATCTACGTATAACATTCAAAACAAACATTTATCATACATTTTGCAGAATAAAAGGTAAAAGGTAAAAATGTTTCCATAACCTATGTGATCGTTGGGGAGGGAAATAACAGACCTCAGCTTCTCTAGGGGCCAGCATATTGAGGGCAGCGCCCGTTCCTCTCCTCTCCTCTCCCTCGCTGCTTCATCTTTCTGTCCCTAAAGAGGGTAGGTACCCATTTACAGCTGTGGGGGCACTATGGAAGCCAAGACACGCAAACAGTTACTCATCTGCTGGTAGCCATGCTCAATGTGCTTAACCTTAGCGTGGGGAAAGGGAGTGTTCTGACCTCTGAACTATACCCACCCAACAACAAAGAAAAAAACAACTCGAGGTTAAAGATATATGACGATTTTTTTTCACAAAATAAAAAAACCGCAATTGTTTTCCTCAATGTGACATTCCAATATTGTCTACACCTCCAGCCTTTAAAAAAAAAAGCAATAGCGAGTTTTTAAAGTCAGTGTTGGTTACAGAAGCAAAGCCAGCTGTTTCTTAAACTGCACAAAATTTTAACTTCATTTATTTGGGATATGCTATTCTCTACTACCCCCCCCCCTACTTTCCATAATATAAAACCACACACAAGGGTGTACAACTTTTGGGTAGGCTGCACAATGTAGCATACACTGGTGATGATAAATACCTAAAGCAGACCATTCCCTAGATAACCCTGTCACACAAATCCTAACACACACCACACAACAATTTACAAAACTGCATACACACAGGACTGGATGTAAAAAAAAAGCACACGAGTGCTTATTCCATTATCTCGATAAAAAAGAAAATATAAATAATACACACACACACACACACACACACACACACACACACACACACACACACACACACACACACACACATCTACCTGAACAGACCCTCTACCCCCGCTTTTGAATAAGGCCCCATTTTTGCAATGCATCATCACAACCTTCCAGCACCTTGCCCAAATGATTATTCCTTAATAAAACCAGCACCTGCTACTTCTGCTTTTAGATAAACTCCACTAAAACTCGCACCCTTCAACTGATTAATTCATCATACATTCTAAACCCAACCCCCCCCCCCCCCCCACACACACACCTCTGTCTTTAGGTGAACTTTTTTTCTAAAATGCTCCCCACCTCCACCCACCCCTGAAGCTAATCAGAAGTTTGCCTGTCCCCTAACCCCAGACTGGTCTTTACACCTCTTTCCCCATCACTATAATATACCACAACATTTAATACCCCTCCCCCTCCCAAGCATCCTTTAAAAAAGAATTCTCGCGCCTCTCCTCCTAACAACCCGGAAGAAAATGTGTTCAGTCACTGTGTCAGCACATGCCATTATCCACCTGCCTTTTGTGTCCACATGTGGGGCCAGGGTGAGTGTTCAGGTTATAGTTAGAGTTAGTGTTAAAAGTGAGTTAACAGGGGGTAGGGGTTGTCTGTCAGATGGTCGGTCTGAATGTTAGAATTCACATGGACACAATAGCAGTTTGACAACTGGCATCTAGCTAAAGACACCGTTACATTTAATATTAAAACCCAGATCGTTTTTCAGGCGAATAGGCTACTGTGTGCCGGTCGGAACGGATAACTACGTGCACACAGGGACTGGATGCAAAAAAGGCGTACAATCACTAATTCCATAATCCTTGAAAGAAAAGCTTATTCAATAAAGAAATAAATTGTCTAACTCGTATCAGTGTCCACAAATTTCCAGTTTAGCTGTCAAAATATTTCAGGCCTTAGGCATTTTTGAATCTATTAAAAATATGAGCCCCCTAAAATATCCATCTGAGAAAAACGTTTACCAGCCAGCCCTCTTTTTGTGTCCCTATTGCTCAAAATGTGTATCCCAACCCCCACTAAACACCCCTTTCCTTTCCCTTCCCTCTCCTTCCCACCCGATGTCTCCTTCCCACAACTACCCCCTTCACACACACACACACACACACACACACACACACACACACACACACACACACACACACACACACACACACACACACACACACACACACACACACACGAGTGCTTATTCCATTGTCCTCGAAATTAAAACAATAAAACAACAACAACAAAAAAAAACCATACGACACTAATATGTTTTGTGAATTTCTTTTTTAAAGTCTACAATTACCATAAAATCAGACTGAAGTACTGGATATCACACAGGAATGGTCTACTCCTGGCTGATCATTACACATATTTTCTCACAAGATTGGAAAACTTGTTGCCAATTCTACCCACAAAAAAAATTGTGAACTGTCACGATTTAGAAGTGGCGAAAGCACAGATTTCGCGACATCAAGGAATAATCCTGATGACTAAGATATTTTTCACAAAATATTTTTTAAATGATTTTTTGTGCAATTCTGTCTACTTCAGCCAAAATCAAAGCCTATTTGATTGCCTATTTTCCTTTTTTTCCCCTTTAAAAAAAAAAGTATCTGACACTTCATTCCCCAAGGACAACATAGGTTATGGAACACATTTACATATTTTCAAATAATCAAAAAAAATTCTCATCCAAATTTTTTTTAAAGCATTGCCATGTAACATATGAGCCATGAGCATTGAGCATAAAAGAGACATTGACAGAAATGTGATCTGTTTTTTACCGGCTTAAAAAAAATGGTCCAATTTTGCCATCCTTTTCGGTGGTACTTTGAACACACTCTCCTAGAAAAAAAACACCTCCAGCACATTTCCAAAAGACATTGGTCAGCTACTTTTGCCACCTTGCCACACATATAGCAGGAGGGAGGGGGGGGGTAGGGGGAAAGGGTAATTTGAAAAAGTTCTTGAAAAGTCATTTAATTGAGTGCTTAACCCATTATCCTAGATATAAATTTTTTTTTTTAAAGTTCTCCAAAAGGCAGCTTTTTGGGGGCCACAGTCTCGATGTAAATCGTATCATTACAAAAAAAAGTATGTAGCGAAATATTTATGACGTATACTCATAAAAAGCCATTAGATTAATAGATAAACATATCTTATTCCAATATATCATACTTCTGTTCCAATTTGAAGAGCTTAAACTGATTTTAGGATTTTTGTATCACATAGTCCTTTCTAGAATACATGTATTTTTCACGAACTATCTGCAACACCAAGTTTTTTGTTTGTCTCGATTTTTTTCCACAAACTAGATGCATTAAAATGGTGAAAAAGTAAATGCAATGTATTCATTATAAACTTACAGAGGATATTAGCTTATTTATTGAAATTTGTTTTTTTTGTACAACGTGAAGTTCATTCATTACCCCCCCTTTCCCCCCCAAAAAAAAATGCAAAACCGTTTCCATGGATCTAAGTAGAAAATTCATCTTTTCAAAAATCTTAATACTAATATTCTCTAATTTTCCGTTGTTGACCGGTCATATTTTTTTTTTTTTTTTTTTTTTTTAATAAGTTAACCTAAGAGAATAATCATAATGTACGAAATACTCTTTTGCTTCTTCTAAACGTATTTTTCAAATCAATCAGAATTTTTTTTAAATGGTCGTTGTATAGTAATATTACAAAAAAATAGTAAAACAGTTAAATCTGTCTGCGCAGCCCAGAAAAAGCAGACATGTTAAAATATGCAGCACAGGTTGGGAAGTGTTCTGCTACAGAAGAAATCCGAACTGAAAAATTTGTTTGAAGCTAGCCACACCTAACAGTTACACAAAAAGAAAAAAACCCTAAAAACTAAAGGGGCTCAATCACAGAGAATGTCATGTAGGCCTAGTTCTAAATCTCAGCTTTTTATTTTACATGACATGCATAAGACAACCAAACCAAGTAAATGAGCATGAATTTTCAATGGCAACTGTCACAGTAACTTTACACAAAATAGATGGTTGCAAGATTTCCAAAACTTTTTTTTAACACGAGTTTTAGACAGCTTACGATAAATAAAGTGTAGCATACTATCAATTAATCACTGCATTCTGTTTTAACTTGCATAACAGACATATATTTTAAAAAAAAACAACTTAACACACAGTTGTGAATAGAAAAAGAAACGCACCAACGTTTCACACATGAATCAACCGAGTCTTGTGTCTAAGAAATCCTAGATTCGACAATGTTTTGATAAGGTTTTTTCCCATTCAAATATTGCTGAACTTATTCTGTATCCCCCGAGCCTCATAAACCGATAGAAAATTTGAAGCCGAAACCAAATACTTTTGAAATTTAATGGCACACAATTTTTTCTGCTGGACTGTTGCAATACACATCACTTAACTATTGATACCAGTTCTACGGCATTAATATAATAAAAAAAAAACTCCAGGGATGGGATGATCCCTACAACAAAGAACAAACCCTTTATGTTGTGGTAGAGATCAGGAAAGGAGCACACTGATGTAGGGTATGATGCATACAGTTCAATGTCAGTTGAAGTGTATGAATCCACACCATGATCAGACAATTTTAATTGGAAAACAAAAGATCTACATGGCGATTAAAAAACAACAACTCCTAAGCCACACTGTAAAAGAAAAAAAGTACGAAACCACACCTAGACTCTACACTTTAGTTCATAGTAGGTCTTTAGCATGACCCAGCCTCCTCTGTAGTCTTAAAAGAGCAAAGTACGAAACCACACCTAAACTCTAAACTTTTAGTTTATAGTAGGTCTTTAGCATAACTCCAGCCTTCTCTGTAGTTTTTCACACAGGTCTCCAGCCTCCAGGTTCCTGAAAGCAGTTAACATATGAGAATGAAATAGTGAAAATGGAGGAAAATAGGCAAAGGGTCTGGGGGAGGGGGTGGGGAAATGGGGAGAGCAGAGGGAGAGAGAGAGAGAGAGAGAGAGAGAGAGAGAGAGTGTGTGTGTGTGGTGGGGGGGGGGGGTGGGAGGAGGGTGAGAGTGGAGGGAGAGAGAGAGAGAGAGAGAGAGAGAGAGAGAGAGAGAGAGAGAGAGAGAGAGAAGAGAAGAGAAGAGAAGAGAGAGACAGAGAGAGAGCAGAGACGAACAGAGAGAGACAGAGTTTTTAAAGTCATGATTGAACAGAAGTAAATGGAGAGAGAGAGAGAGAGAGAGAAGAGGGAGAAGAAGAGAGAGAGAGAGAGAGAGAGAGAGAGAGAGAGAAGAGAGAGAGAGACAGAAAGGAGAGAGAGAGGAGGAGAGAGAGAGAGAGTCACAGAAAGAGAGAGAGAGTCACAGAAGAGAGAGAGAGAGCACAGAAGAGGAGAGAGGGAAGAGAGAAGAACAGACAGAGAGACAGAGACAGAGAAGAGACAAGAGAGAGAGAGAGAGAGGAGAGAGAGAGAGAAACAGAGACAGAGAGACAAGAGAAGAGAGAACAGAGAGAGAGAAGAAGAGAGAGAGAGAGACAGAGAGAGACAGAGAGAGAACAGAGATCAGAGAGAGAGAGAAGAGAGAGAGAGAGAGAGAGAGAGAGAGAGAGAGAGAGAGAGAGAGAGAGAGAGAGAGAGAAGAGAGAGAGAGAGAGAGAGAGAGAGAGAGATTGTCAAGGAATCAATACATCTATAAAAAAAAAATTGGACTTCCACTTAACGGAAAACTCCCAAATCTGTAATCAACAATACTAAAAACCCAGTAGTATTGTCTTATAAATTACTCATTTGAACATAACACTTTGAAGCAAGGAAAATTTTTAACTGCCTTCTCATAATAAAAAAACACACTTTAGCTGAAGTATAAATCATTTGATTTCATTGCCTTTAAAGATGAAAACTGATAATCATTCCCATAACACACTGTCACAAATATTCTCAATTGGTTTTAAAACAAGTCCCCCTTAACAAAAGATGTTCAAACAAATCTCCCTTTTTAACACATCAGTCACCAAAATTATCTCCACACTCAACATATATTTCTACCAACAACAATGAATTTCAACAGGGCAGCCTACTCATTTTCAGACTGCATGAATGACTTTTTTTTTTAAAACTCGGAGTATGAGAACAGCGATTTTCTCACCCTATTATGTCAAAAGCATATCTTGGCTCCCTACTCATGCAGGCACTTACAGCATCAGCGGTAGCAACAAACTGCTGACAAATTCTTCCACAGCGCTGAGGTCTGTTCCAAACGAAATGCAGGTCCTGGGGAGATCTCCACTGGCGCCCCGTTCTTTTCTCTGGAAGAACATGGAACAGTGCCTGGTGATAGCCGACTTCAGGAGCACTCTCCTGGTTCACAAGACAACTGGTAAAACAGATGTACATCACAACGTGAATGATGAGAACTCTATCCATCTATCTATCTATCTACTATCTATCTATCTATCTATCTATCTATCTATCTATCTATCTATCTATCTATCTATCTATCTCATCATCTATCTATCCATCTATCTATCATCCCTCCCTCCCCTCAGTCTGGCAACTGTGGGGGCACCCCTGAAAACTTGACAACCAGTTCCCTCCATTCCTCTCTGTTCTGCTTTTCTCAAAACTTTGTTAAGTTTTAGGCGTGTCCATTTGCTGTTGTCCTCCCATCTCTTCCTTGGTCTTTCTCTTTTTCTTCCTCCTTGGACAGTGCCTTGCAGTATTGTTTTTGCAGTCCTTTTGATCTTGTGACATGCCCATAAGATTTAAGTTAACACCTTTACGATTGATAGGTGATAGGGGAATATGCAACATGAGAGGAAAAAGTGAGCAGAAAATAGTGATTAATAAGAAACAGAATTAAGACTAGACCATCAAAGGGGTCATTAAGAAAAGCCTATGAGCAAGAAGAAGAAAGAAAAGATAAGATGTGTAAGAACAGAGTCTTAAAAGTTTAAAAACTGACAAGCCTGAAGCAATAAATCTCGAAGTTTAAGGAACAGAAAAAAAGATTGGATGGACAGAAACAATGGACAATTGACTCACAAAGACAAAACAGACTGGACTGAAAAAAAAATCCCATCAGAAAAACACCTCAGATAGATGGACACAAATTGTAAAATGCCTTACCTTCTTTCAGACAGCAACAGATCCTGATGGTTGCATCACTCCTCAGTCACAGGCACTTGATAGGGCAGGTCCTGATGGTTGCATCACTTGTCAGGTCACAGGCACTTGATAGGGCAGTCCCGATGGTTGCATCACTGTCAGTCACAGCACTTGATAGGCAGGTCCTGATGGTTGCATCACTGTCAGTCACAGGACTGATAGGGCAGGTCCCGATGGTTGCATCACTTGTCAGGTCACAGGCACTTGATAGGGCAGTCCTGTGGTTGCATCATTGTCAGGTCACAGCACTTGAAGGGCAGTCCCGATGGTTGCGATCACTTGTTGGGTCACAGTACTGAAAAGCAGGTTCGGATGCTGCTCTCACACTTGTCAGGTCACAGGCAGTATGATCCACATGACTTTAACCACCCGGTTAGGACCCATGTATCAAAGGATAAGGAATCGATCCCAAGGAAATTATCTAAGGAAGGAGTGTCGAGAATCATTTCCCCTAATGACCACAGTAACTGATCTAAGAATGGAGTGAAAAAAAGTCACAGCCCTTAACGTCCCTGAAATAATGTAAGAATGGAGTTACAGCCCCTCGAGACTACTGAAACAATGTAAAAATAGAGTGACAAGAGTCACAACCACTCAAAACCACGTAAACGTTAACAAAATGGAATGACAAGAGTCCCAGCCCCTCATGACCACTGTAATGATGTAAGAATGGAGAGACAAGAGTCACAGGCCCACATGATTAATGATTTATGAATGGAGTAACGAGTCCAGCCCCTCATGACCACTGTATCCAAACCTTTGTAGATGGAGACACCAAGATCACTGGTACCAGGATTGCTCTCCTCTCAACTCCCCTTCCCCCTTTTTTGGTCCTAGTTTTATTCTATTTTGGTTTAGCTATTTATTTTATTCTCCGTGGTTAGTTTTATTTAAGTTTTGGTTTTATTCCAGTTTTATTTCATTTTAAAATCTATTCTCTCCTAACTTTTTGGGGGGAGGTTGAGTTGTTTGCTTTTTTTTAATCGATCTTTTGCAATTTAGATTCTATTCGTTTTATTATTATTTTTTAAAACTCTTAGTGAGGAGCATTGATGCAACCAGAAGCTTGGTGTCCAGTGATCTTGAAGACAACTGACCAGGTAATCATGCAAAACAGACACAGACCCTCAGAAGCAAACTTCGGCTGCAGCAGAAAAGGGAAAAAAAGAGATCAGTGTCTTGTGAGCATGGTAGACACTGCGCGGGTTCTCTCCTGAGCATGCCTGTGAACTCGGAACTATTCAGTCCAGCACATCTCCGAAAACCATGAAGCTCAACACATCTCCGAAAACATATCTCCGAAAACTATGAAGCACAACACATCTCCGAAAACATATCTCCGAAAACTATGAAGCACAACACATCTCCGAAAATTTCTCCGAAACATGAAGCACAACACATCTCCGAAAACCATGAAGCACAACACATCTCCGAAAACCATGAAGCACAACACATCTCCAAAAACTATGAAGCACAACACATCTCCGAAAACTATGAAGCACATCACATCTCCGAAAACTATGAAGCACAACACATCTCCGAAAATTTCTCCGAAAACCATGAAGCACAACACATCTCCGAAAACTATGAAGCACAACACATCTCCGAAAACTATGAAGCACAACACATCTCCAAAAACTATGAAGCACAACACATCTCCGAAAACTATGAAGCACAACACATCTCCAAAAACTATGAAGCACAACACACTCTCCGAAAATTTCTCCGAAAACTATGAAGCACAACACATCTCCGAAAACTATGAAGCACAACACATCTCCGAAAATTTCTCCGAAAACTATGAAGCACAACACACTCCGAAAACTATGAAGCACAACACATCTCCGAAAATTTCTCCGAAAACTATGAAGCACAAACATCTCCGAAAAATGAAGCACAACACATCTCCGAAAACTATAAGCACAACACATCTCCGAAAACTTCTCCAAAAACTATTAACAAAAAACCTGAAAACTTATAATCTCAATCCATCTCGAAAACATATCCCCGAAAACTATACAGCCCAATATATCTATAAAAAAACCCCAAACAAAACACATCTTCAAAAACTATGTAGCCCAACTGACCTCCAAAAACTACTCAACTCAAGAAATTATTAAGCACATCTGCAAAAACTATGGAATACAACATACACCCCAAAACAATCACGCACAACACATCTCCGAAAACTATGGAGCACAACGTACCTCTCCAAACTATCAGCATATCTTTAGTTAAAAAAAAAGAGAAAAAAGTATGGAACACAACATATCTCTGAAGCTATCAACGATCTCCAAAAACTATGGGGCTAAAACATACCTCCAAAAACTATGGAGCACAACACATCTCGAAGGCTATGAGCATGTATATCTCCATCCTGAAGTTTAAGATCTCATGATCTAATATCCCAATCCAAAGAAAATTTCCTTTATCCTCCATTCTTAATCCGTTGATAACATGGGCCCAACAAGGTAAGTCATCATCATGTTTCACACTGTACAAAATTGATGGGAACTACCTGGCAAACAAAAACATAAAATGTGTCATAGATTAGACTGTCTGATAACAGGGAATGTGTGTGTGTGTGTGTGTGTGTGTGTGTGTGTGTGTGTGTGTGTGTGTGTGTGTGTGTGTGTGTGTGTGTGTACGTAGTATTTGTGAATGTCTATAGAAACATGCATGTGTCTCAGACAGACAGACAGACACAGAGAGAAGAGAGAGAGAGAGAGAGAGAGAGAGAGAGAGAGAGAGAGAGAGAGAGAGAGAGAGAGAGAGAGAGAGAGAGAGAGAGAGAGGGGGGGGGGGGTGGCAGGATGGTTAAGACGTTCGCCTGCCAACAAGTAAACCGTGAGGTTCTGGGTTCGATTCCCAGCCTCGCCCTTTCTTCCCAGTTTGACGAAAAACAAAAATCGAACTGAATGTCAGTCATTCGGATGAGACTATAAACCGAGGCCCCGTGTGCGAACGCACGCAGAACATCTTGCGCACACGTTAAAACCCCGTTCCGCCTTTCGGAAGAGCAGGCCATCATGTGCCGGTAGGAGCCGATGACAAAATTATAAGAAAAAACCAGCATGCACACAGGTGTGTTTACACACCATCCCTGAGGGTGGAAAAATAATGGGTAGGCTCTGCACTTGTGGCGACGCACTCTTCCCGAGGAGAACAGCCCGAATTTCACGCAGAGAAATCTGGTGTGACATAAAGTGGTATAAAAAAAATAATAAAAGAGAGAAAGAGAGAGGTGGGGGTATCTTTGACAAACTGTGGAATTACTCGGCTTACAAGCTGGCTTAACGGCACTACAGCTGCAAGGGGGGTAACCGTTAAGAGATGCAGACAACTCCTCAATGACCACCCCACATTGTACAAGGTTTTTTTTCATTCAAAGATTTGCAGAGACAAAGATTTCCAATTCAACCTGTCCGTTACCTCCTCCTGTCCACAGAGAGAGTTTACTCTGTTTAGCCAGTCTTATTCTAGACATGTACCAAAAAATGGAAGAGGCAAGACAACAAAGCATCACGCTTGTTGGTCATTGAACACGAGAAAAATAATCACTGTGAACTGAATAAGAAATAGCCATACAAGTTAGCACCGGCTGAAGTATACAGTTAAAAGAATACTGTCGCGATTTATTTTCTTTGTATGTAGCAAAAAGAGAGGGTGGGGGTGGCTAGAGTCTGCATAAACCCGTTTAAAAGTTGGGGAGGAGGGGGGGGGGGGGGAGATGCGGGATTGTTTCAGGGTTTCGACATGGCACTGGCAAAGAATTCAGTTCAGTGTAGCGAAATTCGGGTAGTAGAAATGTAGTTAAACCACACAACAGTAGGAGCATAAGGAAAATTTGCCCCACTACTTCGTATTTTATATCACCGTATTTATTTATTTTTTTCATAATCCTCTCCCTTTTCTACTCATAATTTCAAATGTGTAAAAGTAGTTATGAATAACAAACCCTAGGCCATACAAAGAATGGCATCACTTACCTGTGGCCTCACAACAAATCTTCAAGGAGCAGCAACAGTCACTGCCTCCTGTCCAGTTAACTGTGCAGCAAATTGGAATCAATTGAACAGTGAAGTGCGCAGGCCTGGTATATCAGCGCCCTCTGTGGGTGAACAGAA
>CM060329.1:9421498-9428998 GCA_030674155.1 Stramonita haemastoma
GAGAGAAGAGAGAGAAGAGAGAAGAGAGAAAAAGTGAGTCCAATTGGTGGGGAAAAAACCAACGTAGCAACCTGCAGTTTCACGTCTATAAAAGTTGAAGAAAAAACGCTGTTACATGTATTAGAATACTGCAAAAATTGGGGTCATGCATGGGCCTCTTCTCTAACTGTGAAACAATCAGGTGTGATCAACAGCCTTGAATTCTGACTCCTACTTGAATTTCTGATTCCTATGCTTCAATTTCTTATTCCTATGTTCTGATTCCTATGTTGAATTTCTGATTCCTATGCTTGAATTTCTGATTCCTATGCTTGAATTCTGATTCCTATCTTGAATTTCGATTCTATGCTTGAATTTCTGATTCTTGCTCGAATTTGATTCTATCTTGAATTTCTGATTCCTATGCTTGAATTTCTGATTCCTATGCTTGAATTTCTGATTCCTATGCTTGAATTTCGGATTGTGACGTTTGAATTTCGTTCCTATGCTTGAATTTCGGATTGTGACGTTTGAATTTCGGATTGTGACGTTTGAATTTCGGATTGTGACGTTTGAATTTCGGATTGTGACGTTTGAATTTCGGATTGTGACGTTTGAATTTCGGATTGTGACGTTTGAATTTCGGATTGTGACGTTTGAATTTCGGATTGTGACGTTTGAATTGCGGATTGTGACGTTTGAATTGCGGATTTGCGTTGAATTGCGATTGACGTTTGAATGGGATTGAATTGCCTTCGACGTTTGAATGGGGTTATTCTGACGTTTGAATTGGGGATTGTGACGTTTGAAATGCGGATTCGAACGTTTGAATTGCAGATTCTGACGTTTAAATTGCGGATTCTGACGTTTAGTTCTTTAGCTTATCTTCCTTCACTTCCTTTTAGTTATCGTTGTTGGTTTTTGTGTCGTTTATTTTTTTTTTTGGGGCGGTTTTCAATTTTGGCCAATGTTGCCACTTTTGTTAATGGCGCCATTGTTGATGTTTGTGGTGGTGGTGGCAGTAGTTTGGTGGGGTTTGTTTGTTTTGGTTGGACTTTTTTGTTTTATTCATGTATTTATTTATATATCAGGTTGCAAAAATAGGCCTATCTGATAGGGTTTTCTACGTCTGTTCTGTTGTAAAGTGTGAAGGCTCAAGACATTCTCCCTGGGTCTGGCGACTGCCTGGGATAAAAACCGCCACCTTCTTCTTTCCTTCACCCAGTGGACTGCCTAAACACGTTGTGTGTGTGTGTGTGTGTGTGTGTGTGTGTGTGTGTGTGTGTGTGTGTGGTGTGTGTGTGGTGGGAAAATAAAATCTGTTAATGAATCTTTTATGACCTGTTGCATGCCTGTCAATGTTTGAATGTAAATGCTTTGCCTTGTTTGCTTTTTCAAGATTCAGCCTGCACTTAAAAAAAAAAAATTGCATGCAGGATTATTATTTTATCATAATAGTTATCATCATGACAGATTATCCAGTGCAAAGTTTCAGAGACGATTGTCGCGGTTCGGCTTATTTTTTGCCTTTATGTCGTGCTGTGTTGCCCTACTCTGTGAATCTCTGCAATTGCTGACTTGTCTTTGGTGTTAACAACAACAACAACATGAAATAAACATGTGGTTACTATGCTTTGGGGCTGTCTTTGATAATATAATAATAATAATAATATAATAATGATGATGATGATGATGATGATAATACATGGAATTTTATATAACGCTATATCTTGCAAAAAAACCCAAATCAAAGCGCTTGAATTCGACCTATACAACACACAAGCAATCAATAACAATTTATAGTTTTAGCAGATTGGAATGTACACACCTACACCCACACCCACACCCACACTCATTCTCTTGATGTTTCTTTAACAACTATTCTAGTTCAGTTTATTTCAGCTATTCATCCAGTCTTTCTTTTTCATTTTATCAACTCTTTACTATGTGCACACAAGAAAACATGACCTAACGTGTGGATTCTAGGCTTTGGGGCTTGTCTTTCTTTCCAGTCATTCTCTTGAAGTTCCTTTCACTTAATTATTCTAATTCATTTTATTTCAGCTGTTCATCTAGTCTTTCTTTTCCCATTCATTTTAAACAATTTTTTTTTATATTTGCCAGACACTCAGAGGACTCTTACCGATATGAAATCTCTCCTACAAAAACGACGACAGGCTAAGTAAGGCTTTGGAAAACAAGCCTTTACAACGAAAAAAAAAAAAAAAAAAAAGAAAAAAAAACCCTTTGCGGTTGACATGTCACCTTTTGCGCGCGCCTGCGCGCGCGCGCCTGCGCGCTATTGTTTAAAGGGGGGCAGAACAGTATGAAAGAGGAGTGGAGTAGGGGTGAAGGGGGCGGTAGAAAAAGGGTGTAGTTGGGGATCGTAATCTCAACAGCCCAGCAGAAGAGCGCAAGTGTACACTTCATACCGCACGGAACTCGCTCTACCTAAGTTTACACCCCTGGACAGTCCCGTGTTACTATTTTTCGCGTGTGCAAAGTAAGGGGGGCTGTACTACCAATGAGAGAGGGGCGGAATTTTCCACCCTTAGGGGTTGCTGGGGTCACAGTACCAAATCTCTAGTCGGTGATCGTCTTTCTTTTTCACCCCCCCCCCCTCTTCTCTCCCATGACGGGACGGGTCAGTGGTTGTTGGAAAACCTTCAGTGCTATTTTTATGTCCCTGTTAAAATGTTACGTCGATTAATGTTGTAGGGAACTGAAACCCTAGGCAAGGTCATTATTCAAGAGTAGTTTGCAAGAGCTAGTTAGTATGTGTGTACGTGTTCACTCACGTAGGCGCGACACGCACACACGCGAGCACACACCACACACACACACACACACACACACACACCACACACACACACACACACACCACACACACAGTATTTGATTTCTTTCTGTAGGTTTTTGGTGTAGAGTTCCTGTAATTTCCTGTTTCTGTGTTTTTATTTTATTTTATCCATGACGAAATAATGATGATACTGTATAGCACACACACACAACACAACACACACACACACACACACACACACACACACACACACACACACACACACACACACACACACACAACACGTATTTGAATTTCTTCGTGTACGAGTTCCTGTAATTTTTTGTTTCTGTGTTCTTTATTTTATCCATGACAAAAAATGATGATACGTATAGCACACACACACAACCCCACACACACACACAACACGCGGCGCGCCACACACATCCTGTGTGTGGCATGCTTTTACTACTATGACGAAAAAATGATCCAATTCTCTCTCTACACACACACACACACACACTACACACCACAACACACACAATGTCCTTTATCTGCTATTTTATCTATGATGAAATCATACTAACACTACAGAGGCAGAAAGACTGTACACACACACACACACACCACATACACACACACAAATACACACACACATACACACACACAACACACACACACACACAACACACAAACAAACAAACACCTCTCTCTCTCTCTCCCTCACACAGACACAGACACAGACACACCACACAGACACACCACACAGACACACAGACCCAGACCCAGACCCCAGACCCACACCACACACACACACCACACCACACACACACACACACACACACACACACGCACGCACACACACACACTTATTCTGATTCTGTCAATCTCTCCCTAACACACACACACACACACACACACACACACACACACACACACAACACACACACACACACACACACACACCACGTGTGGGAGGACGGGATAGCCTAGTGGTCAGAACATTGCACTAGCAATTTGACGACACGGGTTCGATTCCCGTTCGAGAGGATTTTTCCCCTGGAGTTAACATCAGTGCTGACTCCACTCTCCCCACAAGTCCTTCGGATGAGACTATAAACCGAGGCCCCGTGTGCGAACACACGAAGAACATCTTGCGCAGACGTTAAATCCTGTTCCGCTTTTTGTAAGAGTAGGCCATTGTGTACCGGTGGGAACAGATGGCAAGATGTACAAAACTGCATACACACGGGGACTGGATAGAAAAAGCACATGAGTGCTTATTCCATTATCCT
Source organism: Stramonita haemastoma (assembly GCA_030674155.1). Classification (NCBI taxonomy): domain Eukaryota; kingdom Metazoa; phylum Mollusca; class Gastropoda; order Neogastropoda; family Muricidae; genus Stramonita; species Stramonita haemastoma. The sequence continues at coordinate 9,425,552 of CM060329.1, forward strand.
CGATATAAAAGAATAAATGAATAAACACACCACACAAGTAAACACACACAGAAACACACACATACATACATACACACACTTACTCACTGACACACACAACACACACACACACACACACACACACACACACACACACCCCACACACACACACACACACACACACACACACACACACACACACACACACACAAGTATACCACACACATACACACATAGATCCACACCCTTCTATGTCAAATAACTTGAGGTACTCTTTAAAAACAACAACAACATGGATTGGAAACTTGTAACGATCTTTTTGACCTGTTATATGCAATAAATAGATACTGCATGTGAAGGCATGAGGACTCTGTTTAAACCTCCTTCTTCTTACTTAGTGACGTCAATGCGGGCAGCACAGCAGCCCCCCCCCCCTCCCCCCCCCCCCACCTAAGAAAAAAGAGCATCTTCCATTCTACAAAAACAAGTCTCCAAGGAGTCATTATAAATCCTTATCTCTACCTAAGAATAGAAGTGTATCGGTGTCTTTCTTTGGGGGAAGGGAATAAGGCCTTGTCAGTTTATTTTAGAAAAAAAGCCCCTTCGCTCCCCCCCCGCCCCCCACCCCCCCCCCCCCCCTCCTCCCCTCTTTCTTGAAAAATCAAGTCTGAAGTTCTGAAGGACTTACAGAAATAGACTGAAGAGTCTCTTAAAGGGAGACAGTCCCTGTCATGTATGACTTGGAAGTTTGGGCTATCCGGTCTTGGTTTGTCTTTTTTTTTTTTTTTTTTTTTCCTCCTTTTCTGTGTTCATTATTGTGTGATTTTTTTTTCTCACACTCATTTTGACATGTCGAAGCATTACATAAGGGAAAGTTTTGGAATTTTTAGTGGAAAAATGTAGGGATAATTTTTTTGGTGTTATCTCTTTTTTTTGCGGGGGGGGGGGGGGGGGGGATCTTAACCTGTATTAAGTAGCGTTGTACTAGAGTTTTTGTCCTTGTTTTTGCTTGGTCTTGTCTCCAGCTGGTTTTGTTTTTTTTTTTTTTTTTTTTTTTTACTATATTGAACAGCATTTTGCATTGTATTGGATAAATGCTGTCATAAATTTCTTTATGTAAACCTTTTTCTCATTACCATATAATACAAAAATCCTCCATACTCTAGAGATTAAAAAAAAGGCAGACGATCGGTGATGACGTTGTCATAGACGTCAGCAGAAGACTATGTCACGTCATGCCCGTCACACGTTTTGCGCCAGTAAACCAGCACTGAAACACCATCACTAACAGGAACCAGCAGCAGGGCAGTACAGGGCAGGGCCTCTTAGGACTAGCGGCCATGCGGCAGCCCCCCCCCCCCCTCCAAGAAAACCCCAAACAATAAAAACCCCCCCACCAATCTTCTTGTGAAGTTCTGGCCTCGTGCTGAATATGCATCAGAAGAAGCCTAGTAATGTTATGGTGAGTTTTGGAAGGAGCAGCCTGAGAGAATAGCAGCAGTAGCAGCAGCAGCAGTAGTAGCAGCAGCAGTAGCAGCAGCAGCAATAGCAGTAGCAGCAGTAGCAGCAGTAGCAGCTGCAGTAGCAGCAGCAGCATAGCAGTAGCAGCAGCAGGAGCAATAGCAGCAGAAGCAGCAGCAGCAATAGCAGCAGCAGTAGCAGCAGCAGCAGGAGCAATAGCAGCAGCAGCAGTAGTAGCAGCAGTAGTAGTAGCAGCAGCAGTAGCAGCAGCAGCAGCAGCAGCAATAGCAGCAGAAGCAGCAGCAGCAGTAGTAGTAGCAGCAGCAGCAGAAGCAGCAGTAGCAGCAATAGCAGCAGCAGCAGAAGCAGCAGCAGCAGCAGCAGCAGCAGAAGCAGCAGGAGCAATAGAACGAACGTCTGAAAAAGTGAAGAAAACATTTACATTCTACACCACTTTAAGTCACAGCAGATTTCTCTGCGTGAAATTCGGGCTGCTCTCTTCCCACCGGGGAGAGCGCGTCGCCACAAGAGCAGCGCCATCCATTACTTTTTTTGTGTGGTCTTTTTCCTGTCTGCAACTGTATTTGTTTCCCTAGCAGACTGGCTTTTTTCTACAGAATTTTGCCAGGGATAACTCTTTCGTTGCCGTGGGTTCTTTTCCCGAGCGCTAAATAATTATATGTAACACACGGGACCTCTGTTTATCGACTTATCCTAAAGACTAGCACCCAGTATCACCACTCATGGTCTAATGGATGGGGGTAAAAGTTTTGGGCCCAAACGGGATTCGAACCATCGCACACTTCGACCCGGACTTTACACTTTCTAGACAGGTACGTTACCTCTAGACCACCGATCCACCAACAGTGATTGTGTGTATCAGGGCTTAGCTTGCTTCATCAGGTGGACGGGATACGGGATAGCCTAGTGGTCAGAACACTGCACTCGCAATTCGACCACCTGGGTTCGATTCCCATTCGAGGGGATTTTCCCCTGGAGTTAACATTAACGCTGACTCCACTCTCCCCAAAAGTCCTTCGGATGAGACTGTTAACCGAAGGCCCCTTGTGCGAACGCACGCAGAACATTTTGCGCACACAGTTAAATCCTGTTCCACTTTTCGTAAGCGAAGGCTATTGTGTGCCGGCCGGGAACAGATGACAAGATTGACAAAACTGCATACACACGAAGACTGGATGTAAAAAACACAAAACCCCACATGAGTTCTTATTCCATTCTCCTCGATATAAAAGAAATAATTAAAAAAAAACCAATATGTAAAAACAAAACCACCCAAAAGCACATGAGTGCTTAATCCATTCTCCTCGATATAACAGAATAAATAAAAGAATAAATAAAATGATCAACAAATAAATCAAGGTGACAGGGCTTGCTGTCAAGGCCGCGTTGGCTGGTGTTTTATGGTGGCATAATTAGTGTGTCTTCAGCTCATCTCACCTACCCCACCCTCTCTTCTGCACTGAGGAGGAAAAACATAGGAGGCAGGCAATAAACATCTTCTTCATTACACAGACAGCTGGCCAGTGTCTATAATATTGGGGGATGGAGGAATTGTCCGGATTTCTGTGATGCTAGGATGGTCAGGGTAGGGGTGGGGTGGGGTGGGGTGGGGTGGGGTGGCAGAGAGGGGAGGGAGGGAAGAGAGGGAGAGGGGGAGGAAGAAGAGAGAGAGGAGAAGAGAGAGAGAGAGAGGAGAGTGAGAGAGAGAAGAAGAGAGATGAGGAGAGAGAGAAGAGAGAGAGAGAAGAGAGAGAGAGAGAGAGGAGAAGAGAGAGAGAGAGAGAGAAGGAGGAGAGAGAGAGAGAGAGAGAGAGGCAGACACACAGATATAGAGAAAGACAGAAACAGACACACAGATAAAGAGAGACACGCCAACAGAAACAGTCAAAAGAAATACGCTAAAAAAAAAAAAGTAAACCATTGTGTGCCAGTGGGAGCGGATGACAACATTTACAAAAAAACTGCATACACACGGGGACTGGATGT
>CM060329.1:9436498-9441498 GCA_030674155.1 Stramonita haemastoma
GACTAATTTTGTAAGCTATCTGACAGCGGTTGTTTTTTTCTTTTTTTTAATTTAACAGCTTTTTTCTACAGTCTTTACAGTGTTATACGATTTAAAAAAAACAACTCCTGCTCTCTACACAAAGAAGAAACAGGCGAAGGAGAGGAGGAGGAGGAGGAGGGAGGAGGAGGAGGAGGAGAAGAAGAAGAAGAGAAGAAGAAGAAGAAGAAGAAGATAGAAGAAGAGAAGAATAAAGAAGAAGAAAGAAAAAAGAAGATAGAGATGAAGAAGAAGAAGAAGAGAAGAAAGAAGAAGAAGAAAGAAGAAAGAAGGAAAGAAGAAGAAGAAGAAAGAAGAAGAAGAAGAAGAAGATGAGATGAAGAACAGAAGAGAGAAGAAGAAGAAGAAGAAGAAGAAGAAGAAGAAGAAAGAAGAAGAAAAGAAGAAAAGAAGAAGAAAGAGATCAAAGAAGAAGAAGAAAAGAAGAAAAGAAGAAGAAAAGGAAAGAAGAGAGAAAAAGAAGAGAAGAAAGAGAGAGAAGAAGAAGGAAGAAAGAATCAGAATGGGAAGAAGAAGAAGAGAAGAAGAAGAAGAAGAAAGAAGAGAAAAGAAGAAGAAGAAATCCAAGAAGAAGAAGAAGAAGGAAAGAAGAAGAGATAGAAGAAGAAGAAAGAAGAAGAAGAAGAAGAAGAAGAAAGAAGAAGAAGAAGAAAAAGAATGAAGAAAAACAAAATAAGAAGAGAAGAAGAAGAAGAATGAAAAAGAAGAAGAGAACCAGAGTATTAGAGGAAAAGACAGAGATAGAGAAGATCCAAAGAAGAGAATTATTGCGAGAAGAAGAAGAAAGATAGCCACTTTTGTCAGGAAGATCATGTAAAGATCAAAGTGCTTTGCTTGCAGTCGAAGAGTCTGCATGATTATCAGAAAAAGAGGGTTGTAAGAATAGGTCTCATTCTTGCTGAAATGTTATTACCCATTACAGGAGCATGTGTCCACCGCTTGCTTGTTGCTGAACACGATCGTATTTAAGTGCGCAGAGCTGGTTTGTCTTGCGTAATGATAGGCATGTGTTGTTGTCTCCTTGTGTGTGTGTGTGTGTGTGTGTGTGTGTGTGTGTGTGTGTGTGTGTGTGTGTGTGTGTGTGTGTGTGTGTGTGTGTGTGTTGTGTGTGTGTGTTTGTGTGTGTGTGTGTGTGTGAGTGAGTGAGTGATTGAGCGAGTGAGTCACACACACACACACACACACACCCTACACACACACACACACACACACACACACTCCATCTACATCCACACACACACACACACACACAACACACACACATCAGTACCTATCTGTATATCTACATCTATTTATAATCTTTTTTATATGTTCTCCCCATATATATAAATAAAATAAAAAAATATATAAACATACACACATACATACACACATACATACATACACACATACATACATATACATTAAACAAATAATCACACACACACACACACACACACACACATATATATATATATATATATATATATATATATATATATATATATATATATATATATATATATATATATATCATATATACATATCTATATTGTTGTATTAAATATATATAATCTATATGGCATAGTGAACAGTTTTGTGGCGGAGGACTGTTAAGCTGAATAAGCCAGACGAGTACTTGGCAAGATTCCACTTGCCAACAAGGTGGTGGTGGTGGTGGTGGTAGTAGTGTGGTGGTGGTGGTGGTGGTGGAAGTGGTTGTGGGGGTGATTGGTAGTGGTTGGGGGTGGTGGGTGGGTGGTGGTTGTGGTTGCGATAGGGGGTGGGGGGGGGGGGGGGGCAGGTGCGTGGGTGACTGAGGTGGTGATTTTTCAAGGACGAGAAGATCAAGATAACCCCCCGTCCTCTCTTTCTGCCCCCCCCCTCCTCTGTGTGTGTGTGTGTGTGTGTGTGTGTGTGTGTGTGTGTGTGTGTGTGTGTGTGTGTGTGGTGTGAGTGTGTGTGTGTGGGTGGGGTGAGGTGGTGTAAGGAGAGAGAGAGAGAGAGAGAGAGAGAGAGAGAGAGAGAGAGAGAGAGAGAGAGACAGACAGACAGACAGACAGACAGACAGACAGACAGACAGACAGACAGACAGACAGACAGACAGAGATGAGAGAGGCTACTATATATCACAAGAGAGAGAGAGAGAGAGAGAGAGAGAGAGAGAGAGAGAGAGAGAGAGAGAGAGAGAGAGAGAGAGAGAGAGAGAGAGACAGACAGACAGACAGACAGACAGACAGACAGACAGACAGACAGACAGGACAGACAGACAGACAGAGACTGAGAGAGGCTATATATTACAAAGAGAAATTATCCACCCCCGCCCCCAGACTCAGATGTCTTGTTAAATACGCCCCCCCCCCACCCATCTCCCCAAACCATTCAACGCTCAGTGCGGATTTTGCCGTTCTTCGAAATGTCTACGCTTCTATACAGCTTATACAAACAGACAGAATGAGTTCAGCGCACGCGCGCGCGCGCGCGCGTCTGTGTGTGTGTGTGTTGTGTGTGTGTGTGTGTGTGTGTGTGTGATGTGTGTGTGTGTGGTGTGTTGTGTGTGATGTTGTGATGTGTTGTTGTGTTGTGTGTGTGTGTTGTGTTGTGTTTTGTGTGTGTGTGTTGTGTGTTGTATGTGTGTGTGTGTGTTTGTTGTGTGTATTATGTTGTTGTTGTTGTTGTGTGTGTTGTGTGTGTTGTTGTTGTGTGTGTTGTGTTGTGTAGTGTTGTGTGTGTGTGTGTGTTTGTTTGTGTTTTGTGTGTGTGTGTGTGTGTGTGTGTGTGTGTGTGTGTGTGTGTGTGTGTGTGTGTTTGTGTGTGGTGTGGTATGTGTGTGTGTGTGGTGGTGTGGTGTGTTGTGTTGTGTGTGTATGTGTGGTATGTGTGTGTGTTGTGTTGTGGTATGGTGTGGTGTTATGTGTGTGTGTGTGTTGGTGTGTAAGTATGTGTGTGTGTGCGTGCGTCGCGTCGGTTGTGTGTGTATGTATGTATGTGTGTGTGAGTGTGTACAGCTGTAATCTCTATTCTCTCAAGAGCTGCAAGTTTTGCTGATCGCAGTTTTCAGTGCCGTGGTCTCACCATGGTGTTCTTGAAAAAGCCTTCTGTTTTCCATGTAGCGTACTTCTCCTCTTGCTTACGGCTGCGGATAAGTGGACAATGACCCGCTGAAACCACCAGCGGATCCAGACGTTCGAGACAAAATGCTTCAGCAGACTGTTGGTATTTCCCTGAAGGATAGGAAACAAACCCTTTAGTTTCCGAGGTCAGTGCACATGCATGGCATGGCCCTCAGGAACCCCACTAGCCACTTCAAGAAAAGGAAGGCTGGCATGGTTCGCCTGTATATTACGCCACAACACCCTCCCCAAGACAGTCCTACAAGGAACGCTAGAAGGTGGCAGACGCCGAGGCAGACAAACCAAAAGCTGGATGGACAACATCAAGGAGTGGACCCACCTGGACAGTCCAACACTCATTCGGAAGGCGGAGGACAGGGCTGGATGGTGACGGCTGGCTGCAGAATCGTCTCTCATGTCTCCTCCACGACCATCCCGGTCATGAGAAAAGAGAAGAAGAAGTACTTCTCTACTGGACTTGGAATCAGGCGAAGAAGGGGGGCGGGATAGCCTAGTGGTTAGAGCGTTGAACTCGCGATCTTAAACCCCGGGTTCGAGCCACTACCAAGGCAACCCCTGTTCAAGAGGATTTTTCGCACTTTATGTATGTTTCCTTACAAGAGTGTTGTATTTCTCCCCCCACAGAAATTTGGTAGGAACAACTTTAGTATTTCCATGAGTTGTTATGTGCTTTACATGCATGTAGCATTCGAGATCTCAGTTTATCGTCTCATCCGAAAGACAAGCACCCAGACCACCACTCAAAGGGGAAGTATTCAGGTTTAGACGGACGTTGAACCTGCGAATTTTTCCCTTAAATTTTTTTATTTATTTATTTTTTAGATAGGTTCGTTACTTCTAAGGTACAGTTATGGTAGTTGGTGAGAATGACTATCATCACTATTGGCGTTATTCGCCCTTGTCAGGCGTGGTTAGGCCTCATCTTTTTTGTACCTTATTATTGTATCTCTGTCTTTAATTCTTGTCTGTTGTTTGCTACTTGATAATTATGGTTTCTTGTTCTTGGTATTTGGATTATTAGAATTGATGTTGTTTAGTTAGAGGAGGGTTTTTTTTTTACATCTTGATCTTATTTCATTCTTTTTTTCTTTTCTTTTATTCTTTTATATCGAGGGTAATGGAATAAGCATTCGTAGGCTTGTTTTTTTACATCCAGTCCTCGTGTGTACACAGTTTTGGAAATATCACCTGTTCCCACCGGCACACGATGGCCAACTCTTACAAAAAAGCGAAACAGGATTTAACGTGTGCGCAAGATGTTCTGCGTGCGTTCGCACACGGGGCCTCGGTTTATAGTCTCACCTGAAAGACTTCCGGATTCCGGATAAGAGCGGGGACTGGATGTAAAAAAAAAACAACCCAACCCACACGAGTAGCTTATTCATTATCCTCGAAAATCAGAGAACTTGTACGTTGCCTTGCCTCGCCTTGTCTTCGCATTGGTGCAATAGTCAGCGCTCTAGTATAGCGGGCAATTCTGTTTAGTCTCCAGGCCTCAGTGCCGGCACGTGTTTGGCCTGCATCTGGCGCCAAGGCGGTGTGGATTGTTTGGGCTTCTGGGGCTACATACAGAGTGGGCCCCCGCATCTGGGGACCTCCCACCCACTGCTATGCCACATAGAGGCCAGATGAGTTCCTGTGCCCCATGTGTTCTTCTTCTATTCGTGGAGCATATAAACAGTGCTTGAACTTTCGGTATTTTTGGTGTGGGGAGGGCTTGTGTGGTGTGTGTGTGTGTTGTGTGTGTGTGTGTTGTGTTGTTGTGTTGTGTTTTGTTTGTGTGAGGCTGTGTGTGTGTTGTGTGTGTGTGTCCGTGGTTTGCGTGCTGTGTGTGTGTGTGTGTTGTGT
>CM060329.1:9453998-9456498 GCA_030674155.1 Stramonita haemastoma
GGCTTCTTCACGTCACCCCCCCCCCACACACACACACCACACACACACACGTGTACTGTTTTAGGGCCAGTTTTACCTACTTCTTGTTGCGCATAACATTATTCTGCCATTGTGTATTGATATTTTGTGCTCGTTTTGTCACTCTGGGACGGGGGGACGGATAGCCCAGTGGTCAGAACATTGCGCTGGCAATTTGACGACCCGGGTTCCAGTCCGGTCGAGGAAATTTTTCTCCTCGAGTTAACATCAGTGCCGACTCCACTCTCCCCAAAAGTCCTTCGGATGAGACTTTAAACCGAGGCCCCGTGTGCGAACGCACGCAGAACATCTTGCGCACACGTTAAATCCTGTTCCGCTTTTCGTAAGAGTAGGCCATCGTGTGCCGGTGGGAACAGATGACAATATTTACAAAAACTGCATACACACGGGGACCGGATGAAAAAAAGCACATGATTGCTTATTCTGTTATCCTCGATATAAAAGAATAAATAAATAAATAAACTCTGAATTTCTCTGTGGATAAATTATCATCATATGAAAGAAAGGCTTCAGTTACTTCAGTATATTTATCATTAGCTTTACACCACACGGACAAACACAGGGGAAAAACCCCCCACACTGGAAAACCCTGATGTCTCGGTGTTTCTTCTGAGAAATAGCTTCAAAACACTGTTATTACAATTATCGTCTGCTTTTCAGCCTGGCCCTCTCTCTGGCTGTGTACAGTACTTGATAATTCCTCATTTGAGGCATCTCTCTCTCTGTCTCTCTCTCTGTCTCTGTTTCTTTCTCTCTCTCTGTGTATCTATCTGCCCCCCCCCCCCCCCCCCCCCTTTCTCTCTCTGTGCCTCTGAACTCTCTGCCCCCACCCTCTCTCTCTCTCTGCATCTGACTGTCCGTCTGTCTGTATATATCTCTGTCTCTCTCTGTATCTCTCTGTAGTCTGAATGTCTGTCTGTCTGTGCTTTCTATCTCTCTCTCTCTCTCTCTCTCTCTCTCTCTCTCTCTCTCTCTCTCTCTCTCTCTCTCTCTCTCTCTCTCTCTCTCTCTCTCTCTCTCAGCGTCTTCTTTTTCGCGCGCGCGCGCGAATGTGTGTGTGTGTGTGTGTGTGTGTGTGTGTGTGTGCGTGCGTGCGTGCGTGCGTGCGTGCGTGCGTGTGTGCGTGTGTGTGTGTGTGTGTGTGAAGTCAAAATTTTTCTTCGTCAAACTTTCAGACAGCAACTATTGTCTGTCATATGATTAAAAATGGATCTCTAGTGTGTGTGAGAGAGCGGACGAACAAGTAAACCAGTTATATTTCAAAAGGCTAGCTCACAAAGTAAACACAAAATGCTTTTAAACATCTATCTCTTAGGAAAAGCGACATAGGGTGTGTGTGTGTGTGTGTGGGGGGGGGGGGGTGAAGTCTCAAATCACACATATAAATCATAACAAAGATATCAAATGCATGGTAAAAAAACCAAACTTAACTTACAACAACTAAAGTCCTTGGGATGAGACTGCAAACCTAGGCCCCGTGTGCGAACGCACGCAGAGCATCTTGCGCATACGTTAAGTCCTGTTCCGCTTTTCGTAAGAGTAGGCTATTGTGTGCCGGTGGGAACAGATGACAAATTTACAAAACTGCATGCACACGGGGTCTGGATGTAAAAAAGCAATGAGCGCTTATTCCATTATCCTCGATATAAAAGAGTAAATAGATAAGTAAATAAATAAAAGACAAAAACAAACTAGACTCTAAAGTTCTCGCAAAGACAAAAGGACACACTCGACAAATGCGCGAATGTGTCTATTTATTCATTTGTTTTATTGATTGATTGATTGATTTATTTATCTATTCATTCATTTATTTATTCACTCATTCTTTTATTTCAAGGATAATGGAATAAGCACACACGTGCTTTTTTTTTACATCCAGTCCCCGTGCGTATGCAGTTTTGTGAATTTTGTTATTCGTCAACAGACAAGTAGTCAAATAGTGAGAGAGAGAGAGAGAGAGAGAGAGAGAGAGAGAGAGAGAGAGAGAGAGAGAGAGAGAGAGAGAGAGAGAGAGAGAGAGAGAGAGAGAGAGAGAGAGAGAGACAAGAGAGACAGAGACAGAGAGACAGAGACAGAGAGAGACAGAGACAGAGACAGAGAGAGACAGAGACAGAGATTGATTGATTGATTGATTGATTGAGAGAGAGAGAGAGAGAGAGAGAGAGAGAGAGAGAGAGAGAGAGAGAGAGAGAGAGAGAGAGAGAGAGAGAGAGGGGAGAGAGAGAGAGAGAGAGAGAGACAGACAGACAGACAGACAGACAGACAGACAGACAGACAGACAGAGACAGAGACAGAGACAGAGAGATCCCGAAAAACCAACAGAACAAATATCACACCCACACACAACTCCCCCCCCCCCCCCCGACCCTCCCCCCCACACACACATTCCCCACTCACTACCCCCCCCCCTCCACCCACCACACACACACCACACCACACACACACACACACACACACACAC
>CM060329.1:9466498-9476498 GCA_030674155.1 Stramonita haemastoma
ATTTCGTTCCTCTGTTGTTTTCTGTTGTTATTGTTGTTTTGTTCTTGTTGAATTTTGCAGGTTGATTTCGTTCCTCTGTTTTTCAGTTGTTTTGTCTGTTTTTGTTTCTTGTTGTAATTTTGCAGGTTTATTTCGTTCCTCTGTTGTTATGTTGTTTTTGTTTTTGTTGTAATTTTGCAGGTTTATTTCGTTCCTCTGTTGTTATTGTTGTTGTTTTGTTGTAATTTTGCAGGTTTATTTCGTTCCTCTGTTGTTGTTGTTGTTTTTGTTCTTGTTGTAATTTTGCAGGCTTTATTTCGTTCCTCTGTTGTTTTCTGTTGTTATTGTTGTTTTGTTCTTGTTGTAATTTTGCAGGTTTATTTCGTTCTCTGTTGTTTTGTTGTTTGTTGTTTTGTTGTTATTTTGCGGGTTTATTTCGTTCCTCTGTTGTTGTTGTTGTTTTTGTTTTGTTTGTAATTTTGCAGGTTTATTTCGTTCCTCTGTTGTTTTCTGTTGTTATTGTTCTTGTTGTAATTTTGCAGGTTTATTTCGTTCCTCTGTTGTTTTCTGTTGTTATTGTTCTTGTTGTAATTTTGCAGGTTTATTTCGTTCCTCTGTTGTTGTTGTTGTTGTTTTTGTTCTTGTTGTAATTTTGCAGGTTTATTTCGTTCCTCTGTTGTTGTTGTCTTGCCAGTTTCTTTTATTCCGTTCGGTGTCGTTTAGCTTTATGGTACGTGAGTAAAGAAGAGGTCTTCATGGTCTCTCTGGCATTGCTTTGAGAAAGAGAGCCATGAAACGCTGTGTGTGCGTGCGTGCGTGCGTGAGTGCGTGCGTGCGTGCGTGCGTTCGTGTGTGTGTGTGTTTGTGTGTGTTTGTGTGTTTGTGTGTGTGTTTGTGTGTGTATGTGTGTGGTTGTGTGGTGTGTGTGTACGTGCGTGCATGCGTGCGTGTCTTTGTGTGTTTGTGTGTGTGTTTGTATGTGTGTGTGTGTGTGTGGTTTGTATGTGTGTGTATGTGTGTGTGTGTGGTTGTGTGAGTGCGTGTGCGTACGTGCGTGCGTGCCTACGTGCGTGTCTGTGTGTGTGTGTGTCGTGCGTGTGTGTATGTGTGCGAGTGTGTGTGTTGTGACAGACAAAACAATGGACCTGACGGTAGTGGTTTGGGCTCCAAAACTCTGTAATTATTTTCTGGTTTTCAGACATCGTCGTCATCGTCTTTCAGGCTTAAACTGTGTTTTTGTTCAGGACTACGTGTGACCTTTACAAGTTGAATTTTGTGTCCTTCATGTAGAGCTGTCTGTCCGTCTGTCTGTTTGTCTGTCTTTCTGTCTGTTGTTTGTCTGTCTTTCTGTTTTTCTGTTTGTCCATCTGTCTTACACACACACACACACGCACACACACGCACGCACACACCACACACACCACACACACACACGCACACACACCACACACACGACACACACCACACACACACACACACACACACGCACACGCACGCACACACATGCACACACGCACACACACGGACCAACGTACACATATGCACGCACACACACACACGCACACACACGGACCAACGCACACGCAAACACACATGCACACACACATACTCCCCCCCCCCACACACACATACACAAACACTTACACACATACACACACACTCACGCGCACACACACAGACAGACAGACAGACAGACAGACAAGACAGACAGACAGACAGACAGACAGACACACACACACACACACACACACACACACACACACACACACACACACACACACACACACACAGAGTCAGTGCTGACTCCACTCTCCCCAGAAGTCCTTTGGGTGAGACTTTAAACCGAGGCCGCGTGTGCGAACGCACGCAGACCATCTTGCGCTCACGTTAAATCCTGTTCCGCTTTTCGTAAGAGTAGGCCATCGTGTGCCGGTGGGAACAGATGACATTTACAAAACTGCATACACACGGGGACTGGATGTAAAAAAGCGCATGAGTGCTTATTCCATTATCCTCGACATAAAATAAATAAAATAGATGCATAAATAGATAAATAAATAAATACATAAATAAATACATAAATACACACACACACTAACTCTCTCTCTCTAACAACAACAACAACAATAACAACAACAACACACACACACGTGCACCCACACACGCACGCACGCACACACGCATGCACACACACACACACACATGCAGGTACATACGCCGACTCAATCCTCCCCCCCCCCCTTCCCATTCCCCAAAAGACAAAAAATCAAGAGAAAATCCACACACAACAAGTAAAACATGAAGAAAAAAAACCTAACAAAGTTACAACACAATCAACATTTATTAGATTTTGTTTACAAAATGATCGGACCAGACAAACGTGAAAGAGAGAGCGAGAGCGAGAGCGAGAGAGAGAGAGAGAGAGAGAGAGAGAGAGAGAGAGAGAGAGAGAGAGAGAGAGAGAGAGAGAGAGAGAGAGAGGAGAGAGAGAGAGAGAGAGAGAGAGAGACAGACAGACAGACAGACAGACAGACAGACAGACAGACAGACAGACAGACAGACAGACAGACAGACACAGACAGACAACACACACACACACACACACACACACACACACACACACACACACACACATACACACTGTCAGACAGACCCAGCAAAGGCACATAGTTCAATTTCAATGACCATAATATCTCAAAAGTTCTTTTTTTTTTTTTTTGTAAACCAATACATCAACAGTTAATCCTCTTCTTTTTTTGAAACAGCCAACAACAACAACAACAAGAAGTCAGCATTTCACAACTCTTGGCTTGCACGGCTGCCAAACCATCTTTTGTGCTGTCGTCAGTCAACTTTGGTACAAGAATTCTGGTTCCTCAATGGAGAGACTTTTTTTTTATGCCAGATCGTCTTTTGAAAAAAGTCCACTACATGTGCTTTAACGTCATAGTGTATATAACCCATAATCTTGTCACAACAATCAGGCGCGAGAAGTGAGTGTGTGTGTGTGTGTGGTGTGGGGGGGGGGGGGGGGGGGGTTGAATCTGTCAATACAACAGGCCGCAAATCTGACGTCAACCTGAAAATGGTTCTCAGACTGTGTTCTGTTTAGTTCCTTTCCTATTCAAGATGTGTGTATACACACACAGAACTAAGCCTGTTTCCTTTCTTTCTCTGTATTCCACTTCTAGTCAAAAAACATTTACGTAGGGAACTGTTAGTTGACAAAGAAGCTTGTATACACGTTACTTGGGCCATGTGAATCTAGCCTTGTAGGAAGTGAGTGGTTCCAGGTTCAAATCCTGTTTGATCATCAAAGCTAGTCTGCCCCCGATTCCTCCACGTGCAGTGCGCACACACACACAAAACACGCACGCACGCACGCGACACACACACACACGCACACACACAAGGACACACATACGCGCGCACACAACACATACATACCACTGTATACCATAGTATGCTATGCCTTCAGCACCTGGGCTTTATCACAGTTCTTGATAAACCATTGATGCTGGGAGCACAACAAAGTGGGAGGCTGTATGATCAGTGACTTTCCCACTCATGGAATTCCACTTTACAGCTTAGTCTTTAGTGATCGACTATGACTCTCTGACTAGGAGGCTTGAATTGCACGTCCTCATGTGCTGCAGCCCTGGGGGCTAGTTGGCTTTGGAGAACTCTCAACGCTGACTGTCCTTATGCCCTTTTGGCTGAGAGTGGGGGTGTACTGAGGGCAAGGCACCTACCTCCACTATAATCAAATTTCTGCCCAGTTTCCGAAACAGCAGTTTCTCCTCTCTCAGCTGTTTTGGAGGTCATCGTCGAACACGACGGACAAACAAACATACAAGTCAATAAGATTTCTTTGCGTTACGTTAAAATTCGGACTGGTCGCCTTGGGGAGAGCACATCGCCACAGAAGCAGCGCCACCATGTTTTCTGTCCTGTCTGCAAGTATTTATGTATTGGTCTCCCTATCAGTGTGCCTTTTTTGCTACAGAATTTTGCCAGAGACGTAGACAACACTTCTGTGGGCCGTGGATTCTTTTTCGTGTGCTGAATGCGTGTTGCACAATGAAAATCGGTTTATCGTCTCATCCGAAAGACTAGCACCCGGACTACCACTCAAAGTCTAGTAGTGAGTGGACGGAGAAAAAGGTTGGGGTCGAACGGGGATCGAACCAGCGACCTCTCGCTATCTAGGCAGAGGTGTTAGCCTACCTCTAGGCTACCGATCCCACTAAGGCTGCAATATATTTCTTCTCATATCAAAACAAATGACGATAATAAGAAATAGAATGGTAATGATGATAATTTTTTTGTATACATATTAACAACATTTTGTGATAATGATGATAATTAGTTATGCATTCTTTATCCTTTGATGCACGTCTCTCTACAGTCTTTTTCGAGGTTGTTTTCTACGTTTACGTTTCATTCCGCCGCATTTCCTTTCAAAACCCTATCTAACGTCTCATACCTAATGGGACACCGTTGTTCTTTCTTGTGTGTCTGCCAAAGAACTGAAAAAAAAGTCTGTTGACGTATTCTGCGTTGTGCATCACACCCCTTTGCCTTTAACCCCCCAAACAACAACAACAAAAAACAAAAACAAACAAAACAAAACCCAACAAAAAACCTCAAAACAAACACACAAGCATGATTCCACCGATTTTTTTTTTTTTTTTCAACAATGTATTTGTTTGTTGTGAATTGTTTGCTCGTTTGTTCTTTTGTTTTGTTTTTTGTACCTCTGTATAACATAAACAATGTATGAAATAAATAATGTGCGTAAACGCTGTTACCTCTAATAACAATGTGCAAAACACTGTTACCACTACGACACAATGTGCAAACACTGTTACAACGCGTGTTACCACTAAAAACAATGTGCAAAACACTGTTCAAAACGCTTGTACCACTATAAACAATGTGCCAAACACTGTACAACGCTGTTACCACTATAAACAATGTGCAAAATACTGTTACAACGCTGTTACCACTATTAACAATGTGCAAAATACTGTTACAACGCTGTTACCACTATAAACATATGTGCGAAACGCTGTTACAACGCTGTTACAACTATAAAAAATGTGCAAAACATGTTACTACTATAAAAATGTGCGTAACACTGTTACAACAATGTGCAAAAACTGTTACCACTATAAACAATGTGCAAAAGGTAAACCTGAGCTATGTCCTCGGTTTCTTTGACTGAACATCTGCCTTTGTGGTATCTGCTGAAGGGATAGGCTTTTGTAGTTTTGGTCGTGGTGGTTGTGGTTTTGTAATAGGTTTATTTTTGCCGACTCATTCGGATGAGACTATAAACCGAGGCCACACTGTGCGAACGCATGCAGAGCATCTTGCGCACACGTTAAAAAAACCCGTTCCGCCTTTCGAAAGAGCGGGCCATTGTGTGCCGGTAGGAGTGGATGGCAAAATTATATTTAAAAATCCAGCATGCACACAGGTGTTGTGTTAAGATACCATCCCTGAGGAAAATCGGGGAGTTGGAGTCCCAGGGCGGTTCCGGGCTGTATATGGCAACGTTCTGGTAGCTCCTGCGACGGCACTGGAACCATTCGTATCGGCGATTGCCTTTCCAAGGGGCCATTCCAGCGACGTGGAGGAGGGGGGGGGGGGGGGTTGAGTCTGCTGCATGAGCAACAATTCGTCCTCCAAACTTACTTATACCCAGGCTTTGCGCTCGAGTTTAAAGCGTAACTCCATAGTCTTCCGAGACTGACGGATGCCTACAATTTTTGCTATGTGTTTTTTTGGCTGGTTGCTGTTCGAGGTGGCCATATGTATACAGGGAGTCTTGAGCAATGCTATGAAAGCTTATACAATAAAACAACAGTTTCTCTTAAATATCCAAATTGTGTCAAACACTTGAGCATGCCTTTCTTCCTTTTTCTTGCTGATGATGAGCAATGAAAAGAAAAAAAAATGATTCTCTCCACACAACAACCAATCAACACACAATCACAATTCGCACAAAGACGCACATAGAGACGCACTTACACAAACAGATACAGACAGCACACACAAAGATAGACGACAGACAGACAGACACATACATACTCACACACACACACACACACACACACACACACACACACACACACACACACACACACCACCACACACACATACACACACACACACACACCACACACACACACACACACACACACACACACACACACACACACACACCACACACACACAATGGAAGCTTTGTAGAGGGTTGGTTGATGGTTGAGGACTAACTAATTGCTGGGCCCTGTTTCAGACCCTTGGCATGCATGCTCCACATCATCCCCCTTATTATTGTCTACACTGCACCACTGATCCTTGCCTATTGTCTTCTCTCAGAACAATGCCCTGGAGGTCACACACACACACACACACACGCGCGCGCGCGCGCACACACAAACACACACATACACACAGCCACATACATACATCATACATACATACATACATACATACATACATACATACATACTACATACATACAACATACATACATACATACATACATACATACATACATACATACATACATACATACACACACACACTCTCTCTCTTTCACTCACACACACACACACACACCCCAACACACACACACACACAACACACACACACACACCACACACACACACACACACACACACACACACTTGTTACCTTCCAAAATGCACTGTCTTCATTTCATATGCGTGTGTGTGTGGTGCGTGCGTGCTGTGATAGTGTGACAGCTGTGTATGTGTGTGAAGTTATACGCGCGTCCTATGAAAAAAAAAAGGGGGGGAAAAAGCTAAAAAGAATGACACCCAACTTCCTTCCAGACGAAGCCAAAAAAAAAAAAAAAAAAAAAAGCCCAACGAAATAAAACAAAGAACCTAAAAGACTCCACAAAAAAACAACCAAAGAAAAGCATCTACAAAAAACAACAAAAATAAACAAAAACACCCAACCCACCAAAACAAAACAAATCAAAAAAAGAAAACATCCAAAGACCCCCCCCCCCCTTTCGCGACGCAAGAAAGAGAAGAAAAAAAAATAAAGAAAGACCTGAAAGTAAAAACGCAGCTGCCTTAATGGTGAGCAAGCTCACCACTGGTGAACCTCAGAGCACTCCCTGTGGAACTGTAAAAACAAACAAAAACAAAACAACCAACCAAACAAAAAGAATTACCACTCCTTCAACTCCCCCTCCCCCCCCCCACCCTCCCCCCGTCCCTGGGGAAAAAGTCCCTACCGAATATTGTCATTTTGAGTAGACATCTCAGGAAAGCGTTTCTCACACATTAAGCTGGCAGAGCTAGAGCAAAGGACCTCACTTTCCTTTAATTTTCTCATACGATAAAGCTGTTCTGGTTTCCTGTCAGTAGGGGAAAAAAATCAATGTTTAAAACAGGCCGACATTTGGGACACCTGATTACATATCTCTCGCTATTATCTTCTCCATATAAGAAAAGCCCAGTAAAGCATACAACTAATAACAAACAAGCAGTATCGTATTATTATTATCTCCCTAAACCACCACCACCACCACCAGCACCACTACCACAATTTACATCAACATGGCTGTGTGTGCTTTTAGTTACATTACACTGATGACCCACTTGGCAAGCTTTCAGATTTTCTTGACTTCGATCTCTCTTTTGTCGCAATATAATTATATACTACTACGCTTTTAAGTGTGTGTGTGTGTGTGTGTGTGTGTGTGTGTGTGTGTGTGTGTGTGTGTGTGTGTGTGTGTGTGTGTGTGTGTGTGTGTGTGTGTGTGTGTGGTGAGAGAGAGAGAGAAGAGAGAGAGAGAGAGAGAGAGAGAGAGAGAGAGAGAGAGAGAGAGAGAGAGAGAGAGACAGAGACAGAGACAGAGAGACAGAGAGACAGCAGAGACAGCAGAGAAGAGAGAGACAGAGAGAGAGACAGAGAGAAGAAGAGAGAGACAGGAGAGAGAGAAGACAGAGAGAGAGACAGAGAGAGCACAGAGACAGAGAGAGAGACAGAGAAGAGACGAAGAGAGACAGAGAGAGAGCTTCACTGACATCAGCGTTTTCACAGCCCTATCGCCAAGGGAGGTGATCCAACTCCCAAACACTTGATAAAAGGGGGCACTCCCCCCCCCCCCCCCCAACAACAATAAACCTAATCAATAATAGATTTTTAAAAATCATGTTTAACGTAATTGTAACACAGCAGTGAATATGACCTTTTAACCACTCAACATAGGTTTATACATCTGAACAGGATAGCAGTATATGTTGAATAGTATGAGCGAAACCAATATAAGCGTTTTTTTGGGGACATGCGGGTCGAAACTGATGAAATTTGGTTTACAAGCCCATGTTAAAAGTTATGCATCACTTGTAAAACCTAAAAATCAAAGAATCAATCAGTTTCCTGCACTGTTGCCATGGAAACAATCCAATAATTATGGTTGCCAAAACTAAATGTTTCAAACTCCTAAACCTTTTTATCTATATTTCTTTTGGTATTCTTAAACCTTTTTAGCCTCAAGAACAAATATACTGTTGCTACAGACATGTTTTACAACATGAATTCTTGAAATTCACACACGAACGAAGATCTCCATAAATGACTCCGGTAATTTTTAATTCTGAAAAAACAAGAATGTGATTTTTGGCAACTTTTGGACCCGTGTCTAACCTCAAAAAGAAACTTTTCAGGAAATACAAGCAAACAATACTGTCAGTGTGGGTCTTAAACATACAGCTCTCTTGTCCCAAAATGTACAGTTTTACTTTCTTACTTTTACATGTTTACATTTTTTACTTTCTCTCACGATCATCTATCGCTCAGAGAGAATAAAACAAGCAGGCAAAAAGATGAACAGACAGACAAGGACATACACAGACAGACATACATACATACAGACATACATACATACAGATGTAGACTGAGAGAAAGAGAAAGGGAAAAAAAAAAGAGCGCCGTGACCTGATATGCTGTTTTGGTGGCTGTTATCTGGATAAAGGACAACGCAAGCAGGCAGAATTTATTTCTTTATACCGGAAAGTCTGGAAGATGGCGGCATTGTTTAGTGTGATGGTTATATTATAGAGACTGTTGTTCTTTTCCTTTTTCTGGATTCTTTTTTTTTTTTTTTTTTTTTGGGGGGGGGTCAGTACTTGCTCTCTCTCTCTCTCTCTCTCTCTCTCTCTTCCTCTCTCGTCTCTCTCTCTCTCTCTCTCTCTCTCTCTCTCTCTCTCCTCTCTCTCTCTTTCTTACATGTTGTTTGTACTTGTATGTTTCTTGCTCTTGGATCATTATATTGGTGTTGTTTAATTGAGGTTATCTTTTTTCTCGATGTTATCCTGAAAAGGGGGGGACTGGATGTAAAAAAGCACACGAGTGCTTATTATTATCTCGAATAAAAGAATTTGCCTGCCTTGCTTTCTCTCCTTCTCTGTCTTCTGTCTGTCTTCTGTCTCTCCTCTAAAAAGGGCGGGGAGGATTAAAACAACACAAAAACCACATGAGTGCTTACACATTATCCTCGAAATAATAGCATCGGATTTATTTGATTTGATTTGATTTGATTTGATTTGATCTCTCTCTCTCTCTCTCTCCTCTCTCTCTCTCTTCTCTCTCTCTCTCTCTCTCTCTCTCTCTCTCTCTCTCTCCACCAATAAAACCAACACCATACTACTATTATCCAAACTCCCCTTCACACGTCTTCCAACCGTTCACTCTTTACAACGTAGTGTTCTTTGTTAGTTTAGCATGCAGTGTGCGCTAACTTCACCCTAAAAAATGATCCCCAAAACATTTTTGTATCACTGACTTAGTATTTGTAAGGTGGGCCTGCGCTGCAAGTTCTGACGTCATTCTGTGACCTCCTGCCCTGCTTATCGTCAGCATGAATACTATGAGCGCAAAAGGTGTAAAGTCTGACGTCAATCTTTCAAAATCGTTCTCGGCATTCAAAAGGATTTTTAGGCGTTCAATACCTTTTCAATTTGTTCCG
>CM060329.1:9496498-9498998 GCA_030674155.1 Stramonita haemastoma
ACAGACAGAGAGAGAGAGAGAGAGAGAGAGAGAGAGAGAGAGAGAGAGAGAGCTGGTGGTAAGGGAGAAGTAAAGAGATGAGGAAGGGGAGAGTGAGGGCTGGGAGGGGGGGGTGGGGGTGGGGGGGGTTGATTTCTGGTTCGAATCAAAGTAATTTCAGAACACCACCCCCATCCCCCTCACCCCGGCTCGTGCCTTGTATCCTGGTCCGGAACATTATTATTTTCATAATTATCTGAAAACAGTTTTTACATTTTTTATGCGTGGGCTGTCAGAAGTCACGTGTACGTCAGCGCGCGCGCGCGTGTATGTATGTGTGTGTGCGTGTGTGTGTGTGTGCGTTGTGTGTGTGGTGGCGTGTGTGTGTGTGTGTGTGTGTGTGTGTGTGTGTGTGTGTGTGTTGGAAGAGAGAGAGAGTGAGAGAGAGACAGATAGACAGACAGACAGACAGATGGACAGACGGACAGACAGACAGAGAGCGATTGTGTGTGTGTACGTGTATTTTTGAAGAGAGAGAGAGAGAGAGAGAGAGAGAGAGAGAGAGAGAGAGAGAGAGAGAGAGAGAGAGAGAGAGCGTGCTTGCGTGCGTGCTTGCGTGCGTGCGTGCGTGCGTGCGTGTGTCTGTGTGTGTCTGTGTGTGTGTCTGTGTGTGTTGCAACGTCGCGTAACCATTGCAGAGCACTTACAAGTGCTGAAGTGTTGTGTCTGTGTGTAAACGCGCCCCTTGATTAAACTTGACTATGAACACGCCCTGTGTTTGAGTAACATTACCTCCAAAGTTGACGACCCACGACAGCGCTATGCACAGACCAGACAGACAGACAGACAGACAGACAGAAGTTAGGAGGAGTACAGGGTTAGTCTAGAAATCTGTGTTCTAAGGGAAACAGTTTAATTAAGCTAAGTTGGAAGTCACTACATCCAAGACGCAGCTGGTTAAGTTGAACTTCAAACTATTGTCATGTTTTTTTTGTTTGGCACAAGACCATGTTTTCCTTAGTCAGAGATGACCACGGTGTAGCATGCGTAGGTCTGCTTGTCTTTCTGATTGCATGCCTGCCAGTCTGTCTGTCTGTCTGCCTCTCTCTCTGTGTCTGTCTGCCTGTGTCTGTCTGCCTCTCTGTCTGCCTGTGTCTGTCTGTCTGCCAGTCTGTCTGTCTGCCTGTCTGTCTGCCAGTCTGTCTGTCTGCCTCTCTCTCTGTGTCTGTCTGCCTGTCTGTCTTCTCGGTGTCTACATTTAACGGATTTATCATTCCCTGTCTTGAGGTGTGTGTTTGTCTGTCTTGAACAGACCTTTCATCCCGAAGTCGGAATACAGCTATCTCAATGGTGGGCAAATAAACCAGTTCACTCACTCACTCACTCAGTCCCCCATGTCCCAAAGGACGTAGGGGGACATGAGAGAAGACGCAACGGAGATCTTTTTCCATGCTTCACGATCCTGTGTGGCTAGTAGGAGGCGTTGCAGGGGTTGGGCAGTCCAGTCTTTGATGTTGTCAACCCATGATTTCTTTTGGCGGCCTCTTCTTCTCTTGCCCTCGACTGTTCCTTGCAAGATGGTTTTTGCTAGGGTGTTGTGTCTTGTGGTGTGACCAAACCACATCAGCTTTCTCCTCTTTATGGTGGAGAGCAAAGGCTCTTGGGGGCCCACACGCTTTTTGATTTCTTCTTTCACATAGTTATTGGTCTTGTGTTCTTTGTATGATATTTTGAGGAGTCTTCTGTGGCACTTGTTCTCGAATGCTTGGATTCTTCTCTCTAACTCTACTGTCAGAGTCCATGATTCACAGCCATATAGTTGCATACGCCAAAAAAAACAAAACCCTAAACAGTGGCGAGCTTCACGTCGGAGCTCTAGCCGAGGAACGAAAAAAAAAGAAAAAAGACCTCTCCATTTTGTTCCATGGTGCAACAGCAAGGTGATCCCACTCCACTCCACTCCACTCCCAATGCCAACGACCGCGCCATACATTTCTGGCACCGCCATGTCTGGCACTTGACACAGAGGCCACCAAACACAGCTAGGCATGATCATGATTCCTAACCCCTGGTGACCATGGCACTCGCTCGCCACGTGTCGCTGAAAGAGAGAGAGAGAGAGAGAGAGAGAGAGAGAGAGAGAGAGAGAGAGAGAGAGAGAGAGAGAGAGAGAGAGGAGAGAGAGAGAGAGAGAGAGAGAAGGGTATCCACAAGGTATGATATGGACGTGACCTGCTTCATTTCCCCTCGCCCCCTCCCTCCTTGATGATCAGAAATACAGAGTTCAATTTCAACACTTGTTAGAAGAAGGCTTCTTCTCTGAAGGCCTTCTGCTGTTCACCTCTACCACACTTCCTTCTGTAAAAGTTAAAATGGTAAAGGTAAAGGTGTCCCATAACCTATGTGGTCGTCGGGGAACAAGGTATCAGAGACCTCAGCTTCTCCAGGAGCCAGCATGCTGAGGGCGGCGCCCATCTCCTCTCCCACGCTGCCTTACCTTCTCTGACACTAAAGAGGGCAG
>CM060329.1:9516692-9521692 GCA_030674155.1 Stramonita haemastoma
GGAACACTTGACTTGCCGAGAGGCATGCAGCTCAGACAAATGTTTATAATGCAAAAAATGTTGGGTTTTTTGTTTTGTTTGTTTCTTTGTTTGATTGAGGTTTTTTTTTCTCCTAGGTTTTTTTCTCTGTGTGAAATTCAGGCTGATCTCCCCCCTAGGCAGCTGCATCTCCGCAATTGCAGTTCCCAGTTTTTTCTGTTGGTTTTTTTACCCCCGTGGACTAGATTCCTTTTGACAGTGGCATTTTAAACACATTGTTGTATCGTGCCGTATTGTGCTAGTGCTGTGTTGTAGTGTATTGCATTGTGCCGAATTGTGTCTTTTACTGCATGGCGTTGGACGACATGACGCCTATTGTATTGCTCTGTGCTACGTTGTAATTACATTTTGTTTATGGTTTGCGTTGCATCGTTTTGTAGTTTTGTTAACCGTTGTACACGTTTCAATATAACCTTATTCCCAAGTGTTACTGGAAGTATATTTATAAAGAAGAAATTTGGTAGGGCAATAATAACGTCTTACATATTTAGGATATGTCATGATAATTATGTTCTATTTATTTTTTTATTTATTCTTTTATATCGAGGATAATGGAATAATCACTTATGTGGGTTTTTTTTTACATCCAGTCCCCGTGTGTATGCAGTTTTTGTAAATCTTGTCCTATGTTCCCACCGGCACATAATGGCCTACTTTACGAAAAGCGGAACAGGTTTTAACGTGTACACTGACGTATCATAGAATGTGACTTATATCTTCACAGTTGTATGATAATAACTGGTTATGACCAGCACAATTTTATTTCATTTTATTTTATTCTTTGATATCGAGGATAATGGAACAAGCACTCGTGTACTTTTTTTTCATCCAGTCCCCAGTGTGTATGCAGTTTTGTCATGCTTGTCATCTGTTCCCACCACAATCACATATCTAGGAATTAAAAACAACAACAAATAATCAACAAGTGATGTGTGACTACAATACAGAGGACAAACTTTTAACTGAACGCACCTCTCTTAAAACCTGAGGTGCAATCTGTCTCTTGACAGAAACTGAAACAGTCATCACCTCAGCACCACCACTCCACCACTTCCACCAAAAAGAAAAAGAAAAAAAGACAGGGAAAAAGGGCAATAAATCTTCGGACATTTCTTCATCGGTCACCCCAGCGACGTGACGTCACGTCTGGCAGGGGGGACAAGCCACAAACCTGTGTGCTGTGTTTAACCTCTGCCGACACACAACTAATGGCCTGTCACTCTCTCCCACACAATGTCTCTATTATCTCCCTTCTCTTCCTCACTTTTTGTCTTTTGTTTCAGTTTCGAATCTTCATACCTTTGTGAGGAAGATGGGGGAAGATAGGGTGGAGGGGGGAGGAAGAGGAAGAAAAAGAGAAGGGGGAGTAAGAAGAAGAAGGGGAAGGAGGCGGAGGGAGGAAGAAGAAGAAGAAGAAGAAGAAGAAAAGAACAAGAAGAAGAAAAGAAGAAGAAGAAAAGAAGAAGAAGAAGAAGAAGAAGAAGAAGAAGAAGAAGAAGAAGAAGAAGAAGAAGAAGAAGAAGAAGAAGAAGAAGAAGAATGGAGAAGAAGAAGAAGAATTGCAAGAAGAAGAAGAATTGCGAAGAAGAAGAAGAAGAAGAAGAAGAAGGAAGAAGAAGAAGAAGAAGAAGAAGAAGAAGAAGAAGAAGAAGAAGAGAAGAAGAAGAAGAAGAAGAAGAAGAAGAAGAAGAAGAAGAAGAAGGAAGAAGAAGAAGAAGAAGGAAGAAGAAGAAGGAAGAAGAATGAAGAAGAAGAAGAATGAGAGAAGAAGAATTGCGAAGAAGAAGAAGAATGGAAGAGAAGAATAGAAGAAGAAGAAGAAGAAGAAGAAGAAGAAGAAGAAGAAGAAGAAGAAGAAGAAGAAAGAAGAAGAAGAAGGAAGAAGAAGAAAAGGGAAAGAAAGAAAAAGAAAGAAACGACAACAACAACTACAACAACGAAAACAACCGCCCAACAAAACAAAAAAAACTCTCCACTACCATGTAAGAAGCACCAGGACATCAATAGAGGAGCAGTAAGCAGGTATACACCACCTTGAAAAAGTTCCTCACCAGACAGATCAAGACAGATGATCAATATCGAGAGACAAAACCAACACGGCGACGCACAGCATTGGACTGAACCAGCCACTGGAACCTCTCAGTTAAAACAGATGAATACTGGCCCAGACAGCTGAATCGACAGCACTGACCTCTCACAACAGACAGAATACTGCCAGCTGACAACACAGACACAGCCAGCACCACATTGCTAGAAGAAGCAACATCAACAAGAAAACCAGACCAACTACCTACCACCTTTGCTGAGAGAAGTGGAGGAAGAGGACTTGAGTATTAGAGAGAGGAAAATCACCAGGAGGAGAAACTTCCCTGCTGAATTAATTATTTAATAAATAAAGCATGAAGGAGATGAGACTGTAAGTATACCGAGTGCACTTTGTGGAAGAAAAAAATCTGGGCCACTATGATATACAACAAGAAGAAGAATTTTTCTTTCTTTGTTTTATTTATTTATTCTTTTATTTCGAGGATAGTGGAATAAGCCCCTTTGTGCTTTTTTTTTTTTTACCACCAGTACCCGTGTGTATGAGGTTTTGTAAATGTTGTCATCCGTTCCCACCGGCACACACTGGCCTACTCTTCCAAAAAGTGGAGGGAAGATCTGCCTCTCACATCATCATCATCATTATCATTATTATTATTATTATTATTATTATTATTATTATTATTATTATTATTATTATTATTATTATCATTATTATATCATTATCGATCATTCTTCTTATTTGTTTCTTCTTCTTCTTCTTATATTATTTTCATTTTAACTCTTCATTGAAAATTTATATATATTATTATTATTATTATTATTATTATTATTATTAGTATCATTATTATTATCATTATCGCCATCATTCTTCTTCTTCTGTTTCTTCTTCTTCTTCTTCTTATCATTATTTTCATGTTTGAACCTGCTGGGTCATCTGCAAAAGTAATAATAAATGCAGCTTTACCTCCTAACTTTCACAAGCTCTTAGCCTCTCGCGACCTTCCAGCTGAAAACTATAACTGCCCATTGTGATCTCAAGACTACGCAACACAGCATGCACCTGCTTTTATGGGGGTGAGATGACAACAAGAACTGCTTTGTCTCTGAATCCCACACAGAATGCAGAAGACAAGACGTGTGGTGTGTGCACTTTTGTACTTCTAACCACAGTCCAGCGAACCTGCAGAATCTGATGTACACCCAAGTATGGATGTAGAGGGGAGGTGTGTGTGTGTGTGTGTGTGTGTGTGTGTGTGTGTGTGTGTGTGTGTGTGTGTGTGTGTGTGTGTGTGTGTGTGTGTGTGTGTGTGTGTGTGTGTGGTGTGCGTGTGTGTGTGTGTGTGGGTGTGTGTGTTGTGTGGTGTGTGTGTGTGTGTCGTGCGCGCGCAGTGTGTGTGTGTGTGTGAGAGAGAGAGTGTGTGTGTTTGTGTGTGTTGTGTGTGTGTTGTGTGTGGGGGGGGGGGGGGGGGGGGTCAAAACGTACAAGAACAGGGCTACAGAATTTCATACTGTTTCCTTTGTTTAAGGATGAGTGAATAGAAAGAAGGGGGAAAAAAAGGCTGTGAAGATGTTACGTAAGATTGTGTGACTCGGTTATACTTTACCCTTGCTTTCATGTTCTTGGGGGACGGGATAGCCTAGTGGTCAGAACATTGCGTTGGCAATTTGACGACCCGGGTTCGATTCGCGTCGGAAGGGATTTTCTCCTGGAGTTAACATCAGTGCTGACTTCACTCTCCCCAAAAGTCCTTCGGATGAGACATAAACCGAGGCCCGTGTGCAAACGCACGCAGAAAATCTTGCGCACACGTAAATCCTGTTCCGCTCTTTGTAAGAATAGGCCATTGTGTGCCATTGGGAACAGATGACAAGATTTAGAAAGCTGCATACACACTGGGACTGGATGTAAAAAAAAAAAAGCACATGAGTGCTTATTGCATTATCCTCAATAATAAAAATAAATAAAATAAATGAATAAATACATAAATAGATAAATAATAATGAAAAAAATAAAATAAAAATAAAATGTTCTATGCCTCGGCTAGAATTACACATGATGCAAGCTTTTAGCTTGCTGTTGCTATGCTGCTCTTTTTTTTTTCATGTTGTGTTTGATGAAGAAACGAATAAAACCCTTCTCAAATCATAGAACACTTGGTAGGTCTACTCCATTATCCTCGATATAAAAGAATAAATAAAGAAATAAATGTTCTATGCCTCGGTTAGATACTACCATGATGCAAGCTTTAGCTTTTAAGAGTAGGCCATTGTGTGCCGGTGGGAACAGATGACAAATTACAAAACTACATACACACAGGGACTGGATGTAAAAAAACACACATGAATGCTTATTCCATTATCCTTATTATAAAAGAATATTTTTAAAAACACAACACACACACACACACTTACACAAAAAAACACTACCAAAACAGACGAACACACTCACACATCCGTAAAAACAACAAAACACACAAAAACAAAAAAAGCAACGAAAAACGTTAAAAAAACACACACACACACACACACACACACACACCACACACACACACACACACACACACACACACACCACACACACACACACACACACACACACAAACACTGTGGTTTCTCAAAAAAATTTGCCACGAGACATATACATGAGAGGACAAACCACTTCCATACACAACATAAATAAAACACAGGTCTGCTGAGGACAGCATGTCACGGGCCCTTTTTACAAGCCGCCGACTTATCTTCAAGATTCATTCCTCCAGCTTAATTCAGGAGATGACACCCCAAAAGAAAAAGCCAACAAAAAAGAAAAGACTATTACAACTGGAATGTGTGTGTGTGTGTGTGTGTGTGTGTTGTGTGTGTGTGTGTGTGGTGTGTGTGTGTGTGTGTGTGTGTGTGTGTGTGTGGTGTGGTGT
>CM060329.1:9534192-9541692 GCA_030674155.1 Stramonita haemastoma
TACCCCCCCCCCCCCCCCCGATCTACCCCCAACCCCCCCCCGATCTACCCCCAACCCCCCTACAATGATTCACTTTCACCCTTCACTTGTTCCAGACAGGTAAACAGCAATTTCTATATAATTCATATAAAAAAATATATAAAATGTTGCTTCGTTTCCATGAGATGGAAGCTTTTCTCTGTACTAAGTAAAGTTTCTCCAAACAATTAAAAGGGAAGGAATTGTTTAAGATAGTCTGTAGAGGGGAAGTAAATATTGACATAGAGTAGCACAAAGAGCATGTGTGCGTGCGTGCGTGTTGTGCGTGCGTGCGTGTGTGCGTGCGTTGCGCGTGTGTGTGTGTGTGTTCTTATTTATTCTTTTTTTTATTTCGAGGATAATGGACTAAGCACTCATGTACAATTTTTTACATCCAGTCCCCATGAGTATGCAGTTTTATAAATTTTGTCATCTGTTCCCACTGGCACAGGGGGATAATTAGGGGAATAGGGGAGGGGATAGGTTTGGGGGAGGGTGAAGTTGCTGGGGAAAGGGACTTCTGGTTAAGTTTGGAAGGAGAGGATGGTTACTACTGTCATGGTCTATAATATGTGGGTCATATATCTTTTGAGTATGAAGGTAAGTTATAGAAACAGATGGCCAATATTATGGTGTGTCCTATGCCAAGGTTGTAGAGGAGGGTCCAGAGTAAGTGTATGCTGAGAAGCATGCTGTCACTCTCATTTTGCAGGGGATTTTTTTTTTCCAACAATTATCCTTTCATTTTCCTCTGGACTACCCTTCCCCCTTCTCCCCATTAATAACACACACACACACACACACACACACACACACACACACACACACACACACACCACACACACACACACACACACACACACAAAACCCCACCTCTCACTCCCCCCAAAACAACAACAACAACAACAACAAACAACAACAACAACAACCCCACGAACCCTAACCAAAATAAAACAACCAACCAAACAAAAACAGGTTATGCACTTTAAAGTCATCCCATTTCACAGGCACTTAACACACACACACAACCCTCCCCCCCCCCCTCCTCCAGAACTCTTCCAAAAAAAAGCAAGTCCTCTAACCACCCCCCTCCTCCTCCTCCCCCCCCATAACTACTGATCAGATCAGCAGTGTCGGGGGGGGGGGGGGGGGCTATAAAAGACAGTTATTGTCAGGAGTGCTGACACCAACAACACCACACCACACCACACTGAGCTGCGTGCGGTCAAGGGCAAGCCTCTGTTATTTAAGAAAAATGGATATTGCTTTTTTAGGCTGTTTTCTGATTGGCCACGGCGAGGGATCATTAATATGTATTTGTTCGTTGTGTAAAAAAAAAGTGAATGAATGGGACGTGTCTGTCTGTCTGTCTGTCTGTCTGTCTGTCTGTCTGTCTGTCTCTCTCTCTCTCTCTCTGAATGAATATAGATTAAAAAATAAAAAAGCACATGGGTGCTTATTCATTATGCTCGAAATAAAAGAATTGGATTTGCTTTGCTTTGATTTGATTTAATCTCTCTCTCTCTCTCTCTCTCTCTCTCTCTCTCTCTCTCTCTCTCTCTCTCTCTCTCTTCTCTCTCTCTCTCTCTCTCTCTGCCACTTTTTTTTGTTGGTAAAATGTACTTTTACACCACCACACCAACCATCCACCCACTTGACCTGTTCACGGTCTCTCAGGTTCGCGCCAGCCTTGCAATAAACATAAGTCTGCTGGTTCTCGTTCCGAACGGCAGTTTGAATTGAAAACAGTAAAGTTGGAAAACTAGCTGGTCATAAATGATGAAGGAAGTGACTCCACCGTCACATTTTTTTTCTGTTTTGCTTGCTTCACATTTTTGCCCCCTCATTCTCCCCCCTCCCCTTCTCCTTACATTTATTAGAAATACGCGGTATGTTCGGAGACGAAAAGTGGGTACATTCTGCCTATAATGACGCCCAGAATGCTTATTTTGTGAACTGCAGATTTGTTGTTTTTTTTACCGGAGAAGAAACTTTTTTGTTTTAGTTTCATTTAAAAACAACAAAACACTTTCATGTCAAAGCAGATTTCTCTACGTGAAATTCGGGCTCTGTGTGTGTGTGTGTGTGTGGTGTGTGTGTGTGTGTGTGTGTGTGTGTGTGTGTGTGGTGTGGTGTGTGTGTGTGTGTGTGTGTGTGTGTGTGTGTTGGGAGGGCAATACTGTCAACAAACAAAACATAAATGTCCTCTGATAACAATGATTCTCGATCTAGCAAAGTAAATTCGTTACAACTGTAAATGATGGAAACATACTCCATTGCAAACTTTCACTTCATTCCAGAACGGCAGCAGTCCTGCCATTTTCACAATTCCATAAGACACACAACCTGGACTGCACAAGAACCAACACCACTGAGGACTATGCTGTACAGTCGATCACCAGCAGAACACTTACAGAACGTGTGAGGACTGGCATCTCCGTCCAGTTACTTTTTAAAAGACGATGAATGCCAAGAACAAAACATGCAAAGTAACTCAAGAAAACATCCTCTTTCTACCCGCCATTCATGTATTGACATGTTTGCCTTTTGTTTATCTACAGCTCAAAAGAGTTACTGGGAATACACTGTTGTGAATTGTGATACCGAATCGTTAAAACTGATATTGCTGCTGTTTGTCAGTTTGTGGGTAAACATTTTGATCTGTTAAAAACAAAACAAAAGAAAACTCAAGAAAGCATTCTCTTTCATTGCAAAACACATTACCCGACTCTCTCTCTCTCTCTCTCTCTCTCTCTCTCTCTCTCTCCTCTCTCTCTCTCTCTCTCTCCTCTCTCTCTCTCTCTACAGATCTTCTCTATCGCAGATGGCATGCAGAAGTATAAGTACTATGCCTCCGGGGAAAAATTAGCCTACTACGCCCGCCCCGTCCCGTCCGAAATGAAGCGAATGACACTAGTACCTGTTGATTGCAATGTACAGCAGTCCACCTCCGTGTATAGAAGTGGTTCAGGTTTTAGCCTAGCCCGGGGCAGCATTAAGACCCTTCCTCTTCCCATCCCCCTCCTCTCCCTCGACCTTCATCCGAAATAGAATGGCATTGGTGATATAACTGCCAATCCTGCCCACAAATAGTACTACTAATGCCATTTTTAGAAAACATCATCACCACTATCACCTCCTCCTATTTGGCACCATTTCATTCTGGTTTATTTTGGTAAGGCTTATATTCTGGCATGCAGATGCATACCTGTGTGTATGCGTACACTCACACTCACACACACACACACACACACACACACACACACACACACACACACACACACTCACTCACCACACACACACACACACACACACACAATCACACACAACACACACTCACTCACTCACACATACACCACACACACACACACACACAACACACACACCACACACAATCACACACACACACACACACACACACACACACACACACACACACACACACACACACACACACACACACACACACACTCTACGCATGTGTATAAACATAACAATGACATACAGAGACATGAACAAACACAGACGTACACAAGGGCAGATGAACACACATAATTGTCATTATCTCCCTCTCTTATGAAATGTCGATTGCTAAGTTTTGTTATGGGTCATCAAATGCATCTCGTTCTGCCTAAACGTCGGTAAAGCATTCGGAATGTAATTCTTCTCTCTCTCTCCTCTCTCTCTCTCTCTCTCTCTCTCTCTCTCTCTCTCTCTCTCTCTCTCTCTCTCTCTCTCTCTCTCTCTTCCTCTACACACACACACACACACACACACAAACACACCACATCACACTCACATGCGCGCGCGCACACACAAACACGCACAAATATTTCAAGATGTAATTCTGTTACCCCTTGTTGGGTTATGGAGGGCTACCACCATTATCTAACAGGAGAATAAACCTAACAACAGCAATACACTTTAAGATATTACCAGTATCGACAAAAAATGAAAACCATGTGTTTAAGATGGAAGGGACAATGTCTGTATCATAATCAACAAATAAAACACACACACACACACACACACACACACACACACACACACACACACACACTCACACACTCACTCACTCACTCACTCACTCACTCACTCACTCATTCAATGTATGCACACGCACGAACGTGTAAATTTTACACACACACACGCGCGCGCGCGCACGCACGCACGCACAGCTTTAAAAAAAAAAACTAAGGAAAAAAACCCCGACCGTGAACGCATAAACAAGAAAACCATACTACTAGAGTGAAAAACAAAAACAAAACAAAACAATGCAAAGCACAAACACACAAACAACCGAAGTTGTTTACGTGTGTGACAACGCGCACAGGGGAGAATGGAGGAGGGTGGTGTACAGGGGTGGGGGAGGGGGTAGAGGGGGAGCAGGGTGATCTTTCACCCGGTCAGGGAGACTTGCATAACCAGCGACCCAACACGTCTCATTGACACACGGCCTCATCAACATCACAACTAGGGTTCAGCCACTGCGTCAAAAGCATACGTAACAACTCCACAGAACTGATGCTGCACTGAGGAAGCCACAGCAACAAGCAACAACACCAGCACAGCAATAGCAGCAACAGTAATAACAACAATAACAACAGAGCTTGCACGCACGCATGCACGCACGTGCGTGCGTGCGTATACAGGTGAACAGTGTCACGCATGCTCACGCGCGCGTACATACAGAGACAGGCAGACTATAAACACATATGCATAAACGCACGCACGCATGCACACACACACACACCGCACGCACGCACACACACCGAAAGGAATTTTTTTTCCATTTTCTTCATCATCATCATCATCATCATCATCATCATCATCACCAGTCCCTTGAAAAGAAAGGTCATCGGAGGACAGGAGAGACACGTTGGTCGACAGTTTCCTGTGTATCTTCAGACTTCCCTTTTGCAGCAGCTGTGTAATGTCTAAGTGAATCCATCCTTCGATGTCTTCTGTCCAAGTGTTCATTAAATTTTGTCTGCCCTTGTACGACTTCCTACCTCAAGCGTATCCTGCAGGACAGTCTTACAGAACTACCTGTTGGCAATATCGTTCTCATCTACACTTCAGAGAGGGGGGGGGGGGGGGGGTGTCAGCCTAGTGGTTAGATTTGTCCCCTGTAGTTAACATCGGTACCGACTCCATTACCCCGAAAGTCCTTCAGATGAGACTATAAACCGAAGTCCCGGGTGTGAACGCACGAAGGGCATGTTGCACACACGTTAAAAACCCGTTCCATCTTTCGGAAAGATAGGCCATTGCGTGCCGGTGGGAACAGACGACATTGTTTAAAAAAACACACACCAAAAAACCGTATGTAGAGTAGTATCGTGTTTAGACTTCATCCACGAAGTGGGAATGTAGCTACTTTAATAGTGGGCCAAAAACACCCGGTCGTTTGCAAAACCTACTTCGTGATTCTCACAGCTCCAACCGAGCAACGAAAACAATATCTACACATCAAAAACTAATGGCACCCACACACACACACGCTGGTCTGCAACTGAGCTTTTAGCAAACGAGAGTAGGTGGAGAAGATAGGTTCTATGTCGGCAGAAATAAACCAACTTCCAATAAACAAACTTCCAAGAATGTCGGCGTTTATTTGACTCCTTTTGGTCCCCCAGAAATGACCATAGGTAAGCACACCTGTTGTTTATCAGGAACTGCGAGTAAGTCTAGCGAAAGCATAGGTCTACCTACAGTGTGTGGCAGTGCGTAGTACTGTAGTGACCTCTCTCTGTCCGCACTCCACTACTTCCATTGACCACTGCTGTTAACTCGCTCCGTACCTAACCTCTACCACTACCTCTCTTGTCTCTGGCACGTACTGCTGATATAAGCAAGTTTTTGTGTGCTTGCTAGCGTGCACGCACGCGTGCGCATGCACACGCACACACACATGTCCTCATGGTCAAGTTGTACATTGTAGAGCCATTCATATTCAAGCCCTGCTCTTATGTATGATGAACACAAATTTATAGTCTTTCCTTTTCTTTCCTGTGATCAGATCGTACCGCATACTTTTTTTTTATATAGGCTGGTGGAAACACAGAAAAGAATGATAATGTCAGCATTCGAAGGTATCGTGATAATTTAAAGATCTATTTTTCCGATTACAATACGATACCGTATCCTGTAAACAAGACACACACACACCACACACACACACACCACACACACACACACACACACACACACACACACACACACACACACACACACAGATAATATAATATATATAAGAGAGAGAGAGAGAGAGAGAGAGAGAGAGAGAGAGAGAGAGGAGAGAGAGAGAGAGAGGAGAGAGAGAGAGAGAGAGGAGAGAGAGAGGAGTGGCAACGTTCTGGCGGCTCCTACGACGGTACTGGAACCATTCGTATGGGCGATTGCCTTTCCAATGGACCATTCCAGTGGCGTGGAGAGGGGGGGGGGTCTGCTGCATGGGTAACAGCTTGCCCTCCATACTTACTTACCCAGGCTTTGCGCTCTAAAGACTACAGCGCAACTCCATAGTTTTCCGAGACTGATGGGTGCCTACTACCACTACTTATATACAGTGCTACACGATGCAATTCCATACCACACGACACACCACAACACAAAACAACCCCCTACAAAATACAATGTAACACATATGAATACATCCGAAGAAAATAAGGTTCCCACATCTGGTTTTACCCCCACTAAATGACCATACTAAATCACTAACAATCGTATATATATATATATATATATATATTATATATATATATATATATATATATATATATATATATATATATATATATATATATATATATATATATAAACCCTGGTCGTGTACTAAAGTGCCATGCAGGAAAACCCTTGTACGCAAAAAATAAATTTAATATTTGAGACACTGCCAGTAACCCCATCACAATATTATAACTTAACTACAAAGGAATAAACAGATACCTAAAACACAGAAGTCATAAAACACTCAAGACTTTCAGTAAATCGCACAGACTTTCAGTCACTGGTAGAGAGAGTCTAGAAGTGTAGTTGCTGATGACATACATGACTTTTTGGATCAATGCGTGGCTTTGCCTTCCTTTCATTCTATCCATTTTATTTTTTCTTGAAAAAAAATTTCCTGTTTTTTTTTAGAGGTGTGTTTACCTTTCTACAAGGACTGGGAAGCACTGTGCTATCAACTGCTTCCATTCCATAGACACACGTTCCGCCATTAATATAACAATGCTGCTGCTGCTGCTGCTGCTGCTGCTGCTGCTGATGATGATGATGATGATGATGATGATGATGGTGATAGAACAACAAAAGTGATAATCACTACAACAATAAATAAATTATAATGATAATGAGGGCGATGACGACGACGAAGACGATGATGATGATAATGATGATGATGACGACGACGACACCACTACCACCACTACCACACACCACCACCACCACCACCACCACCACCACCACCACCAACAACAA
>CM060329.1:9549192-9551692 GCA_030674155.1 Stramonita haemastoma
GCATGTGAACGTGTAAGTATGTATGTATATGTATATATATATACATTTATATTCATATATGTATGTATATATACATATATATACATACATATATATATACATATATGTTTATGTATGTATGTATGTATGTATGTATGTATGTATATCATACATACATACATACATACATACATACATACATACATACATACATACATACATACATACATACATTTCATGAATGTGTGCGTTTGTGTGCGTACACGCGTATGTGTGCTAGAGATAAAGATCTTGTTCCTTACATTTACAATGTCTTGAAGCTCAAGACAGACAGACAGAATCAGAGAGACACAGATGGACAGACAAGCAGACAGATGGACAGACAGAATCAGAGAGAGACACACACAGACAGAAAAACAGACAGACAGACAGAATCAGAGAGACACAGATAGATAAGCAGACAGACGGACAGGCAGAATCAGAGAGAGACACACACACACGCGCGCGCAGACAGAAAAACAGACAGACAGACAGAATTAGAGAGACACAGATGGACAAGCAGACAGACGGACAGACAGAATCACAGAGACACAGACAGAAAGACAGACAGACAGACAAACAAGCAGGTAGACAGACAGAATCACAGAGACACAGACAGACATTCAGTCAGACAAGCAGGCAAACAGACAGAATCAGAGACACAGACAAACAGACAGGCAGAAGACAGACAGACAGACAGACAGAATCAGAGAGACACAGACGGACAGACAAGCAGACATACACATAGACAAGCAGAAGGACAGAGAGACATAAAGAAACCCAGCAGGATAAGGGGGTATTTGATGTATAGCCTGGTGTCAAGCCCGAAGCCGCCAGTTTAAAGAACACTGGTAAAGAATACATTATTTACAAGCCACCCTCCCTCACTGACCCTAACGCAGCAACGACAAACACACACACACACACACACACACACACACACACACACAACCACACACACACACACACACACACACACACATACACACACAAACACCCCTCTTTCAAGGCCACAGTCAACAAGAAAACAACTAACCCATGCAAAAAAACAAAAAACAAAAAAGAAAATAAACAAACGAACAAGCAAAACTGGTTCATAAAAAAGGTTGATACTGCAAAAACAATCTCCTGTTTGTGTAAACTGGAGAAATTTAAAAACAGATATCTGTCTCTCTGTCTCTGTCTTTCTCTGTCTCTCTCTTCGACTGTCTGTCCATCTGTCTGTCTGTCTGTCTGTCTGTCTGTCTGTCTGTCCCTCCCTCCCTCCCTCCCTCCTCTCTCTCTCTCTCTCTCTCTCTCTCTCTCTCTCTCTCTCTCTCTCTCTCTCTCTCTCTCTCTCTCTCTCTCTCTCTCTTTCCCTCTTTCCATTCATTTTAACCTGTGATTAATCAAGATATATCTTTGATCAAGATCTACCTGATTTCTTGCAATCATTCCTATTCTCCAGTTGAATTAAAAAAAACAAAAAACTTTACAGTAAAAGTTACTTTCATTCTTGATTTATCTTCAACTTACTTTCTGAGGATCAGCGTGTACCTCCAAAAAGGTTTTTAAAACTCAATTCTGTTTTGATTTATTCATCTACTTACTCCTTTACTGATGTTAGTATTTCTACGGTATTTCATAATTGTTTAAAGTTGGGGCCAGGTGAAAAACTATGTTACCGCTTATAAGTAAGTTTCTCTCGGTAATTATTTGTTTCGGCCCTTCACCAGAGTTCCTGAGATTTCACCGAAGTGGGAGATGCTTGCGTGCGGGAACATTTTTACCCACAATTAAAAAGTTAAAAAGTTAGTTAAAGTCTGTCCCGAGCCATAAGGCTCATCAGGCCGGTGCTTATCCCGGTTTCTGTGGCGTTAAGCGACTGAGAGTCATAGACTCTCCCCTGGATAGGACGCCAGTCTATCGCAAGGTTAACCCCCCAACACAAGGTTGGTACCCTTTTTACAACACTGGGTGGGTGAGAAAATAGCCGTAAAGTGCCTTTTCAAGGGCACAAGCCATAGCAAATATGCTAGATCGAACCCGCAACCTTTAGATTACGAGTACAACGCCCTAACCACTAGGCCACAGCGGCGGCTTTACCCACAATTAGGGCAGCCATATTCCGACTTCAGGCAGGATTGTAAACATGACACAAGTCTGAGTGCTATTATACATGTATATGTACATAAATGTATACTTTGTTGTGATTCGTTATTACTGGCACAAATGGCTAACTTCTCCGAAAGGCCTCGGTTTGTAGTCTTACTCGAAGGACTTTCGGATGAATCGAGTCAGTTCCCTTGAACAGGTTGCCGCGCGCACACACACACACACACACACACACACACACCACACACACACACACACAACAACACACACACACACACACACACACACACACACACACACACACACACACACACACACACAACACACACACACACCAACACCGGGTTCCATTCCCATTCGAGGGGATTTTTTCCCCTTGAATTCAGTG
>CM060329.1:9554192-9556692 GCA_030674155.1 Stramonita haemastoma
TCTCTCTCTCTGTGTATCCGTCTCTCCGATAAAGAAGCAGCAGCTTAGTTTTGCTATGTTAGTGTTTGTCCCATATCATCTGTTTTTCTTTTCGTTTGTTTGTTTTCCCTCTTTTTCTCTTTTTCAAATATTAGCATGGTTTGAAAACATTCAGAATATTTGTATTCACAGAAAGAGAGAGAACAGAAACAGAGAGACAGAGATACAGAGAGACAGAGATACAGAGAGACAGAGAGAGAGTGATGCATAAACCGATGCAGTCAGCCAGACAAACGTCAATTTATTTATTTATTTATTTATTCTTTTATATCGAGGATAACAGAATAAGCAATATGTGCTTTTTTTCATCCGGTCCCTGTGTGTATGCAGTTTTGTAATATTGTCATCTGTTCCATCTGTTAATCTGTTCAATTAAGACAGTCAGACTGGCAGGCAGACAGAAAGTCAGACAAACAGACAGAAAGGCAGACAGACAGATAGCAAGGCAGGCAGGCAGGCAGGCAGGCAGGCAGGCAGGCAGGCAGGCAGGCAGGCAGGACGGGAGGCAGACAAAGAGAACTAGATCTCACTAAAATATGCAGGGCTACGATGGCTTTCTGAGGAGGTCAGAAGCAGGGAGAGGAATTAATGAAAGACGAAAATGGACAGTGTTGATAAATACACACAACGATGCTTGCTTCAGCACGTTGCAAACATACAGCCTTTGTTATCATGTGCTGTGTATTCCTAATTAAACCTGGAGAGAGAAGAGAAGGGGGGGGGAGAGAGAGAGAGAGAAAGAGAGAGAGTCAGTGAGAGAGACGAGAGAAAAAGGACAGAGAGAGCAGACAGAGACGAGACAGACGACAGAGAGACAGAGAGAGGGAGAGACAGAGACAGAGCATAGAGACAGAGAGAGTGAAAGAAGAGAGGAGAGAGACAGAGTCATAAACAGACAGAGACAGTCAGACAGACAGACACAGAAGAAGACAGACAGACAGACAGAGACAAAAGTACAGACCACAAGTACAAGCGAGAACGCGAAATGAACTATGCTGAGCATGTAGAATTTCTTACGAGGTCGAGAGCAGTCAACATCTAACGAAGACGAAAATGGAAGTGAAATGACAGATGTATAAAAACGATGCCGACATATTTCTGTTATCTAACAAGCCGCCAAACAGCCACTGCTTGTCAGTCAGTTCCTGTAGAGCTCCTAATTAAAAGGTTGAAACTGACAAGAGAGAGAGAGGGGTAGAGAGAGGGAGGGAGGGGGGGAGAGAGAGAAAGAGAGAGAGAGAGGGGGGGGGGAGGGAGGGAGAGACTGACAGAGAGAAAGACAGACAGAGATGATTTGAAAGGGAAAGGGGGGAGATGGATGAGGAGAGACGGGCAGAGACTGAGCAGGAGAAGGGAGAAGAGACGGAGAGGCAGAGACTGAGACAGAGAGAGAAGGGAGAGAGACGGACGGACAGACAGAAAGACAGACAGAAAGACAGACAGAAGAGAAGAAAAGATTAGATGCTTTCGCAAACTCCTTGATGTCTCATTCAGTTATCACGTCACTAATGAAGAAGTGAAACCAGAATCAAAGGGAGAGAGAGAGAGGCAGGCAGAAGACAGCAGACGACAGACAGACAGACAGCAGACAGACAGACAGACAGCTACAGACAGACAGACAGACAGACAGCGACAGACAACAGAGGCAGACATGATAGCAGGACGGATGGACAGATACACGAACACACACACAAAAATACTGACACAGAGAGATGGAACAAAAAGGGTAGGGAAAAAAAACTAACCAAACAATATGGTTACACAACATATATCACACAGGCAAGTGAGGACACTGTAGCCCAGTGGTTAAGACTACTCCGCTTCAATACAATCGGTCAATAAAGTCGTGGGTTCGAATCTCGGCTGCGTCTGGTGAATTTAGGCTGGGGGAATTATACAATCTCCCAGATCCAGCTTCAAGTGTGCAGACCTGCCAGTGCTTTAATTTCTTTCGTGTTTATTTACCCATGCAGAAGATCACCTATGAACGTGACAGATTCTGTAATTCAGGTCAGCCATGGGTGGGTTACGGAAATGCGAACATGCCAAGCATACACCCCCGAAGTCGGAATGCAGCAACCTTCCTGATAGGCACAAATGGTCGCATACGCCTCGGAGCTCTAGTCGGGGAACTCAGCCCCCCTCCCCCCAAAAGAAAAACAAAACACACACACCACACAACCCCCGCCGCAACCCAGGCAAGCATCCATCCCTGATGTCGGAATACGGCTACCTTAAGGTAAAGGTGTCCCATAACCTGTGTGGTTATCGGGGAGCGAGGCGTCAGAGACCTCAGCTTCTCTAGGGGCCAGCATATTGAGGGCGGCGCCCATCTCCTCTCCCTCTCTGCTTTACCTTCCCTGACCCTGAAGAGGGCAGGTACCCATTTACAGCAGGGTGAACTGGGCGACTGTACTGAAGTCAAGGCGCGCAAACGGTCACCTATCCAATTGGTAATCAC
>CM060329.1:9562387-9564887 GCA_030674155.1 Stramonita haemastoma
AAAACCCGGGGGGTTTCCAAAAGGATTTTCGTAGTTTTTTTTTTTTTCTTTGGGGGGCTGATAAAACCCCACCCCCCCCCCTTTCCCGGGTTTTTTTTTTTTGGGGGTTTTCGGTTTTTTTTTGTTTTTTTCCCCTTTTTTTTTCTTCTTTCATTTTTTTTGGCCTTAAAAAGGGTTAAATTTTTTTCCCCAAAAGCTATCTTTAAAAAAATTTTTAAAAGGGGTTATTTTGGAAAGTGTTTTTTTTTTTTTAAAAAAATTAAAAATTTTTTTGGGGGGGGGGGGGGGGGGGTTTTGGAAGGGGGCCCTTGGGGACTAGGGCTTCCAACCCCGGGGGTTTTTTTTTTTTAAAATTTTTTTTTTTTTTTTTTTTCCCGGGGGAAAAGGGGGAATTTAAGCCCCCCTTGTTTTTTTTTTGGGGGTTCCAGTCCCCTTTTGTACCCCCAAATTTTTTAAAGGGGCCCTTTGGGTTCCCCCCCAAACCCGGGGCCCCAAACCTTACAAAAAAAGGGGGGAAACCCCAATTTTTTTGGTTTTTTTTCCCCGGAAAGGGTTTTTCCCCCCGGGGGGGTTCCCAAAAAAACCGGGGGCCCGGGGGGTTTTAAAAAGGGTCTCTTCCGAAGGGGGGCCTTTTTTTGGGGACCCCTGGGGTTTTTTTTTTTGGGGGTTTTTGGGGGGGGGCCCTTTTAAACCCCCCGCAATTTTGGGGTTTTGGGCCAAAAAAGAATGCATGCGGGGGGGTTTCCCGGGGGTTTCTCTCCCCCCGGCCCCCGGCCATGGGCTCATTTTTCTGGGAAAAAATGAATGGGGGTTTTCACCCTTTTAACGAAATTTTTATTTATTTAATTTATTTATTTATTTTTCATTTTTTTATTTTATTTTTTTAAATTTATTTATTTTTTTAAATTCATTTATTTTATTTATTTATCATTTATTTTTTTTATTTATTTATTCTTTTATATCGAGGATAGTGGAATAAGCATTCATATGCGTATGCAATACGTTCTGAGTGCGTAGGTTTGCACACGGGACCTGGGTTTATAGTCTCATTCGAAGGACTTTCAGAGAAGTAAAGTCAGTGCTACAGTTAGCTGCGATGAAAAAAAGAAATCTGCATAAACGGGCAGCGAGGGATCGAACCCGTGTGCACAGCTATAATAATGTCACGAATTTGACATTCTAACCACTAGGGTATTCCGCAGGATGAGCTCCTCCACTCTCGATAATCTCTCTATCTCTCTATCTCTCTATCTCTCTATCTATCTATCTATCTATCTATCTATCTATCTATCCCGTAGTCTGGCGACCGTGGGGGCACCCCCGAAGACTTGACAACTAGTTCCCTCCATTCCTCTCTCTGTTCTGCCTTTCTAAAAGTTTCGTTGAGTTCTAGGCCTGTCTATTCGCTGATGTTGTCCTCCCATCTCTTCCTTGGTCTGCCTCTTTTTTCTTCCTTGGACAGTGCTTTGCAGTATTGTTATTTGCAAGTGTTTTGGTTCTTGTAACATGCCCGTATCGTGTAAGTTTGCACTTCTTTATAATTGTTGGGTTTTCGTAGGGCCCAATGGATTGCTGGATTCTGTTGTGCACGACTTATGTAGTCTCTGTAGGAGATGCCAAGGAGTCTAAGAAGGCTTCATCATCACTCTATACCATCAGCCTACGAGGAATAACAACCAAGTTACCAGCAGGCCATTCGACCCCACCCTGCTACTTTTGTTACACGTGTAGGTAGCGCTTATTGAATACTGATCCTTGATTCTACAGATATAGAATTCTTTGGGATGGAGAAGAAGAAAAAAAGGGAAATTCTAAACATGATGAATCAATCCTCACTACACTGCTCTTGGGTCTCTCCTCCAAACAACTGGCGACAGTGACTGCTCTGTCACTTCATCAGACACAACAAGTGACTGGGCGGACTGTTTCCGCTGACAAGACATGTCACCACATGTCAATACCTCTCGACAGTCTCCACAGAACAGACAGACCCACCGACGCCGAAGATCATGGCACGGTGGATTCTGTGCAAACATGTGAGTGGAGGAGAGGAGGAAACACTCTTGAGGTCACTGTC
This sequence comes from Stramonita haemastoma, assembly GCA_030674155.1. NCBI lineage: Eukaryota > Metazoa > Mollusca > Gastropoda > Neogastropoda > Muricidae > Stramonita > Stramonita haemastoma. Next base: position 9,564,465 of record CM060329.1, read on the forward strand.
GTTATCTTGTCAAGCCTCTTCTCTCCTGCTCTGTGTGTGTGTGTGTGTGTGTGTGTGTGTGTGTGTGTGTGGGGTGTGTGTGTGTGTGTGTGTGTGTGTGTGTGGTGTGTGTGTGTGTGTGTGTGTGTGTGTGTGTCCCGCTGATTCTCTGTCTGTTTATCCGTCTATCAGTCTATCACTCAGTCTGTCTATCAGCCTCTCTCTCTCTCTCTCTCTCTCTCTCTCTCTCTCTCTCTCTCTCTCTCTCTCTCTCTCTCTCTCTCTCTCCCCCACCCTCTCTCTCTCTCTTTCTCCCCATCCCCCGCAATCATGTCAATCCGTCCGTCCTGAAATGAGAAGCATCACTGGCCAAAATAGCAGCGGCAGGCAGACTTCCCGGATAACCACGCTCCATTCAGCGGCAGCTAATGGTAAATGGCGAGC
>CM060329.1:9596430-9598930 GCA_030674155.1 Stramonita haemastoma
CCCCCCCCCCCCGCCCCCCCCACCCGAGAGATACAGATACCTGCAGTGTTGTTGATCACTTCCAATACCTCCCGTGAGTTTTCGTTTTTTAGTTACTAGATCTACCTCCACCGTTGATGGATGATTAGCACCTCAAGCAAGCAAGCGAACTTGTTACATGAAGACTTACCTGTGTTTCCTTTATCTACCACACACACACACAACGAGGTAGCTGTTTCTTCCCGGTTTTGTGTCTGCTTTTTTTTTTTTTTTTTTTTTTTTTTTTTAAAGTACGTGCGTTTTTTTTTTATGTTGTTGAAAAATTGCTGATTGTTTTAGAGAATGAATGAATGAATGAATGAATGAATGAATGAATGAATGTGTGTGTGTGTGTGTGTGTGTGTGTGTGTGTGTGTGTGTGTGTGTGTGTGTGTGTGTGTGTGTGTGTGCGAGAGAGAGGAGAGAGAGAGAGAGAGAGAGAGAGAGAGAGAGAGAGAGGAGAGAGGAGGAGAGAGAGAGAGAGAGAGAGAGAGATTTTGTGTGTATGAGATTCTGTACGTATGCGAGTGTGTGTGTGTGTGTGTGCGCGCGCGCGTGCGCGCGCGAGCTTGTGTGTGTGTGTGTGTGTGTGTGTGTGTGTGTGTGTGTGTGTGTGTGTGTGTGTGTGTGTGTGTGTGTGTTGTGGTGTTATGGTGTAATGGGGATCTTGTATATCTTTTTTTTTTTTTTAAAGTTTATCTTCATGTAACGACACAGTGGGGATGAAAATGAACAAGGATGAAAAAAAAGAGAGAGGGATAGAAAAGAGGGAATTCCTTTGCACAGCATTTTCTTCAGATGGTGGGGGGTGGGGGGGTGGATGCTATTCCTACTGACAAGGCCCCCAGGGTCCAGACTAGGGGGGGGGGTGGAGGGGGGGTTGTGCAGTTTAAATTCCAGGTTTGTGCTTTGATGGTTTTATGAATCTTTTTTTTCGTTTCAGGGGTAATCATGGCGTCCACATCATTCCTTCTGCGCCACGCCATATTCCCTATCTACAGAAAGCAGGGAGGAACAAAAACGGAACTTATTTATTTTAGTTATTGTTGTATATCGAGGATAATGGAATAAGCACTCATGTACTTTTTTTTTTTTTTTTACATCCAGTCCACGTGTGTATGCAGTTTTGTCAATCTTGTCATCTGTTCCCACCAGCACACAATGGTCTCCTCTTACGAAAAGCGGAACAGGATTTAACTAACGTGTGCGCAAGATGTTATACTGCGTGCGTTCGCACACACGGGGCCTCAGTTTACAGTCTCATCGAAGGACTTTTGGGGAGAGTGAAAGTGAAGGCCACTTAAAACTAAAGATTGCAGATGTCTTTAGTGAAAGTGAAGGCCACTTAAAACTAAAGATTGCAGATGTCTTTAGTGAAAGTGAAGGCCACTTAAAACTTAAGATTGCAGATGTCTTTAGTGAGAGGGGAAGACCACTTAAAACTAAAGATTGCAGATGTCTTTAGTGAAAGTGAAGGCCACTTAAAACTAAAGATTGCAGATGTCTTTAGTGAAAGTGAAGGCCACTTAAAACTAAAGATTGCGGATGTCTTTAGTGAAAGTGAAGGCCACTTAAAACTAAAGATTGCAGATGTCTTTAGTGAAAGTGAAGGCCACTTAAAACTAAAGATTGCGGATGTCTTTAGTGAGAGGGGAAGACCACTTAAAAGTTAGTAAGGATTGCAGATGTCTTTAGTGACAGTGAAGGCCACTTAAAACTAAGGATTGCAGATGTCTTTAGTAAAGGATTGCAGATGTCTTTAGTAAAGGATTGCAGATGTCTTTAGTAAAGGATTGCAGATGTCTTTAGTAAAGGATTGCAGATGTCTTTAGTAAAGGATTGCAAATGTCTTAAGTAAAGGATTGCAATGTCTTTAACGTAAAGGATTGCAATGTCTTTAGTAAAGGATTGCAAATGTCTCTAGTAAAGGATTGCAAAATGTCTTTAGTAAAGGATTGCAGATGTCTTTAGTAAAGGATTGCAAATGTCTTTAGTAAAGGATTGCAGATGTCTTTAAGCTTTTGAACAAATCCTTCAGCAAAAGCATACACTTTGTGCTGTTGCACACCTGTTTAAGTATTTACGTCACCCTGGCTGATAAATTCATTGGACTGAACAAGTTACTGACCCTGCCCAGAGCAAATTTCTGTAGAAATAAGTCTCCACACCTTAGAACACAATAATTACATAGATCTACACCTTCAACTGTCGTCATACAGTGTATCAGACGCAAGAATTGTCTTCTGAAAAGTCACAGGGACATTGAATAAATAAAGACTATCTGTGGGACTTCACACGCGTGTGTCAATAATACGCAGTTAACTTGTAAGCGTTCTGTACTGCTGAAAATAACAGCAATCATACTACTACTAGGAGGCGAGGAGATAAGTTTGTGAAGAGGCTGACGTTACTTTCTCTTCCATTGATCTCATCTTCATCAATGCTGTGACGTCATTTGCCGCACTCTACGCCGCTAAAGAAA
>CM060329.1:9636870-9646870 GCA_030674155.1 Stramonita haemastoma
CTCCCCCCAATAACACCTGCGCTGTGAGCACATTCATTTGTAACTCCCACCTGCCTTCCTACAAAAGCAAACACGCAGGGCAAGTTTCTAACAAGTAATGGCAAACCAGGAAAATGTCACTAGCACCTGCAGTCTGCCATGTGAGATTGTGGATACTTCCTGTGACACACTTGTGTCATCAGCAGAATAAAAGAAAAATTAAAAAAAAATGACACACTCACAGACAGATTCACTCAGACACACAGACACATGCACACACACGTACACACACACACACGCACGCACGCACACACACACACACCCCACACACACAACACACACACACGCACACGCGCACACGCACACACACGCGCACCACACACCCTCAGTTTATAGTCTCATCCGAAGAACTCTTGGGTAGAGTGGAGTTAGCACTGATGTTAACTCCAAGGGAAAAAATATTCTCAAACGGGAATCGAACCCAGGTAGTCAGATTGCGAACGCAATGTTCTTACCACTAGACTTACCCGTCCTCTGAATCGAGATCTCTGAATGAGAGAAGAATGGCAACATGTTTTAAGATTGCTGGATAAGAGAAGAATGGGTAATGGATAAAGATCGCCGAAAGAAAGAGGAATGGACTGAGAAGGTCTAGAGACAGACTTAGAATAAGAAGCAGGAAGAAGAAAAACAAAAGAACAGAAGAAAAAGAATCAAAACGAGAAAACAAGGAAGAATAACAGGAGAAAAAACAGAATAAAAGAAAGGGCGAAAGGGACTGAGAAGCACGGACAGGATCAGTTAAGAGGAGGAGAAAGATAGGAGTAAGAGGAGGAGAAAGAGAAAGAGAGAAGTTGGAGGAGGAGAAAGAGAAAGAGAAGAGTAAGAGGAGGAGAAAGAGAAAGAGAGAAGTTGGAGGAGGAGAAAGAGAAAGAGAGAGGAGTAAGAGGAGAAAGAGAAGGATCAAGAGAGATGGAAGAGGAGGAGAGAGAGAAAGAGAGAAGTGAGAGAAGAAAGAGAAAGAGAGGAGTAAGAGCAGAAAGAGAAAGAGAGGAGTAAGAGGAGGAGAAAGATCAGAGAGGAGTAAGAGGAGGAGAAAGAGAGGAGAAAGAGAGGAGAAAGAGGAGGAGAAAGAGAGGAGTAAGAGGAGGAGAAAGAGAAAGATCAGAGAGAAGTAAGAGGAGGAGCAAGATCAGAGAGGAGAAAGAGGAGGAAAAAGAGAAAGAGAGGAGTAATAGGAGGAAAAAGAGAGAGAAGAGTAAGAGGAGGAAAAAGAGAAAGAGAGGAGTAAGAACAGAAAGAAAAAGAGAGGTGTAAGAGGAAGAGAAAGAGAGGAGTAAGAGGAGGGGAAAGAGAAGTAAGAAGAGGACAAAGAGAAGTTAAGAGGAGCAAAAAAGGATAGAAAGGAGTAAGAGGAGGAGAAAAAAGAAGAGAGGAGTAAGAGGAGAAGAAAAAGAAAGAGACGGTGTAAGAGGATGAGCAAAGAAAGAGAGGGAGGAGGAGAAAGGAAAGAGAGGAGTAAGAGAGAGGAGAAAAGAAAGAGAGGTGTAGAGGAGGAGAAGAAGAAAGAGAGGTGTACAAGGAGGAGAAAAGAAAGAGAGGGTAAAGGAGGAGAAAGAGAAAGAGAGGAGTAAGAGGAGGAGAAAGAGAAGAGGTAAGAGGGGGAAAAAAGAGAAGAGAGGGAAATAGGAGAAAAGAGAGGAGTAAGAGGAGAGGAAGAGAAAGAGAGGTGGTACAAGGAGACGAAAAAGAGAGAGACAAGTAGGAGGAAAAGAAAGAGATGGAGTAAGAGAGGAGAAGAGAGAGAGTAAGAGGAGGAGAAATAAAAGAGAGGGGTAAGGACAGGAGAAAGAGAGGTAAGAGGAAGGAGGAAGAGAGGAGGTGGAGAAGGAGGAAAAGAGAGGAGTAAGAAGAGGAAAAGAAAGAGATGGAGTAAGAGGAGGAGAAGAGAAAGAGAGGAGTAAGAGGAGGAGAAAAGAAAGAGAGGAGTAAGAGGAGGAGAAAGAGAGGCTAAGAGAAGGAGAAAAGAGGAGTAGGAGGAGGAGAAAGAGAGAGAGGAGTAAGAAGAGGAAAAAGAGAAAGAGAGGAGTAAGAGGAGTGAGGAGAAAGAGAAAGAGATAAGAGGAGGATAATAAGAGGAAAGAGGAGAGAGTGAAGAGGAGGAGTAAGAGAGAGAAAGAGAAGGAGTAAAAGGAGGAGAAGGAGTAGAGGAGGAGAAAGAGAGAGAGAGGAGTAAGAGGAGGAGAAAGAGAAAGAGAGGAGTAAGAGGATAGGAGAAAGAGAAAGAGAGGAGTAAGAGGAGGAAAAAAGAAAGAGAGGAAGAGAAAGAGAAAGAGAGAAGTAAGAGGAGGAGGAAAGAGAAGAGTAAGAGGGGGAAAAGAGACAGAGAGAGGAATAGGAAAAGAGAGGAGTAAGAGGAGGAGGAAGAGAAAGAGAGGTGGAAGAGGAGCGAAACAGAGAGAGAAGTAAGAGGAAAGAAAGAGATGAGTAGAAAGAGGAGAAGGAAGAGAGGAGTAAGAGGAGGAGAAATACAAAGAGAGGAGTAAGAGCAGGAGAAAGAGAGGTAAGAGAAGGAGAAAAGAGAGTAGGAGAAGGAGAAAGAGAGAGAGAGTAAGAAGAGGAAAAAGAGAAAGAGAGGAGTAAGAGGAAGTAGAGAGAGATAAGAGAGGAGTAAGAGGGGGAGAAGAGAAAGAGCAGGAGTAAGAGGAAGAGAAAGAGAGAGTATGAGAAGGAGAAAGGAGGAGTAGGAGGAGGAGAAAGAGAGAGAGAGGAGTAAGAGAGGAAAAGAGAAAGGAGGGAGGAGAAGAGGAGGTGAGGAGAAAGAGAAAGAGAGGATAAGAGGAGGAGAAAACAGAAAGAGAGAGTGAGGAGAAAGAGAGAGAGGGGAGTAAGAGAAGAGAAGGAGGGGGAAGAAAGAGAGGAGTAAAAGGAGGAGACAGGAGGAGTAAGAGGAGAGAGGAAAGAGAAAGAGAGAGGAGTAAGAGGGGAAAGAGAAAGAGGGAGAAGAGGAGGAGAAGAGAAAGAGAGTAAGAGAGGAGAAAGAGAAAGAGAGATAAGAGAGGAAAGAGAAAGGAGAGGGAGGAAGAGAAAGGAGGAGAGAAAGAGAAAGAAGAGAGAGTAGAGAGAAGAGAAGAGAAACGAGGTGTAGAGAAGAGGAGAAAGAGAAAGAGAGGGTAAGTAAGAGAAAGAGAGGAGTAAGAGAAGAGAAGAGAGGAGTAAGAGAAAGAGAAAGAGAGGAGTAAGAGAAAGAGAAAGAGAGAGTAAGAGAGAGAAGAAGGAGTAGAGAAAGAGAAAGGAGGGTAGGAAAGAGAAAGAGAGGAGTAAGAGGGAAGAGAAAGAGAGGAGTAAGAGAAAGAGAAAGAGAGAGTAGAGAGAGAAGAGGGGTAGAGAAAGAGAAAGCGAGGGTAGAGAGAAGGAGGAGAAGAGGAAGAGAAAGAGAGGAGTAAGAGAAAGAGAAGAAGAGTAGAGAAGAGAAGGAGGTAAGAGAAAGAGAAAGCGAGGAGTAGAGAAAGAGAAGCGAGGGAGTAAGAGAAAGAGAAAGCGAGGTGTAGGAGAAAGAGAAGAGAGGAGAGAAGGGAAAGAGAAAGGAGGAGTAAGAGAGAGAAAGAGAGGAAGAAAGAAAAAGAGAAGAGAGGAGTAGAGAAGAGAAGGAGGAGTAGAGAAAGAGAAGAGGGAAGAGAAAGAGAAGAGAAGTGGAGGAGGACGAAGAGGTGACCAGGCGGTAACAGAGCAGTTGTAGAAGAAAAGAAAAAGAAAGAAAGACAACCGCGAGAAATGTCAGAGGATGAAAGAGTCCCACTTTGACACCAGTCTGTTGGGGAAAGATGAGTTTCTGAAGAAGAACAAAACTATGTGAACAAGTCAAACACACCACTCCATTCCTGAAGAGTGAAATGTCAATAGTGATCTTCCTTTGCTTCTAGTCGCCTTCGTATTTTTGTTTTTGGTACAAACGTGTGGCATGGATGATGTTTTTGTTATATCAGAACAAAGGACAACCCCGTAATATAATCTTATAATTAAGTTCACACCTGCTAACTATTTCAAAATACGCAATTTGGTTTGACAGACACGTAGACACACTCTATAGAAAAGAACTGAAGCTTTTCAGATTAGACATAGAATTGTAACAAATGTAAAACAACAACAACAATGATATTTGATTGTCAGAAAGCAGTCCTTCACGCGACATAATATGTAAAATAACATCAACAACAGTGATATCTGATTGCCAGAACAAAATGCTCTACACCACACAATTATGTAAAAACAATATCTAATTGCTAGAAAGTATTGCCTTACAAAACCAATGTAAAAATTTTTTTCTAAATAGACTAACACTGTCCACCTTTTTTCAAAGATGTATGTATGTGGGGAACAATGCCAGACTAAGATTTAAGTAGCTTCTGTTTCAGCTATGAGAGATTCCAGATTCCCCCAGCCTTGCCAACCAGCAGGTTAGGAGGACAGTGAACAAGCTGACAGACACTCACTCAACATCATGACGACAACATGCAAACCCTCGCTCCAACATAACTTGTGTGCCCCCTCTCTGCTGTTTTGCTCAAAGCACTGGTAGTAGTAGTGGCTTTGCTCAAAAGCACTGTTAGTAGTGGCTCTGCTTAAAGCACTGTTAGTTGTGGCTCTGCTTAAAGCACTGTTAGTAGTAGTGGCTCTGCTTAAAGCACTGGTAGTAGTTGTGGCTCTGCATAAAGCACTGGTGTAGTTGTGGCTCTGCTTAAAGCACTGGTTAGTAGTGGCTCTGCTTAAAGCACTGTTAGTTGTGGCTCTGCTGAATAGCACTGGTAGTTGTGGCATTGCTTAAAGCACTGGTAGTAGTTGTGGCTCTGCATTAAAGCACTGGTAGTAGTAATGGCTCTGCTTATAGCACTGGTAGTAGTAGTGGCTCTGCTTAAGCACTGGTAGTAGTAGTGGCTCTGCTTATAGCACTGGTAGTAGTAGTGGCTCTGCTTATAGCACTGGTAGTAGTAGTGGCTCTGCTTATAGCACTGGTAGTAGTTGTGGCTCTGCTTAAGCACTGGTAGTAGTAATGGCTCTGCTTATAGCACTGGTAGTAGTAGTGGCTCTGCTTATAGCACTGGTAGTAGTAGTGGCTCTGCTTATAGCACTGGTTAGTAGTAGTGGCTCTGCTTATAGCACTGGTAGTAGTAGTAGTGGCTCTGCTTATAGCACTGGTAGTAGTAGTGGCTCTGCTGAAAGCACTGGTAGTAGTAGTGGCTCTGCTTATAGCACTGGTAGTAGTAGTGGCTCTGCTGAAAGCACTGGTAGTAGTAGTAGTGGCTCTGCTTATAGCACTGGTAGTAGTAGTGGCTCTGCTTATAGCACTGGTAGTAGTAGTGTGGCTCTGCTTATAGCACTGGTAGTAGTAGTGGCTCTGCTTATAGCACTGGTGGTAGTAGTAGTGGCTCTGCTTATAGCACTGGTAGTAGTAGTAGTGGCTCTGCTGAAAGCACTGGTAGTAGTAGTGGCTCTGCTTAAAGCACTGGTATATAGTGGCTCTGCTTATAGCACTGGTAGTAGTAGTAGTGGCTCTGCTGATAAGCACTGGTAGTAGTAGTGGCTCTGCTTAAAGCACTGGTAGTAGTAGTGGCTCTGCTGAAAGCACTGGTAGTAGTAGTGGCTCTGCTGAAAGCACTGGTAGTAGTAGTGGCTCTGCTGAAAGCACTGGTAGTAGTAGTGGCTCTGCTTAATAGCACTGGTAGTAGTAGTGGCTCTGCTTAAAGCACTGGTGGTAGTAGTGGCTCTGCTTATAGCACTGGTAGTAGTAGTGGCTCTGCTTAAAGCACTGGTAGTAGTAGTGGCTCTGCTTAAAGCACTGGTAGTAGTTGTGGCTCTGCTTAAAGCACTGGTAGTAGTAGTGGCTCTGCTTATAGCACTGGTAATAGTAGTGGCTCTGCTTAAAGCACTGGTAGTAGTAGTGGCTCTGCTTAAAGCACTGGTAGTAGTAGTGGCTCTGCTTATAGCACTGGTGTGTAGTAGTGGCTCTGCTTATAGCACTGGTAGTAGTAGTAGTGGCTCTGCTTAAAGCACTGGTAGTAGTAGTGGCTCTGCTTAAAGCACTGGTAATAGTGGCTCTGCTTAAAGCACTGGTAGTAGTAGTGGCTCTGCTTAAAGCACTGGTAGTAGTAGTGGCTCTGCTTATAGCACTGGTAGTAGTAGTAGTGGCTCTGCTTATAGCACTGGTAGTAGTAGTAGTGGCTCTGCTTATAGCACTGGTAGTAGTAGTGGCTCTGCTGAAAGCACTGGTAGTAGTAGTGGCTCTGCTGAAAGCACTGGTAGTAGTAGTGGCTCTGCTATAGCACTGGTAGTAGTAGTGGCTCTGCTTATAGCACTGGTAGTAGTAGTGGCTCTGCTTAAAGCACTGGTAGTAGTAGTGGCTCTGCTTATAGCTACTGGTAGTAGTAGTGGCTCTGCTTATAGCACTGGTAGTAGTAGTGGCTCTGCTTAAAGCACTGGTAGTAGTAGTGGCTCTGCTTAAAGCACTGGTAGTAGTAGTGGCTCTGCTGAATAGCACTGGTAGTAGTAGTGGCTCTGCTTATAGCACTGGTAATAGTAGTGGCTCTGCTTAAAGCACTGGTAGTAGTAGTGGCTCTGCTTAAGCACTGGTAGTAGTAGTGGCTCTGCTTATAGCACTGGTAGTAGTAGTGGCTCTGCTTATAGCACTGGTAGTAGTAGTAGTGGCTCTGCTTAAAGCACTGGTAGTAGTAGTGGCTCTGCTTAAGCACTGGTAATAGTGGCTCTGCTTAAAGCACTGGTAGTAGTAGTGGCTCTGCTGAAAGCACTGGTAGTAGTAGTAGTGGCTCTGCTTATAGCACTGGTAGTAGTAGTGGCTCTGCTGAAAGCACTGGTAGTAGTAGTGACTCTGCTTAAAGCACTGGCAGTAGTAGTGGCTTTGCTTATAGCACTGGTAGAAGTACTGAATTTTGGTCATAGCACTGGTAGTAGTAGTGGCTCTGCTGAAAGCACTGGTAGTAGTAGTGGCTCTGCTGAAAGCACTGGTAGTAGTAGTGACTCTGCTTAAAGCACTGGCAGTAGTACTGAATCTGGTCATAGCACTGGTAGTAGGTGGATTGGTGATCTAGAGGTAAAACGCCTGCCTAGAAAGCGAAAAGTCTGGGTTAGAGCGTGCGGTGGCTTGAATCCCATTTGGGCCCAAAACTGTTCCCCCATCCATTAGACCATGAGCGGTGGTCTCGGTGCTAGTCTTTCAGATGAGACGATAAACCGAGGTCCCATGTGTTACATATTATTTAGTGCACGTAAAAGAACCCACGGCAACAAGAGGGTTGTCCCAGGCAAAATTGTGTAGAAAGAAATCCTCTCTGACAGGGAAACAATACAATTGCAGACAGGAAAAAAAAAAAAAAAGGTAGGCGCTACACTTGTGGGGACGCGCTCTCCATGGGAAGAGCAGCCCAAATTTTAGAGAAATATGCTGTGACATATAGTGGCATACAATACAATACTATACAATAGTGGCCCTGCTCCCAGCATTGGCGATAATGGTTCTTTCTGCTCTATCCAACAAAAGGGTCCACAACTTAGTCAAGTCTGTAGCAGTGGTCCAGGGTTCACCCCTGCTCTTTCAATTCAATTCAATTCAATTCAATTCAATTCATTTCAAGCACTTCATTATCTCAGAGACATTCTTTCCCTGTCGTGTGAGACGTCTCCTGTGTCTTGTCGCTGAACAGCTAGCCATCAGGAGGAAGGAACCAGTTTACTGTCTGCTGACCGGAGTGATATATCACTGGTTTGGTTTTTTTTTTCATTACCAGGCATTTAAATAGAAAAACAAAGAACAGATAGTCGACTTTCAGATGCTGAGGTTCACATAGTGACTTTCTCATGAGTCTTTTTTCAGTTTGGAAAAGGAAGAACAGTTTTCAGCATCTCGTTTCTGTTTTGTGGTTTTTAGGGGGGAAAAAAAACCGTTCAAAGTTGAGGTTTTAAAATTTTTTTTTTAGAACGAGCCTGGTGCTCTAATACTTGAATAGTGGACTTGACAGTGCAAGTTGTGTGTGTGTGTGTGTGTGTGTGTGTGTGTGTGTGTGTGTGTGTGTGTGTGTGTGTGTGTGTGTGTGTGTGTGTGTGTGTGTGTGTGTGTGTGTATGTGTGTGTGTGTGTATGTGTGTGTGTGTGTATGTGTGAGTGGTGTGTGTGTGTGTGTATGTGTGTGAGTGTATGTGTGTGGTGTGTGCGTGGTGTGTGTGTGTGTGAGCGTGTGTGTATGCGTGCGTTCGTGCCTGTGCATGCATATGTGTGTGCATGTGCGTGTGTGTGTGTATATGTGCGCGTACGCGCATGCACACTCGACAAATATGTTGACATGTTTATACTATCAATCTTAAAGTCAAACAGACAACACAAAACACAAAGTGATAATCCAAACAGCCTACAACACGATGCACAATAATGCGCTGTCTCCAAAAGTGAGGTTCTCATGACTATGATCATATTCATCAGTATCTTGTCACTCCCTCCCCCCCCCAACCTTACTTCCTCCTCTTCATACACTCACACTTCTGAGCTGATGCAAGTCCTAAAAAAACAAACAACACCCCCCCAAAAAAAAAAAAATCCAAGTGGCTTGACCCAGACAACCAGCCGCCATTTCATATTCATACAGTGTCTCAGCTTGCCAACTGTTCAAAGCTCTCCAGATTGTTAAGCACTGGCCATGAATCATGTAATGTCCTGAGCTGCTGACTGGAATGAACATGTTTCTCCGGTGTCTTTATTTCCTCGACAGGAAAAGAGCCGTCAGTGTGGACCCTTGTTTGCCTTAGAAAAAGGGGATGTGGGCATATAACTACACTGACGTTGATAAACTAGCTACTTTCGTGGGGATAATTAAAGCCCGTAGTGATATCAGTCACACATCTGCCTGCTTGCCTGCCTGCGGGCCTGCCTGCATGCCTGCCTGCCTGCGTGCCTTCCTGCCTGCGTGCGTGCGTGCATGCGTGCCTGCCTGTGTGCCTGCCTTCCTGCCTGCCAAAATGCCTGCCTGTCCGTTTACTTATTATTTAATCTGTCTCTGTCTCTGTCTCTCTCTCTCTCTCGTCTCCATTTTTGTCCTTTATGTTCTAAAAATGGATGAAAAGTAGCAAGTAATCAGACAGAAGTGTGATGCTTGATTGAAAAAAATGGGATGAGAGGAGAGGGGAGGGGATAGTGTGGGCAGAGTTGAAGTGGGAGGAAGGAGAGGAGGAGAGAGGAAGGAGGAAAGGAGAGGAGAGGAGGAGAGGAGAGGAGGAGGAGGAGGAAGAGGAAGGGAGTCAGAAGGAAAAAGAGGAGGAGGAGGAGAAGAAGGAGGGGGAGGAAAAGGAGGAGACGGAAGAGGAGGAGAAGGAGAGAGAGGAGCAGGAGGAGGAGAAGGAGGAGGAGGAGGAGAAAGAGAGGAGGAGGAGGAAAAGGAGAAAGATGAGGAGGAGGAGGAGAAAAGAGACGGAAAGAGGAGGAAAAGGAGGAAGAGGAGAAGGAGGAGGAGAGGGAGGAGGAGGAGGAGGAGGAGAAAGGAGGAGGAAGAGAGGGAGGAGGAGGAGGAAGAAGAGGAGAGGAAAGAGAAGGAGAGAGGGAGGAGAAGGAGAAGGAGGAGGAAGAGGAGAGGAGGAAGAGGAGGAGGAGAAGGAGGAGGAGGAGGAAGAGGAAGTGGAAGAGGAGGGGGAAAAGGAGGCGGAAAAGGAGAAGAAGGATGAGGATGATGAGGAGGAGGAGAGGGAGGAGGAGGAAGAGGAGGAGGAAGAAAAGGAGGAGGAGGAGAGGGAGGAGGAGGAAGAGGAAAAGGAGGAGGAAGAGGAAGAGGAGGAGAAGGAAGAGGAGGAGGAGGAGGAGGGGGGAGAAGGAGGTGGTGGAGGTGGAGGGGGAGAAGGAGGGGGATGAGGAGGAGGAAGAAAAGGAGGAGGAGGAGGAGGAGGAGGAGGAGGAGGAGGAGGAGGAGGAGGAGGAGGAGGAGGAGGAGGAGGAGGAGGAGGAAGATAATCAGCAGTACGACAGGCAG
>CM060329.1:9649370-9651870 GCA_030674155.1 Stramonita haemastoma
AGAGAGAGAGAGAGAGAGAGATATTTAAGTTTGATTCTTTTTCTTTTATTTCGAAGATAATGGGATAAGCACTCATGTGCTTTTTTCATCCAGTTCCCGTGTGTATGCAGTTGTGTAAATATTGTCATCTGTTCCCATCGGCACACAATGGCCTACTCTTACGAAAAGCGGAGCATTCCAGAGATAGTGCCCAAAATTTAACAAGAGCTTGCCATATACATAACCATTCAATTGACAATCAGCTGAAAACAAGACACTGACTTGTAAACTACATCATACCAAAAGCTAATGTTTAATGTCCTGCTGTTCATATCTCCATTCAAAACGATATACGCATCTCTAAATATGGCAAGCCATCAAACAAACGAACTTTAGGTATGTTTATCCAATTTTCAACATTACACCGAGACAGAAAGAACAAGTTTTTATTTGGGACATTTTGATAAAACATAAAGCACGTCTTTATCTGAGCTGTTTAAGCTTAAGTTCATTACAATTTCACTCTTACTTAAATTATCAACTTCTTTTCATGTAACGAAGGAAAATAATGAATTCCTTATCATCATCAACATCATCAACAACAAAACAACAAAAATCGCTTTGATAGCTTCCTATGCTTGATCAATTCTACAGCTCAATTACATCCCCCCCTCCCAAAATAAAAAAAAGAAGAAGAAAAAAACCCCAACAAAACAAAAAACAACCAAAGAGCAGACAATAAAAAACCTAACAAAAGCAAACTAACAAAAAACCCTAACAAGCTAAAAACCCTAACAAAAGCAAACCCCCCAAAAAAAAACCCTAACGAAAGCAAACAAAAACCCAAACAAAAAAGTATATCCTGCAAACGATCGGGATTCACTCTCTTCATCAAAACAAACAACGAACAAAAACTAAACAAAACGCAAACCCCTCTCCCCTCCCCCCTCCCACCCCCCACGCCCCCCAAAAAAAAACAACAACAACACCCAAACAAACCACAAAACACCCTAATACATACAAAAAGTTGAAACTAAACAATCAAAATCGAAGAGAGAGAGAGAAAACGAGAGAGAGAGAGAGAGAGAGAGAGAGAGAGAGAGAGAGAGAGAGAGAGAGAGGAGAGAGAGAGAGAGAGAAGACAGACAGACAGACAGACAGACAGACAGACAGACAGACAGACAGACAGACAGACAGACAGAGACAGGACAGACAGAGAGAGACAGGAAGAGACAGACAGAGAGGACAGAGACAGACAGTCAGACAGACAGACAATACAGAGAGACAGACAGACGAAGCAGGACAGACAGAGGAACCAGAGAGATTTAACGAGATATTCAAATCAAGATGGGAGCTATTGATTCTTCGCTGGAACGTGGTGAATTCAGAATCCCTAAGTCACAGGGATTTTCGACTGTAGCGGGCTCATACCTAGATAACTTTGCCATTGGATCATGGGAAACATGTCATACAGTCGAGCATTAGACTAGAAAAAAAAATGACATGCAGTTGTTCATTTTTTTCCTCTGTGGCCTCCTGTTGATCTCAAGATTCAAGATTTTATTTCAAGAAAAAAAACCCCTCAGTTTCAGTGTGCCACACAATCTGTATAAATGCAGTGGGAGTCTGAGCATTCGTGAGAGGAGGCTGCCCTTGGAAGTAGGGGGTGTTATATATTATATATATATTATATATATATATATATATATATATATTATATATATATATATATATATATATATATATATATATATGTATATATATAATACATATACATCACTCCAGGTGGGTGTTTGCGTCTCTCCAGCTAAGTCAATACTGTTTGTTGTCATGGCCGGTGTTGGTAGGGTTTGTTTGTCTGTTGTCTGTCTGTCTGTCTGTCTGTCTGTCTGTCTGTCTGTCTGTCTGTCTGTCTGTCTGTCTGTCTGTCTGTCTGTCTGTCTGTCTGTCTATCTATCTATCTATCTATCTATCTAAGTCTGGCAACCATGGGGGACCCCCGAAGACTTGACAACCAGTTCCCTCCATTCCCCTCTCTCTCTGTTCTGCCTTTCTCGGGGTTTTGTTGAGTTCTAGGCCTGTCCATTCGCTGACGGGAACAGGAGGACTAGTAGGTGAAAAACGATAAGGCAGCAAAGACAGGCTGAAGCTTATTAATTTTGAGGCGAAAAACGATAAGGCAGAAGAGTCAGGCTGAAGCTTATTAATTTTGAGGCGAAAAACGATAAGGCAGAAAAGTCAGGCTGAAGCTTATCAATTTTGAGGCGAAAACGATAAGGCAGAAGAGTCAGGCTGAAGCTTATTAATTTTGAGGCGAAAAACGATAAGGCAGAAAAGTCAGGCTGAAGCTTCATTAATTTTGAGGCGAAAAACGATAAGGCAGTAAAGATAGGCTGAAGCTTCTTTGAGGTGAAAAACGATAAGGCAGCAAAGACAGGCTGAAGCTTATTAATTTTGAGGCGAAAACGATTAAGGCAGAAAAGTCAGGCTGAAGCTTATCAATTTTGAGGCGAAAAACGAT
>CM060329.1:9683574-9691074 GCA_030674155.1 Stramonita haemastoma
GCTTGACTGCTTACCTTAGCTTAGGGAAAGCGAGTGCTTTGACCACTGAGTATCTCGTTCCTTAGCAGAGATGGCATAACCTAAATAAGAGCTGATTTATTATACCTGATGAAAAGAATTGAATCAAACCTGATGGATTTTAAAAAACAACAACACTAATGCAAAATGATAAAGCAGCATGCAATCAATGTATCTTCCAGGCAAGTTGGAAATACTGCTTTATACTAGATATGACTGAAGTTCTGTTCCGCTCTTCGTAAGAGTAGGCCATTGTGTGCCGGTGGGAATAGATGACAAGATTTACAAAGAGGCATACACACGGGGACTGGATGTAAAAAGAGCACGTGAGTGCTTATTCCATTATCCTCGATGTAAAAGAATAATAAATAAAATACATAAAAATAAAGGAAGTTTGCTTTCACAGAAATGGATTCATTCAGAGCAACGTAACAAGCACCAAAAACTGGAAATGAATACGAAAAGAGATGCTTAGGAGGCTTCTCTAAAGTTAAAGCGAAAAAAATGGCTGTAGCTAAACTACATCACGTCAAAAAGAGATCACTTATATTGAGGTAACTGTGTAAATGTTTTAACTAAGGTTGTGCAAATATCAGGGAGCCGGAAGCATCTCATCTCTACCGCCTAGCCTGTACTCTTCAATGGAAAATCTTCTGGAGACTCCTTGGCTCTCCTACAGAGACCACATAAGCAACGAAGACGTGCATACAGAATCCAGCAAACCATTGGTCTCTACGAAAACCTATCAAACGTAAAGAAGCGTAAACTTAAATTGTACAGGAATGTAACAAGATCAAAAGGATTTGCAAAAACAATACTGCAAGGCACTGTCCAAGGAGGAAGAAAAAGAGGAAGACCAAGGAAGAGATGGAAGGACATCATCACTGAATGGACAGGCTAGAACTCAACCAAATTTTGAGAAAGGCAGAACAGAAGAGGGACATGGAGGGAACTGGTTGTCAAGTCTTCAGGGGTGCCCCGCGTCGCCAGACTAAGGGATTGATAGATTGATAGAAATATCAGGGAAAAACACCCCCCCCCAAAAAAAAAAGAAAAAAAAAAGAAAAAAGAAACAAAGCAGGGACAATTGTATCATCATGCCTTTACCAGGAAGCCAAACTACGACAAAACAGCCGTGTCCTGTGTCTCTCTCTCTCCATCAAGAAAAAAAAGCCACAGAACCCTAGTTAGTGCCCAACAGGAATATCAGGACATGGGATTGGTCTTCTCCCACTCCCATCCCCATCCCCATCCCTCTTTTTAAATTGCCTTTCTCTACCTCTTGCCAACTTCCTCTCGGCATGCATGTTTGATTTACAACATTCGGATAATAACATCATATCTCAAGACTCAGGACTCAAGACTACTTTAACGTCTCAACTTGAGAAATCTGCTTACATATTCCCAGTAGACACACAGACAGACCTAGCATATCAACACAGGCAGGGGGGAGGGAGGAGGGGAGGGGGGAGGGGGATGGGAGGGGGTAGATATCGGTGACGGGGAGAGGGAGGTGGTGGTGGTGGACGGTTTCTTGCTGGTGGCTGAGGGTGATGTTGGGCAGCCAGAGGGGGGTGGGAGGGAGGAGGAACAGGGAGAGGGGGGAGGGAGAGGGGAGGAGAGGGGAGGAAAAGGGGAAGCCAGACATGCCCCACAAAAAAGGGGTCGATTGACAGAGTTGCAGAGGTCGACATGTCCTTTCTGACCATCCTGCAGCATCGATCCTTACCCCCTGCTGCCTCTCCATCCATGCATCCCCATCTTCCCCTCTCCTTCTCGGATCTCCTTTCCTCCCTAACACTTTTCTCACTTCTTACTCCCTTTTCTTCCCCATGAACACTCTCTTCTTCCTTTTGCGTCTATCACTGTCTTTACTCTCTTCCTTATTCCGTCCTGATATTCTCTCTCCCTCCCTAACAGCCCTCCCTCCCTAACACCCTCCCTGTCCTATCACTGTCCCTCCCTAACATCTCCTCCCTCCTAACACCCCCTCCCTACCTAACATCCCCCCTCTCTAACATCCTCCCTCCCTAACATCCTCATCCTACCATCACCTCCCTCCTCATCCTCCCTCCCTAACATCCCCCACTCCTCCCTAACATCCTCCCTCCTCTAACATCCTCCCTCCCTAACATCCTCCCTCCCTACCTAACATCCCCCCTCTCTTAACATCCCCCTCCCCTAACATCCTCCCTCCCTAACATCCCCCTCCCCCTAACATCCCCCCTCCCTAACATCCTCCCTCCCTAACATCCTCCCTCCCTACCTAACACCCCCCTCTCTAACATCCCCCCTCCCTAACATCCTCCCTCCCTAACACCTCCCTCCCTACCTAACACCCCCCTCCCTAACACCCTCCCCCTCCCTAACTAACACCCCCCTCCTAACATCCCCCCTCCCTAACCCCTCCCACACTCCCTCCCTACCTAACATCCCCCTCTCTAACATCCTCCCTCCCTAACATCCCTCCCCCTCCCTAACATCCCCCCTCCCTAACATCCTCCCTCCCCTAACATCCTCCCTCCCATCCCCCCTAACATCCCCCCCCCTAACCCTCCTACACCTCCCTCCCTAACATCCCCCTCTCCCTAACATCCCCTCCCTAACACCTCCTCCAACATCCCCCTCCTAACACCTCCCTCCACCTAACATCCCTCCCTCTCAACATCCCCCCTCCCTAACATCCTCCCCCCTCCCTAACATCCCCCCTCCCAACATCCTCCCTCCCTCCTAACATCCCCCTCCCTACACCTCCCCCTCCTAACACCCCCTCTCCCCCTCCCTAACACCTCCCCCTCCCTAACATCCTCCCTCCCTAACATCCCCCTCCCTAACATCCTCCCTCCCTACCTAACACCTCCCTCCTAACACCTCCCTCCCTAACATCTTCCCCCCTACCTAACACCCCCCTCTCTAACATCCTCCCTCCCTAACATCCTCCCATCCCTCCTAACATCCTCCCTCCCTAACATCCTCCCTCCCTACCAACACCCCCCTCTCTAACATCCTCCCTCCCTAACATCTCCATCCTAGTAATCCCCTCCCTAACATCCCCTCCCTAACATCCCCCCTCCCTAATATTCCCCTCCTTATCATCCTCCCTTCCTAACATCCCCATCCCCAACATCCTCCCCAACATCCTCTCTCACAAACATCCTCGCTCCCTAACCCCCCTCCCTAACATCCCCCGTCTCCTTAACACCCCCTCCCTAACACCCCCCCACAAACACCCCCATCACTCCCCCTCCCCACCACTCCCTCCCTCCCCCACTCCCCACTCCCCATCACTACCCCCTCCCCATCACTCCCCCTCCCCATCACCCCCCGCCCCATCATCCTCCCCTCCCTATCACCCTCCCCTCCCTGTCACTCTCCCCCTCCCTATCACTCCACATCCTTAACATCTTCCCTCCCTATCACTCTCCCTCCCTATCACTCTCCCTCCTCCCTATCACTCTCCCTCCCTCCCTCCCTATCATTCTCCCCCCTACTTATCATTCTTCCTCGTTAACACCCTCTCTCCCTATTATTTTCCTTCCATACCACCTCTCCCTCCCCATCACTCCCCCCTCCCATCACCCTCCCTCCCTATCACCTCCCTCCCTCCCTATCACCCTCCCTCCCTCCCTATCACCCTCCCTCCCTATCACTCTCCCTCCCTCCCTATCACTCTCCCTCCCTCCCTATCACCCTCCCTCCCTATCACCCTCCCTCCCTATCACCCTCCCTCCCTATCACTCTCCCTCCCTCCCTCCCTATCATTCTCCCCCCTACTTATCATTCTTCCTCGTTAACACCCTCTCTCCCTATTATTTTCCTTCCATATCACTCTCCCTCCCAATCGCTCTATCTCTATCAATCTCCCTCCCTCTCATTCTCCCTCCCTATCACTCTCCTCC
Source organism: Stramonita haemastoma (assembly GCA_030674155.1). Taxonomy (NCBI): domain Eukaryota; kingdom Metazoa; phylum Mollusca; class Gastropoda; order Neogastropoda; family Muricidae; genus Stramonita; species Stramonita haemastoma. The sequence goes on from CM060329.1 coordinate 9,687,492, forward strand.
CAATCGTCTATCTCTATCAATCTCCCTCCCTACTCATTCTCTCTTCCAATCACTCTCCTCCCTATCAGTATCCCTCTGTCATTTCCCCCCCTAAAATTCCCCCCCCCCTATCATTCTACCCCCCTATCACTCTCCCTCCCTATCATTTTCCCTCCCTAACATTCTCCCTCTATAACATCATCCCCCCTATTACTCTCCCTCCCTATTTCCCTCCCTCTTATTCTACCACTATATCATTCTACCCCCCTAATCATCCTCTCCCTCCCTAACATCCCTCCCTCCCTAACACCTCCTCCCCTCCCTAACACCTCCCCCTCCCTAACATCCTCCCTCCAACATCCTCCTCCCTAACATCCTCCCTCCCTAACATCCCCCTCCCCATCGACCTCCCTACACCCCCTCCCCATCAACCTCCCTAAAATCCCCCTTCTCTATCAACTCCCCCCCCCCCCCCCTTAACATCCGCCCTTCATATCATTCATTCTCCCTCTCTGTCATTCTCCCTCCCTAAAATTCTCCCTCCTCATTATTCTTCCCCGCCCCCCTCTATCATTCTCCTTCCCTATCATCCCACCTCCCTATCCCTCCCCAGGTTCCCATTGCCTCTCTACACGACAGCTGGGTGGTGTTTTATTGTCCTCCACAACTCAGTGGATTTCCCATCCTCAATGCCTGCCCCCTGTGTCTGTCTGTCTGTCTGTCTGTCTGTCGTCGTCGGTCTGTCTGTCTGTCGGTCTGTCGGTCTGTCGGTCTGTCTGTCTGTCGGTCTGTCGGTCTGTCGGTCTGTCGGTCTGTCGGTCTGTCTGTCTGTCTGTCAGACGGTCGGTCTGTCGGTCTGTCGGTCTGTCGGTCTGTCGGTCTGTCGTCTGTCTGTCTGTCTGTCTGTCTGTCTGTCTGTCTGTCTGTGCCTACAGTCAGTCTTAGTATGTGCACCCTCAGCTTCTGTGTGTGTGTGTGTGTGTGTGTGTGTGTGTGTGTGTGTGTGTGTGTGTGTGTGTGTGTGTGTGTGGTGTGTGTGTGTGTGTGTGTGTGTGTGTGTGTGTGTGTGTCTTTCTGTCTGTCTGTCTTTCTGTCCGTTTCTCTCTCTCTCTGTCTCTCTTTCTATCTCTCTCTGTCTCTCTTTCTTTTTGTCTCTGTCTGTGCCTCTCTCTGTGTTTGTCTCTCTCTGTCTCTTTCTCTGTGTCTCTATGTGTCTCTCTCTGTCTCTTTCTCAGTCTCTTTCTCTGTCTCTCTGTCTCTCTGTCTCTCTGTCTCTCTGTCTCTCTGTCTCTCTGTCTGTCTGTCTTCTGTCTCTGTCTCTGTCTCTCTCTCTGTCTCTGTCTCTCTCTCTCTCTCTCCTCTCCAATTCTGCTTTACAACATCTATAAAAGCAATCAAACTCAGCTTTTTGTTTGTTTGTTTTTGCTTCTTTTCAAGCAACATACGCAAACACCACGAAACGTACAAGAAATAGTTTTTCGCCTGCTTTTAAACAATAACAGCAAGGAAGATAATTATTGTTCTTCTCCTTTTCTTGCAAAAACGCAGGCCTGGCATGTGCACTGGTCATCATGTGGATGATACGATCCCTAATCAGGCCAGAGTCAGAAATGGACAGGACAGGACAGGACACGACAGAGCAGGACAGGGCAGGACAGGCAGGACAGGGCAGGACAGGACAGGACAGGGCAGGGCAGGGCAGGGCAGGGCAGGGCAGGGCAGGACAGGACAGGACAGGACAGTCAGGAAAGGACAGGACTGGACAGGACTTGACAGGACAGGACAGGAGAGGACAGGACAGAGGCAAACCAAGCCCTCATGGGCAATCTATCAGGCAAGCCACAGGCAAACCAAACCCTCATGATAAATCTGTCAGGCAAAGCACAGAGGCAAACCAAACCCTCACGGGCAATCAAGGTGTTTTCCTCACTACTAGGCCTGCAAACACACACATACACACACACACACACACACACACACACACACACACACACACACACACACACACACACACACACACACACACACACACACACACACACACACACACACACACACACACATGCCAGCACCCAGGCAAATAATTGAGATCTGAGACCAGGAAACTACAACTACAACTACAACAACAACATTATGACATGCAAACCTCTGGTTATCTGTATTCCTGTGGCTTGCCTACAGCAGAGAGAGAGACACACACTGCGCATTCACACGTAAAGAGGAAGGTGGTGGGTGTGTGTGGGTGGTGGGTGGTGGGGGTGGGGGTGGGAGCAATGGTGGTGGATATGCAAACATGGACATCACAGAAAAAAACCCAGACGTACAAGGAAGTCTAACTCGAATATGCACACAGACAGACAGACAGACAGACAGACAGGACAGACAGACAGACAGACAGACAGACAGACAGACAGACAGACAGAGAGAGAGAGAGAGACAACACACACACAACACACACACACACACACACACACACTCACACACACACACACACAGAAACAGAGATAGAGACAGAGACAGAAACAGAGACAGAAACAGAGACACAGAGAGAATGGAATTTAAATCAATATATTTCAGGCTATACAAGTCATACAGCAAGCGTTGGCAATTACACTGATAGTGGAGCATTGTCTATCAGTGGCATGGATAACACAACAATAGCAATGTCTTATTGGATAAAGTTATATAACGGTATTATGAAAGAGTTAAATGTCACTGACACTGTAATCCGTAGGGAGTATCCTGGTCATATTTGGCCAAGGTAGAATGAAACATGATGTGAGAGCCGGCAACTGTTGCAAAACGCGTGCTTCAGTCTGTGTGTGTGTGTGTGTGTGTGTGTGTGTGTGTGTGTGTGTGTGTGTGTGTGTGTGAGAGAGAGGAGAGAGAGAGAGAGAGAGAGAGAGAGTGAGAGAGAGAGAGAGAGAGAGAGAGAGAGACAGAGACAGAGACAGAGACAGAGAGACAGAGACAGAGACAGAGACAGAGACAGAGACAGACAGACAGACAGACAGACTGACAGAGACAGAGACAGAGAGAGTACAGAGAGCGAGAGAGAGAGCGAGAGAGAGAGAGAGAGAGAGAGAGAGAGAGAGAGAGAGAGAGAGAGAGAGAGAGAGAGAGAGAGAGAGAGAGACAGAGAGAGACAGAGAGAGAGAAGAGAGAGAGAGAGAGAGAGAGAGAGAGAGAGAGAGAGAGAGAGCGAGAGAGAGACAGAGAGAGAGACAGAGTGACAGAACGAGACAGAGAGAGACACAGAGACAGAACGAGAGATAGACAGAGAAAGAGAGAGAGAGAAAGAGAGAGAGAGAGATACAGAGAGAGAGAGACAGAGAGAGAAAGACAGAGAGAGAGAGAGACGTAGAGAGAGAGACAAACAGAGGGAGAGAGAGAGAGGGGGGGAAGAGAAAGACAGCGAGAGAAAGACAGACAGAGAGAGAGAGAGAGAGAAGGAGAGAGAGAGAGAGAGAGAGAGAGAGAGGAGAGAGAGAGAGAGAGAGAGAGAGAGAGAGAGACAGAGACAGAGACAGAGACAGAGAGAGAGAGAGAGAGAGAGAGAGAGAGAGAAGAGAGAGAGAGAGAGAGAGGAGAGAGAGAGAGAGAG
>CM060329.1:9703574-9713574 GCA_030674155.1 Stramonita haemastoma
GAGGGGATGTGGAGGGGAGGTGGAGGGAATGAGGACAGGAGCCTAATCCTTTCATCCGACATTGGGTCAGTGATCATCATCCTGGACATTAAAGCTGTGTGTGTGTGTGTGTGTGTGTGTGTGTGTGTGTGTGTGTGTGTGTGTGTGTGTGTGTGTGTGTGTGTGTGTGTGTGTGTGTGTGTGTGTGACTGGCTGGACTCTTCTGGACTTTGGCACAAAGAGACTGAAACATAAAAAAGGCTATGCCACAATGCCAGTGTTCACTAAGGCTATGCCACAATGCCAGCATTAAGAAAGGCTATGCCAGCATTAAGAAAGGCTATGCCAGAATGCCAGCATTAAGAAAGGCTATGCCAGCATTAAGAAAGGCTACACCAGAATGCCAGCATTAAGAAAGGCTATGCCAGAATGCCAGCATTAAGAAAGGCTATGCCAGCATTAAGAAAGGCTATGCCAGCATTAAGAAAGGCTATGCCAGAATGCCAGCATTAAGAAAGGCTACACCAGAATGCCAGCATTAAGAAAGGCTATGCCAGAATGCCAGCATTAAGAAAGGCTATGCCAGAATGCCAGCATTAAGAAAGGCTATGCCAGAATGCCAGCATTAAGAAAGGCTATGCCAGCATTAAGAAAGGCTATGCCAGCATTAAGAAAGGCTATGCCAGAATGCCAGCATTAAGAAAGGCTACACCAGAATGTCAGCATTAAGAAAGGCTATGCCAGAATGCCAGCATTAAGAAAGGCTATGCCAGAATGCCAGCATTAAGAAAGGCTATGCCAGAATGCCAGCATTAAGAAAGGCTATGCCAGGATGCCAGCATTAAGAAAGGCTATGCCAGGATGCCAGCATTAAGAAAGGCTATGCCAGAATGCCAGCATTTAAGAAAGGCTATGCCAGAATGCCAGCATTAAGAAAGGCTATGCCAGAATGCCAGCATTAAGAAAGGCTATGCCAGGATGCCAGCATTAAGAAAGGCTATGCCAGGATGCCAGCATTAAGAAAGGCTATGCCAGGATGCCAGCATTAAGAAAGGCTATGCCAGGATGCCAGCATTAAGAAAGGCTATGCCAATGCCAGCATTAAGAAAGGCTAACCTGAATGCCAGCATTAAGAAAGGCTATGCCAGCATTAAGAAAGGCTATGCCAGCATTAAGAAAGGCTACGAATGCCAGCATTAAGAAAGGCTAACTGGCAGATGCCAGCATTAAGAAAGGCTATGCAGGATGCCAGCATTAAGAAAGGCTATGCCAGGATGCCAGCATTAAGAAAGGCTATGCCAGGATGCCAGCATTAAGAAAGGCTATGCCAGAATGCCAGCATTAAGAAAGGCTATGCCAGAATGCCAGCATTAAGAAAGGCTATGCCAGAAAGCAGCATTAAGAAAGCATATGCCAGCATTAAGAAAGGCTACAGCAGATGCCAGCATTAAGAAAGGCTATGCCAGGATGCCAGCGTTAAGAAAGGCTATGCCAGGATGCCAGCATTAAGAAAGGCTACACGAATGCCAGCATTAAGAAAGGCTATGGCAGGAATGCCAGCATTAAGAAAGGCTATGCCAGAATGCCAGCGTTAAGAAGGCTATGGCATGAAATCCAGTATTCAGAGAGGCTATAGCAGAATGTCAGCATAAGTTAGCATGGAGATTCATAGAAACAGATGTTTAGTTCAGGGTGGAAAGATATGCTTTGACATCAGAGCTTTCATACTGTGCTCTGTGGGTTCGATTCAGGTCAATGGACAAGGGACTGAACTTGGTTATTTATTAGGTCTGCTGTTAACGAGGTCAGCTAACAGATGCTACAGAGGCTAGGGGTCCCAATTCATTTGGACTGCATATAAGAGCGTGCTGACTACTACTAACCCACCAATATGTTAACTTCTAGAATCCTCAATCGATTCATGTTCATATCTACTGCTTCAGCAGACAAAGTACGCTATCAAAATTAGCGTATTAAAATATTTATTTGTTTATTCTTTTATATCAAGGATAATGGAATAAGCACTCCTGTGCTTTTTATATTCAGTCCTCGTGTGTAAGCAGTTTTGTAAATCTTGTCATCTGTTCCCGCCGGCACACAATGGTCCACTCTTACGAAAAGCGGAACAGGATTTAACGTGTGCGCAAGATATTATGCCTGCGTTCACACACGGGGCCTCGGTTTATAGTCTAATCCAAAGGACTTTTAGGGAGAGTGGAGTCAGCACTGATGTCAACTCCAAGGGAAAAATCCCCTCTAATGGGAATCGAACCAGGATCGTCAAATACACTAGATATGAATGAAATCATGAAGAATTCATTTCCCCAATATTTTACTAAACCATTAATTCTGATCTTCGTGTAGAGAATGACGAGGTTTCTAGGAAGTGAGCCTGATGAGGGCTTTTCCCTCGAAATCTTCAAGGACATAAACAAAACAAATCAAAACAAACTCTGTCCAAAAAAATCCCAGTGATGTAAAACAGAATGGATTAAAACAAGAGCACGAACATCAGTAGAACTGGAATACAGTGTAGACTTACCAGCCTTAACCTCCTGTTTTTTTTTCTCTGGCGGTGTTTTAAAAGATTGAGATGCAGATCCATGCACAATAATTGTATATAGAGCCTAAAGGAGACTTTCTTACAGATATCATGTCCACGGAGATGTCCTAGCCACTCTTCTTTTTCCTCTTTTTGTGTGTAGTGTGTCTAATCTGTCTGTCTCTGTCTCTGCCTGTCTGCCTGTCTATCTGTCTGTTTCATTCTTTTACTCACACACGCCACACACGACACATATTACTACACTTACACACACACTTACACACGCACACACACTACACACACACACATACACACGCACACACACACTTACACACACACACACACACACACCACACACACACACACAAAGACATACACACACGCACATATACACACACACATACACACACGCGCGCGCGCGTGCGTGCACACACACACACACACACCACACATATATACCACTCTCCTTCCTTCCTTCATTTCTCTCCCTTCTTACATTTCAGAACACGAGAGGCCAACTACAATGAAATGTCAAAGTGCTTCCAAACATTGAAAGAAAAAGAAAGAAGAAGAGCGCGTTACCCGATAGCGTATAAACCCATTAGCTCAGAAAAAGTTTACGAAAAAAAGCGTGCAGAAAACTCACACAAAGAATCGAAATGCAGTCAACGAAAAATAATACAAAGAGGTAAAAAGAAAAGTCCACGAAAGCTAAATAAAGGATAAAAAGACATTGAAGAAAAGTGGAATAAAAAACACATCGAGATAAAACCAAAAAAAATAACAGGGTTTAGAAAGCAGCACAGATTGTGAAAAGGCAGAAATGAACAACAAAACAAAACTAAACGTAAGAAGGCAAAACAAAACAAAAACAAAACAAAACAAGACAAAGCTGGCCTAAAGGCGATGGACAAAAGATCAGAAGACAGCTAGCACGCACAGCAAGCATTGTCAAGCCTAGAAGATCAGGGGTTCAAACCCTACAGGGAGGAGGCTTGTTCACTGTGTGAGATGCTTCACGTATTTTTTTAATTTTTTTAAAATCTATCTGTCCCTTAGTTTGGTGACCGTGGGGGCACCCCTGAAGACTTGACAACCAGTTCCCTCCATTCCTCTCTCTCTGTTCTGCCTTTCTCAAAATTTTGTAGAGTTCTAGGCCTGTCCATTCGCTGATGTTGTCCTCCCATCTCTTCCTTGGTCTGCCTCTTTTTCTTCCTCCTTGGACAGTGCCTTGCAATATATTTTTTTTTAAAGTCCTTTCGATCTTGTGACATGCCCGTACATTTAAGTTTACGCTTCTTTACGATTGATAGAAGATTTTTGTAGGGACCAATGGTTTGCTGGATTCTGTTTGCACCTCTGCGTTGCTTATGCGGTCTCTGTAGGAGATGCCAAGGAGTCTCCGGAAGCATCTCACCTCTACTACCTGTACCCTTCGATCCAAATCAGCAGTCAGGGTCCACGATTCACGTATTTTACTCAATGTTAAACAAATGAACAAAGCTATGGGCTCAGTAGACAGACAGTGCTGACTCCACTCTCCCCAAAGTCCTTCGGACGAGACTATAAACCGAGGCCCCGTGAGAGAGAGAGAGAGAGAGAGAGAGAGAGAGAGAGGAGAGAGGAGAGAGAGAGAGAGAGAGAGAGAGAGAGAGAGAGAGAGAGAGAGAGAAGAGAGAGAGAGAGAGAGAGAGAGAGAGAGAGAGAGAGAGAGAGAGAGAGAGAGAGGGAGGGAGGAGGAGGAGAGAGAGAGAGAGAGAGGAGAGAGAGAGAGAGAGGGAGGGAGGGAGGGAGAGAGAGCCCACATCTTTAGATTACATTAATATCAAGAATTCAAAGAAATGAAATATGTTTAAATATTAAAACACCACACCTACACACACACCTACAACACACACACACACACACACACACACACACAATAATAATATATATATATATATATCTATATTATATATATATATATATATACATATATATACATATATATATATATATATATATATATATATCTGCACGAAGCCTTTCTTATTTGAAACACACTATCAATTAAAAAAAAAAACCTGCGATAAAAACCACACATTAAGGTAATCAACAAACACAAAACATCCAGATATAACACTTTCAAAACTAAATCTGTAAAAACAAAATCAATAAACACAGCACATTTTCGAAAAGGTAAAGTGTACATACGAGGATGAAGAAAACACATTGTCTGTATTTAGAATGAAAATAGAATACAATTGCAATTTCAGCATAGAAACAAGAACACATATATCGAATGAACTTTATCAAGCTTATGTAAAATGGGAAAGACAGCAAGAGAAGGGGATAAAAAAGGAGGAGAGGAGGGAAGGAGAATACGGAGAGGGAGGAGGTAGAGAGAACACTGAACACTGAAATTGTTTAATGTACATAGGCCTAAGGCCACAAACCAAAAAAAAAGTGGGCATATGACTAAGTGTTATAAACATATTACTATCAACGCATAATTATGTATATGAAAAAATGTATGAGCAATAATAAAGCAAGACAGTATATAAGCCATACCTTAAGAGAGAGGGAGAGAGAGAGAGAGAGAGGAGAGAGAGAGAGAGAGAGAGAGAGAGGGAGAGAGAGAGAGAGGAGGAGAGAGAGAGAGAGAGAGAGAGAGAGAGAGAGGGAGAGAGAGGGAGAGGGAGAGGAGAGAGAGGAAGAGAGAGAGGAGAGAGAGAGAGAGAGAGAGAGAGAGAGAGAAGAGAAGAGACGAGAGACAGAAGACAGACAGACAGACAGACAGACAGACAGACAACAAACAAACAAAAAAACAGAGACACAGACAGAAGAAGACAGGAGACAGAGAGACAGAGAGACAGAGAGACAGGAGACATAGACAGACAGAGAGACAGAGAGACATAGAGAGACAGAGAGACAGAGAGACAGAGACAGAGAGCTAATGTTCCAACTCTAAGCATACTGCAGCTTTTCCTAAACAGCAGACAGAAAAACCCCTCCAATGACTTTTCAAGCCAAAACGCCCCCACACAATAAAACATTCTCCTTTCCATTGTATCAGCTTTCCTTCAGTTTTTCTAGTTCGTGACCTAGATCCTTCTCTCTCTCTCTCTCTCTCTCTTCTCTCTCTCTCTTCTCTCTTCCTCTCTCTCTCTCTCTCCTCTCTCTCCTCTCTCCCTCTCCCTCTCCCTCTCCTCTCCCTCTCCCTCTCCCTCTCCTCTCTCCTCTCCTCTCCCTCTCTTCTCTCCCTCCCCCTCTCTGTGTGTCTCTCTGCCTCTCTGCCTCTCTCGTCTCTGTCTGTCTGCGTCTCTCCTCCTCCTCCCTCCTCCTCTCCTCCCTCTCTTCTCCTCCCTCCCTTCCTCTTCCTTCTTCTTCTTCTCTTCTTCTCTTTCCACTGTCTTTTTCGTTACTATTTTCAAGCACTTTCTTTTTCCTAATTGTGTTTAGTGATTGATTGATTGATTGATTGATGATGATTGAGTGAGTGAGTGAGTGAGTGAGTGTGTGTGTGCGTGTGTGTGTGCGTGTGTGCGCGCGTGTGTGTGTTATTGTGAAAATTATATTTCATTTGCTTACAGACGAATCTCTCTCCCTCTGTCTCTGTCTCTCTGTCTCTGTCTCTCTCAGTATGTCACGTACAACGCTAAGGCATCTAGAAGCACACATGCACACACACAAACGCGCATGCACGCTAACAAAACACACGTGCCCTAAAGCCATTTTCACACGCAGTGATGGTATCATGGTGATCAAATTCGTCAATTCACTCCATAATGATAGCATATAATCACACCAACACACACACACACACACACACACACACACACACACACACACACACCACACACACACACACACACACACACACACACACAACACCACACACACACACACCACACGCCACACACACACACACACACGCACACACATCTCTCTCTACAACACACACCTCACACACACACACACACCACACACACACACACACACACACACACACACACACACACACACCACACGACACACACAGACAGACACACACACACACACACACACACACTACACATGCACACACACACACACACACACACACACACACACACACACACACACACACACACACACACACACACACTGTTAGTGGTGAAGGAAAACATGGCAAAAGACGAAGGGTAAACAGACTAAGAGACCAATACCATAGGATCGCTCTGAATGTGAACCTTTTTCCTAAAAGTTCTCCAAAGACAATTGAATTCTTGCCAAAACTCAGAAAAGGGAGGAAAGGAGATTGATCCGTTTAGCAACAAGCTCAGCAGAAAAAGCCACACAGTTCAACATGTTTTACCAAGAATGGCACATTCCCATCTTCCATAATTATTTCCTCAAAAGATATGCTCAGGAGCTTTGAAAAGTATCCTGGAGACCTCTCATTTCTCGGAGAATTTTGCCATTTGAAAAAGAAAATCAGTTGTAACAATGGTAACGTCTGTATTTCACTTGGCAAACAGAATCCTTTCTCAGGAAAAAAAAGGTCTGATGTGTGTGGTTGTTGTTTGCAAACAGCACTCTTTGTCAGTTGAACCATCCAAAAATGGCGATCTGCACAGTTTGGTTTGCTTTGTGTTGTTTTAAAATCCCTTCGATTCCCGTTCGAGGGGATTTTTCTCCTGGAGATAACATCAGTGCTGACTCCACTCTCCCCAAAAGTCTTTCGGATGAGACTGATATAAAATAATAAGATAAATAAAAAACGAAATAAAATCAAATCAAATAAACACACACACACACACATCGTTGGTGGTGAAGAAAAACAGGGGTAAAAAGACGAAGGGTAAACAGACTAAGAGACCAATACCATAGATCGCTCTGAATGTGAACCTTTCCTAAAAGTTCTCCAAAGGCAATGCGAATTCTTGCCAAAACTCAGAAAAGGGAGGAAAGGAGATTGATCCGTTTAGCAACAAGCTCAGCAGAAAAAGCCACATAGTTCAACATGTTTCACCAAGAAGTGGCACATTCCCATCTTCCATAATTTTTTCCTCAAAAGATATGCTCAGGGAGCTTTGAAAAGTATCCTGGAGACCTCTACATTTCTCGGAGATTTTTGCCATTTGAAAAAGAAAACCACTTGTAAAATGGTAACGTCTGTATTTCACTTGGCAAACAGAATCCTTTGTTAGGAAAAAAAAGGTATGATGTGTGCACACGGCGGCACTTTTTGGTCGACTAGATGGTCAAAAATCTTCACAGTTCGGTTTGCTTTGTGTTGTTTTTAAATCCATCCTTCACAGCTAAACCACCTATATATTTCCACACTGCTGCTATGAGGAGAGTTTTCTCTGTAGGTGATGAAGAACGCCTCACGTTAAGGACCAACACCCGTTTCTTTTTGTTTTGTTTACCTGGTTAGTTTGAGCAGTCTTCTCTCTGTCTTGTCTGTCTGTCTGTCTCATCTCTGTCTGTGTCTGTCTGTCTGTCTGTCTGTCTGTCTGTCTGTCTGTCTGTCTGTCTGTCTGTCTGTCTGTCTGTCTGTGTCTCTGTGTCTCTGTGTCTCTGTGTCTGTCTGTCTGTCTGTCTGTCTGTCTTTCTGTCTGTCTGTCTGTCTGTTGTCTGTCTCTCTCTCTCCTCTCCTCTCCGTATGTGTCTTATCTGTCTGTCTCTCTGTATGTCTGTTCCCCCTTCTCTCTCTCTCTTCTCTCTCTCTCCTCTTCTCTCTCTCTCTCTCTCCTCTCTCTCTCTCTCTCTCTCTCTCTCTCTCTCTCTCTCTCTCTCTCTCTCTCTCTCTCTCCTCTCTCTCTCTCTCTCTCTCTCTCTTCTCTCTCTCTCTCTCTCTCTCTCTCTCTCTCTCTCTCTCTCCTGCCCTCTCCTCCCTTCGCCCTCCCCCCTGTCTCTCCCTTCCCACTCCCCCTCTCTCTCCCTCTCTCCTCACCTTATTCACGCTGGCTTTCACTAAGTCACATCAGGTCAGCTGCCAATCTGCCAATCCCAGAGCGGTGTCCATCCCTTTTTTGCCCAGGCCTAAGACTAACTAAGTAAAGTAAGGCCAGTACAGTACAGTACAGTGTCTACAGTACAGAGGATACTACGTCTGAGCAGAGCTTCATCTCATGTAATCCCATTTCTGCATTTTCTGCTTCAGCTGCCAAGGCTCCAGCTCCCCCTACCCTGTCAGAGCAGGCATGGTGGTAGTGTGCTGGTCTTGAGGTCTAGTCTGCATGCAGCTAGGGATGAAGCCTTCAGCCCAGCTCCTCAGTCCACAGAGCTGTGTGCTAGGGCATCAGCTGGACTTTGTTTTTTTTTGGATTCGAACCACCGCACACTCCGACCCGGACTTTTTTGTTTTTGCTGCCTCATCTTCTGTGACGTCCCCGTACTGCTGTTCCCACGCTGCTCATTTCAATCTCCCCGCCACAGCCATACATACCGACCCGGATTTTTTGCTTTCTAGGCAAGCGCGTTACCACCTAGACCACCAATCAACCAATCTTTTTTGGCCACACTGTGTTAGGAATCAGCCAAACATTGCTTTTTTTTTGCCAAACTGTGCTAGGCTTCAGCTGGACATTGCTTTTTTTGGCCACATCAGTGCTGACTCCACTCCCCCCCAAGAGGTCTTTCAGATGAGACTATAAACCGAGGCCCCGTGTGTGAATGCACGTAGAACATCTTGATCACACGTTAAACCCTGTTCCGCTTTTCATAAGAGTAGGCCATCGTGTGCTGGTGGGAACAAATGACAAGATTTAAAAACTACATACATACGGGAAGAGGATGTAAAAAAGGCATATGAGTGCTTATTCTATTATCTTCGACACGAAAGAATAAATAAATAAAATAAAAATAAAAACACTATGCTAGGAATCAGCCGGACATTGCTTTTTTGGCCACACTGTGCTAAGGAATCAGCCAAACATGGCTTTTTTTTGGCCACACTGTGTTAGGCATCAGCCAAACGTTGCTTTTTTGGCCACACTTAAATCAAATAGGAATCAGCCAGACTTTGCTTTTTTGACAACACTGTGCTAGGGCATTAGCGGGAATTTCCTCTTTGGCCACACTGTGCTAGGTATTAGCTGGAATTTCTTCTGGCCACACTGTGCTAGGTATTAGCGGGAATTTCCTCTTTTGGCCACACTGTGCTAGGAATCAGCCGGACATTGCTCTTGGCCACACTGTGCTAGGGCATTAGCGGGAATTTCCTCTTCTGGCCACACTGTGCTAGGAATCAGCCGGACATTGCTCTTGGCCACACTGTGCTAGGGCATAAGCGGGAATTTCCTCTTCTGGCCACACTGTGCTAGGAATCAGCCGGACATTGCTCTTGGCCACACTGTGCTAGGGCATAAGCGGGAATTTCCTCTTCTGGCCACACTGTGCTAGGAATCAGCCGGACATTGCTCTTGGCCACACTGTGCTAGGGCATAAGCGGGAATTTCCTCTTCTGGCCACACTGTGCTAGGGCATTAGCGGGAATTCCCTCTTCTGGCC
>CM060329.1:9716074-9721074 GCA_030674155.1 Stramonita haemastoma
GGGGTGGGGGGGAGGGAGGAAGGAAGAGAGAGAATCAATAATTGGACAATCAATAACCTCTACTGCCCTATTCCAACCCCATCCATCCTACCCCACTACCCCCATCTCTACCCCTCCCCTCCCCCTCTCCCCTCCTCTCTCTGTCTCTCTTTCTGTGGAATTGAAAATTGTCCATTTATTTGCGATAAAACGATTTTTTTTACTTGTTGATAAACGATCATGTAACGGCTGTTCTGTGGCGAGCATCTTAATGTTGATGCATCATCATTTCTTTTCTCGCTATTGATTGGAAACTGGCTAAAATGTGTGCGAAAAACATACTGCCTGCCTGGGCACGATTACTTAGTTTATGTATGGTTTGTGTGAGAGAGAGCAAAGTAATACATGGTGGAAAATAAATGTGGAAGTAAAACAGCAGGGCGTCGGGTGTATGTCAACAGTTTATCTGGCCTCGTTTGGTAAAGCAACGTGATGGTAAATGGCAGTGTTCAAAACTGTCTGTCTGTCTCTGTCTGTCTGTCTGTCTGTCTGTCTGTCTGTCTGTCTGTCTGTCTGTCTGTCTGTCTTTCTCTCTATCTCTCTATCTCTCTATCCCTCTATCCCTCTATCCCTTTATCCATCCCTCTATCCATCCCTCTATCCCTCCCTCCATCCCTCCCTCCCTCCCTCCCTCCCTCCGTCCCTTAGTCTGGCGACCTTGGGGGCACCCCTGAAGACTTGACAACCGGTTCCCTCCATTCCTCTCTCTGTTCTGCCTTTCTCAAAATTTCGTTGAGTTCTAGGCCTGTCCATTCGCTGATGTTGTCCTCCCATGTCTTCCTTGGTCTGCCTCTTTTTCTTCCTCCTTGGACAGTGCCTTGCAGTATTTTTGCAAGTCCTTTTCATCTTGTTACGTGCCTGTACCATTTAAGTTTACGCTTCTTTACGATTGATAGAAGGTTTTCATAGGGACCAATGGTCCCTATGAAATTCAAAATAGCAAATACATTTTCTTTGCATAGACAGCTTGATCCAAAATAAGAACATTATTATCTCACTATGAATATGCATAAGTTTATAAGACGGTGACATGTGGATTCTCTCATGTGACCGTGCATAATCTAAACTAAATAAAGGAAATAGGGAAGATAAAGCTCATTTTTATCTTATTTTACTTTATGGCTCTTTATGTCACACCAGATTTTTCTGCATGAAATTCGGGCTGCCCTCCCCTGGGAGAGCACGTCGCCACAAGGGTAGCGCCTACCCATTGATGTTTTTCTTTTTCCTGTCTGCAACTGTATTTCCATATTCGCCAACAAGGCACAAACACAGAACAGGTTTGGTGAATGCGCTAAAATAGGAGAGCATTTTCTCGATCAAGCTTTTTTTTGGTCATTTACTAGTAAAACTAGTTGAAAAAACATTGCTATGTACCTTTGTAAATCCTTAAAATCACATAAATAGAAATAACGATATCGTGATTCCACACACACACACGCACACACACACACACACACACACACACACACACACACACACACACACACACCACACACACACACACACACA
This sequence comes from Stramonita haemastoma, assembly GCA_030674155.1. NCBI lineage: Eukaryota > Metazoa > Mollusca > Gastropoda > Neogastropoda > Muricidae > Stramonita > Stramonita haemastoma. The sequence continues at coordinate 9,717,626 of CM060329.1, forward strand.
CACACACACACAACTAACATAACACTAACACTAACAACTAACACTAACAACAGCGCGTGCTGAGACACATTCACACGCATTCCACACACACGCGCGCGAGTGCTTATTCAATTATTCTTGGTATGAAAGAATAAATAAATGAATAAATAAATTTAAAAAGAAATGCTGAGTGTGTTTTATCTTCCCTATCTGCTGTAGGCAAGGTTGCTTTTCTCTGAAGAGTAACAGGGGACGGGACTGAACATGTGCACAACAAAACTTTCTCTGTTTGAGGTCAAGCATGAGACTTCAGGTTAAAAGAACATTTTTTATAGTAATTTTTCAATTTTTTTTATATCGAGGATAATGGAATAAGCACTCGTGTGCTTTTTTTACATCTAGTCCCCGTGTGTATGCAGTTTTGTAAATCGTGTCATCTGCTCCCACCGGCACACAATGCCCTGCTCTTACCAAAAACGGAACAGGATTTACGGTGTGCGCAAGATGTTCTGCGTGCGTTCGCACACAGGGCCTCGGTTTATAGTCTCATCCGAAGGATTTTGGGGAGAGTGGAGTCAGCACTGATGTTAACTCCAGGGGAAAAATCCGTTTCATTTGTCATGCAAAGCACTGGGATAGAAATTCAAGTCAGCAACAATCCTTTTCCAGTCAATTTTTATTATTATTATGGGTTGTCGTAATAATGTTGCGGTTAAATTTTTTTTTTTTTGGGGGGGGGGTACTTTTGTTGTATTTTGCTTGTTTGCTTGCTGTTTTATTTTTGGTTTTTTTGTTTGTTGTTGTTTTTTTCCCTTGATCGATGGCTTGATGAAAAAAGTAACTTCATTGCTTACTCGTTGTACCATCTGGAAATAAAATTTTGACCTGACTTGACTTGACTTGCTCCGTGTAGTTTCTTTCAAACTGTACATGCCGGTGAGATTCGAACCCGCAACTCACCTCATTCTTTTGGACACTGTTCTCCCAAAAATCCATGACTAGGAATCAAGTACTGACCGATGTCTGAAAGGAAGGAAGGAAGGAAGGACAGACGGGAGGAAGGAAAGAAGAAAAGAAGGAAGGAAAAAAGGAAGGAAAAAAGGAAGGAAAGAAGGAAAGAAGGAAGGAAGGAAGGAAGGAAGGAAGAAAAGCAAGGAAGGAAGGAAGGAAGGAAGAAAGGAAGGAAAGAAGGAAGGAAGGAATTAGGGAAGGAAGGAAGGAGAAAAAAAAGAAGAAAGGAAGGAAGGAAGGAAAGGAAGGAAGGAAGGAATTAAGGAAGGAAGGAAGGAAAGAAGGAATGAAGGAAGAAAGGAAGGAAAAAAGAAGGAAGGAGGGAAGGAAGGAAAGAAGGCAGGAAAGAAGATAAAAGACAGGAAGGAAGAAAGAAAGACAGGAAAGAACGAAAGAAAGAAAGACAGGAAAGAACGAAAGAAAGAAAGAAAGGAAGAAAAAGAAAGAAAGGAAAGAATGAAAAAAGGAAAGAAAGAAAAGGGGATGAAAATCACTTATCTACATAATAGCCCTGTTCAGCCTTAGCTGAAGTTCAGCGTCACGTCCCACGCCAGTAGCTCCCTGTACCGCTATTTTCTGCCTTGATCCACAGTCTGAGCCCATTTCCTGCTGCACAACAGCAAAGACTGGTGGGCTGTCTCCACCAATATCCCCCCCCCCAACCGCCCACCCCCCACCTCCTCCTCCTCTTCAGTCCAAAGCACTGTATCGCTGTGTGTGCCGACAGATCTGAGGCACCGAGTGTGTTTCCCTTCTGTACTGTGTGTCCACAACCGACTCTTGGTCTTTTCCTTGTGTTATGTACCACTGACCTAGCGAATGCACAGACAGACATATACACAGACAGACAGAGAGACAGATATACGCCGACAGACAAATACAAACACTTGACAGACAGATGCATACACAGACAGACAGACAGACAGACAGACAGACAGACAGACAGACAGACACACACACACACACACACACACACACACACACACACACACACACACACACACACTCTCTCTCTCTCTCTCTCTCTCTCTAATTAGAATTAGCTCTTGATAATGTATCATCAATCAATCAATCAATCAGACAGACAGACAGACAGACAGACAGACAGACAGACAATTGAACGACAGAGGCTGGGATTCAGATCAGAGACAGAACACACAAACACACACACACACACATACACACACACACACACACACACACACACACACACACACAGAGGACTTTTTTTCTCTTTCTCTCCTCCCCTACCCTACCCCCCCTCCCTGTACCCCTCTCCCTCCCTCACCCCCTCCCCTCCATCCCTGAATCTTCTTGTTGACCAGCCTGTGTTCCTTTCCCAAGGTGGTAGGCCTCTATAGGCACCAGTGTGTACGGAGCCTGACTGGTCATTGCTGGTCAGCGCGGAGTGACCACTACACTGATAGGACGAAGACAGAATGAATGCTGACCCTCGCGGGCCCTGTTGCTATGCTATGACCATCACGGTGGCACCGTGAGAGAGAGAGAGAGAGAGAGAGAGAGAGAGAGAGAGAGAGAGAGAGAGAGAGAGAGAGAGAGAGAGAGAGAGACACACACACACACACACACACACACACACACACACACACACACACACACACACACACACACACACACATACACACACACACAGAGAAAGACATGTTATACAGACTTGTAACATAAACATATAGTTTCGAATTTCCCCCATTATAGCATGGCAAAACTCAGACAAATTACTTCACTTCTTTATCGATTAAAGCTAAATGCGTTAAAAACAAAATTTGTAACAGGAGTTAAATGCTGTTGCGGGGAAAAACTGTCAAGTGTTCATGTAATTTTTGAATGTCAGACTTTAAAATCATTTTTGCCTGATATTCCTGATTGTTCATTTAAAAATGTTTTCAATGACTTTTTATTAATGTTCAGAATTTGCGAATTTTTGCTTCAAAGTCCAGTTGCTCATTTGCTTTAGGTTAAAAGTTAGCACTTTTCTTGTTCAAATGTCACTTTGTTTTTACCTATGATAGTTATAGCCTGTAATAACATACATTCACAAACGTGCACACACACACACGTGCACACACATACACACACGTGCACACACATACACACACACGTGCACACACACACACACACACAGCACGCGCGCGCGCGCACGCACGCACGCACGCGCGCGCGCACATGCGCGTTCCAATACACACACAGACACACACACATATGCATGCGAGCTTGCCCAAATTTATCTTTTTTCCTTTGTCTTCTTTTGTATGTGCATTTCAATGATTTTTTCATGGTCAGATGTGGTTTATTTTTTTTTTAATAATTATTATCATTTAAAAAAATCATTCATTCAACTCAACAAACAAACACACTTATATTTCACTTCTATTACCTCCTTCCTTTCTCTAGTCTAAAATCACTTGTTAGTGGATAGACGTTAAAACGAAGACACACAC
>CM060329.1:9728574-9731074 GCA_030674155.1 Stramonita haemastoma
TATCTTCTTCATCTACTATCTCTATCTATCTATCTATCTATCTATCTATCTTCTATCTATCTTCTATCTATCTATCTATCTATCTATCTATCTCTCTATCTTCTATCTATCTATCTATCTATCTATCTATCTATCTATCTATCTATCTATCTATCTATCTATCTTCTCTCTCTATCTTCTATCCTCTATCTCTCTATCTCTTATCTACATACCTACCTACCTATCTCTTATTCTTCTCTATCTCTTTCTCTATCTCTTCTATCTATCTATCTTGCTATCTATCTTATCTATCTCTCTATCCCTTAGTCTGAAAAGAGTAAAACAATCTCTTATTCTCTCTCCTCTCTCTCTTTCCTTGTCTCAACAGCTTTGCCCGACAACTTTTCTCGCCTTTTTTCTTGTCAAAAACAGCTTCCTCCTTCCTGTCTTTAGCCCTGTTATAAAGGACGCAAATCACCGCTAAAATGGAAAGTGAAAGCATTTAAGTGGACACCATGTGTTGAAAGTGCTGCTGCTGTGCTGCTACTGCTGCTGGCCAGGCTTGGCCACTCTGCTTGAAGGAATCAGCTTAGCTGGCTGGGAAAGAGGGGGGGGGGGGGGGGGGGGGAGGGGAGGGGGGAAGCTATTGGTGAAGAAAGAGGAAAATGGACAGGGTGTGTTTCTGTTCTGAAAGGGCAGGGGAGAGGGGAGGGAGAGAGGGAGAGGAGAGAGAGGGGAGGAGAGAGAGGAGGGAGAGAGAGAGAGAGGGGGGGGGGGAGAGGAGAGGGGAGGGAGAGGGAGAGAGAGAGAGGGAGAGGAGAGAGAGGAGAGAGGGAGGGAGAGAGAGGAGAGAGAGAGAGAGAGAGAGAGAGGAGAGAGGAGAGAGAGAGAGAGAGAGAGAGAGGAGAGAGGAGTATGCGAGTCAGTGTTTAATCTCTTTTCTTTCACTTCCTTGTTTGGATTGTTGCTTGCACGTCGTATTTCTCTCTATCGATGTGCTTCGAATTCCTTTTTTTTTTCCTTTTTATCCCTCTCTTTTGTTTCTGCGTTATTCTTTTTCTTCCTGTCTCCTACTGTGTTGTCAGTTTTTTTTTAACTCCTTGATCCATTCTCCTGCCTCCTTTTGCAGAAATTACTCAACAGTTTTCTCCATACCGAGGTCAGATGCGCTGGAGCTCACTCGTCAAGCGTTTAACGGAGCACAGTGCATCTTTCGCTCAAATGACAGAAAACAGTAGTTGCTGCCTGAGTGTCCGAAGAAGGAGAAGAAGAAGGAGAAGGAGAAGGAAGAGGAGAGGAGGGAGGAGGAGGAGGAGGAGGAGGAGAGGAGAGGAAGAAGAAGAAGAAGAGAAGAAGAAGAAGAAGAAGAAGAAAGAAGAAGAAGAAGAAGAAGAAGAAAAGAAGAAGAAGTGCGAAAAATGCGAAGAATGCGAAGAGTTGCAAAGAATTGCAAAGAAGAAAGAAGAAGAAGAAGAAGAAGAAGAAGAAGAAGAAGAAGAAGAAGAAGAAGAAGAAGAAGAAGAAGAAGAAGAAGAAGAAGAAGAATTGCGAAGAGTTGCAAAAAATTGCGAAGAAATGCAAAGAATTGCAAAGAAGAAGAAGAAGAAGAATGCAAAGAAGAAGAGAAGAAGAAGAAGAAGAAGAAGAAGAAGAAGAAGAAGAAGAGAAGAAGAAGAAGAAGAAGAAGAAGAACAACAACAACAACAACAACAACAACAAGAACAAACAACAACAACAACAAGAACAAGAAGAACAAGAACAAGAACAGGAACAAGAGTTTAGTTGATCAGAAGGGACGGCATAGCCTGGTGACTAGAGCCTTCGAGATCGGTCCCACGTTTGAGCTACCTCACAGACGCCATTCAAGGAGATTTTCCCCCTGGAGTTATCACCAATGCCGACTCTACTCTAGCGAAAGTCATTTGGGTGAGATTGTAAACCAAAGCCCAGTGTGCAAACACACCCAGAACATCTTGTGCACACGTCAAAACCCGTTCTGCCTTTTTTATATTCTTTTATATCGAGGATAATGGAATAAGCACATGTTTTGCATCCAGTCCCCGTGTGCATGCATTTTTGTTATATTTTGTCATCTGTTCCCACCGACACACGATAGCCTACTCTTACGAAAAGCGGAACAGGATTTAACGTGTGCGCAAAATGCTTTGCGTGGGTTTGCACACGGGGCGTAGGTTTACAGTCTCATGTGAAGGACTTTTGAAAGAGTAGGCCATTGTGTACCGGTGGGAACGGATGGCAAATTTTAGAAAGAATGCATGCACACTAGCCTCGTGTTTAGGCATTATATCCTTAGTCGAATGCAGCTACCTTAATGGTGGGCAAAAAGGTCGCATACGTAATATCTCACCATTGGCAGACCTCTGGGCTCTATCTGAGGAATGATTAATAAAAATGGTGCTTGTTCTGAATTGCTTATGTTTGGTAGTATTGTTTGTGTTATAGAATAATTTTATGATCGCAAATCCTGTTAAAAGTGTGCAGTGAACAGAATGAACTAAGT
>CM060329.1:9736074-9738574 GCA_030674155.1 Stramonita haemastoma
CGACACCATGGTGTGCCGGAATGCCGTAACTTCTCCAGCTTAAAGTGCTGTTGGCTTCGGCCTTTTCTGCTTTTTTTTCTTCTTTTTTTTTTGTTTTTTTTTTTGGTCCTCTCCAGCATTCTGTTTCTCAATCTGCACTTCTTCTTCTTTTGTATTTCTCTCTAAACACTACTGTCAGACAGCCTGGCTTCTTTCTTTCGGGCCTGGAAAATAAGCTGTGTTGGGGTGTTTGGGGAGGTTGGGTGGCTGGGTGGGTGGGTGAATGGGGTGAGTGAGAGAGAGAGAAGGGGGTAGGTCGAGGGAGAGAGAGAGGGGGAAGGAGAAAGAGATTTATTTTTATTTATTTATTCTTTTATATCGAGGATAACAGAATAAGCAATTATGTGCTTTTTTTCATCCGGTCCCCGTGTGTATGCAGTTTTGTAAATATTGTCATCTGTTCCCACCGGCACACGATGGCCTACTCTTACGAAAAGCGGAACAGGATTTAACGTGTGCGCAAGATGTTCTGCGTGCGTTCGCACACGGGGCCTCGGTTTTAAAGTCTCATCCGAAGGACTTTTGGGGAGAGTGGAGTCAGCACTGATGTTAACTCCAGGAAGAAAATTTCCTCGACCGGACTCGAACCCGGGTCTTCAAATTGCCAGCGCAATGTTCTGACCATTAGGCTATCCGCCCCCGAAGGAGAGAGAAGAGAGGAGAGAGAGAGAGGAGAGAGAGAGAGAGAGAGAGAGAGAGAGAGAGAGAGAGAGAGAGAGAGAGAGAGAGAGAGAGAGAGAGGAGAGAGAGAGAGAGAGAGAGAGAGAGCGCTGAAGAGAGAGATAGAGGAGAGAGAGAGGGGGAGAGAGAAAGAGAGACTGAGACTGAGAGAGAGAAAGATGAGAGAGAGAAAGACAAGACAGACACAGAGAGAGAGAGAGAGAGAGAGAGAGAGAGAGAGAGAGAGAGAGAGAGAGAGAGAGAGACAGAGACAAGAGACAGAGAGAGACAGAGAGAGACAGGAGACAGAAGAGACAGAGGACGGAGAGAGAGAGAGACAGAGAGAGAGTGTAAAAGAGGAGAGAGAGAGGGAGGGAAGAGATTATATACGTATACAGATTCCATATATTCCCTATAATTTATTTTCATTTCATTTTTTATTTTTAAATTTGAATCTTTGATAAGTCATTTTCAAAATGATTGAGAAGTTGGTACCTGCACTTGTCTTTCCTCACTACTTTTTCCTCAATAATACTTTGTGGTCAAGTGGGAATTGCATCTTAGTAGATCCAAGTATAGGCCATTTATAACATTTTTTTCCAACTTCTCTTGCCTGTACTTGCACTTAAAGTGTATTGCAATGTTTGGGTTATTATCCAGCTAAGACTGACCACTTGGCTGGATACAAACTTTATGACCTCCCTTGCATCCTTTAACAGGATCCCCAAACTTAAGGCACAAAGATTCACTAGAAGCTTATTTTGTCTTATTCATTTTTTTTTTCCAACATATATTCTAAGCATATTTTCTTTCTCTTTTTATCTTCGTCTTTTGAGGGCAGCTTCAAAAGGCCACAGGAATATAAAATATTCCTTTGAATGCAATTGACACTTTTAAATTTTGAAAAGTGTCTTGCTGTAAGGTACCACAGCAGGTGGAGTTTCAATCACCGCCGGGACCTCTGATGAGGGCTCATCCAGGGGCCGAAACAAGAGTCAGGTCAGGCCAAAGGCATGGTTCTTACTCAGAAATGCCTACAATGCTGCCACTGAAAGACATAATTCCCTAGAATTTATTTTCATTTCATTCTTTTAAAAATTTGAATCTTTGATAAGTCATTTCAAAATGATTGAGAAGTTGGTACCTGCACTTGTCTTTCCTCACTACTTTTTCCTCAATAACAAATTCCATATATTATCATAATCATAAAAAGCTTAAAAGATACAATCTCTCTTCCACGCCGAAGTCGGATGCACTGGACCTAAATTGTCAAGTGCTTAATGGCAGTGCAACGCATTACCGTTCATATGACAAACATGAATAATTGCTGTCCGAGCATTGGATGATGAAGAAGAAGAACGGCAACAAGATAAGCTAGTCTTTGAAGCTGATGACAGTCATGGTGATGAAAGCAATAAGACTGTGGAGAACACATCGGAAATGGAAACATCAGAAACAAGCTACACTAACTACAGAAACAAGCTACACTACAGAAGCAAGCTACACTAACTACAGAAAACAACTACAGAAACAAGCTACACTAACTACAGAAACAAGCTACACTAACTACAGAAACAACTACAGAAACAAGCTACACTAACTACAGAAAACAAGCTACACTAACTACAGACACAAGCTACAACTAACTACAGAAACAAGCTACACTAACTACAGAAACAAGCTACAGAAACAAGCTACACTAACTACAGAAACAAGCTACACTAACTACAGAAACAAGCTACACTAACTACAGAAACAAGCTACACTAACTACAGAAACAAGCTACACTAACTACAGAAAC
>CM060329.1:9748574-9751074 GCA_030674155.1 Stramonita haemastoma
CTCTCTCTCTCTCTCTCTCTCTCTCTCTCTCTCTCTCTCTCTCTCTCTCTCTGGATTTCATTCTGTTCTGTCTTTCTCTCTCGTCTGTCCACCTGACAGTCTCTATCTTGTCTGTCTGTCTCTCTCTCTGTCTGTCTGTCTTCCTTTTACCCCACCACCACCCACCCACCCTTTCAGAGTCCCTTTCTCCTCCCTCCTTCCCTCTCTCCCCGATTAGATGCTCTCCATCCTTTCTCAACCAATCCTTTATCTGATCGCTGATTCTTTCCTGTTGAGTTTTTTTGTGTTAAATTCATGTTGTTGACATGCGGATATCTGGAATGATTCTTTTAATATTTTTTTCCTGATATTACTTCATTATTCCACAATGGCAACAACCCATATTTTGCTTAACTGACATTTTTTTTTCTCAAATTCTTTCATTCATTGATTTTTTTTTATTTTATAGAATCTAATTTTCTTGATTGTTCACATTTTTTCTTTATTTTCTGAAAATCGTTTTCGTTTTTGGTTTGTTCGTTTGAAGGTTTAATGTCTTCAAGTTTTCATATATGCCTATTTTCTTCAATTAAAAAAAGCTTTTATTTTGTTCTGTTTCTGTCTCTGTTTCCGTCTCTATCTGTCTCTCTCTGTCTCTCTGTCTTCTGTCTCTCTTGTCTCTCTCTCTGTCTCTCCCTCTCTCTTTCTCTTCTCTTCTCTCTCTCTCTTCTCTCTCTCTCTCTTCTCTCTCTTCTCTCTCTTCTCTCTCTCTCATCTCTGTCTTGTCTTTGTCTGTCTGTCTTGTCTGTCTGTCTGTCTGTCTGTCTGTCTTCTGTCTTCTTATCTGTCTGTCTGTCTGTCTCTGTCTGTTTGTCTGTCACTGTCTGTCTGTTGTCTGTCTGTCTGTCTGTCTGTCTGTCTGTCTCTCTCTCCTATCCCTTCTCTTCTTCTCTCTCACACACTCTCTCTCCTCTCTCTCTCTCTCTCTTCCTCTCTCCTCTCTGTGTGTCTCTCTATCTCTGTCTCTCTTGCTGTTTTTGCAGCACTTTTTAATTGATCTGAAGAGTCTGTTTTCTGTGCCATTTTGCTTATTGCTTAGAACAGGGCTGAATGCCAGGGGCTTTGTGCTACACACCACCACACACACATCTCTCTCTCTCTCTTCCTCTCTCTCCTCTTCTTTCTCACCCCTCTCTTTTATTCTTTCTTTCTCTTTTTTCTTTCTTTCTTTCTTTCTTCTTTCTACTCCCTTTCTTGTCTTTTTCTCACCCTCTGATTGTTTTCTCACACCACACCAACACACACACACAACACACACACACACACACACACACACAACCCCAACACACACACACACAACACACACACACATACACAACACACAATACACACACACCACACAACACAACACACACACAACACAACACAACACAACACAAACACACACACAACACAACACACACACACACTCACAATTTTTTTGGTAATTGTGTTTGCCCTATGCATCTTTCCTTTCACTGCTGGTCGTTAAAGAGGGTGCGGTTTTGCTTTCGTAACATCGTTGCATATTTCACCAGGTCTGTTTTTAAGTGACATTATAGTTTAGCGCTGGGAGCTATCTCTAGGGAAAGCACTCTACGAGTGAAATTGTTTCCTTATTGGAAAATCATGTATAAAGTTACTTTCATGGTAAAAATGGAACACTAGGCCAGACCATCTAAGGCATATTTCCATCCTGTATAGGTTGCATTTAAGTACTTGAAAGACTAAAGGTACCACAAAATGGGAAAAAGTGTTCCATAACCTATGAAGTCGTAGGGGAGCGAGGCATCAGATACCTCAGCTTCTCTAGGGGCCAGCATGTTGAGGGCGGCACCCATCTCCTCTCCATCGCTGCTTACTTCCCTGACCTAAAGAGGACAGGTACCCATTTACAGGTGGGTGAACTGGGGGACAGTACTAAAGCCAAGGCGCACAAACGGTCACCCATCCAATCGGCAACCACGCTCGATGCTCGCTTAACCTTGGCTGGGGGAAAGCGAGTGCTCTGACCACTGAGCTATCCCGTCCCACTGAAAGACTGAACATTCTCAAAGTGTGACTCGCGCCTGTTCTGAGCCACTATCTTGTGAAGATATTCTTTCCCACTCCTCAATGTGATGTTCAGATGCAACAGCAATGTGCACAAACGCCTGATGATACCAGCATCAGTGGAGGCTGCTGCTGATTGGGGATGGCAGGACGGCCCAGCATCCCTGCTAACAATGTGCCTTTGGGACTCCAAGGTGAAAAAAACCCCACCCCTAGCCAAACTGTGTGGAAAAGTGCATGGAAAAATACTATCGATTGCAGTCAACAGGGTTTTGTTGACCTCTCTCTCTCGCTGCTTGAAATTGAAAACTGAACATGCATTTTGTATGGGGTGTTGGGGGGGGGGAGGAAGCGTTGTAATCATTTAAAAATGTTGTTTGGAAACAAGCAGACACATAGACACACAGACACAGACACACAGGCACAGACA
>CM060329.1:9758574-9761074 GCA_030674155.1 Stramonita haemastoma
CTGTTTGTCTGTCTGTTGTTTGTTGTCTGTCTGCTTGTCTTGTCTGTCTGTCTGTCTGTCTGTCTATTTGCTTGTCTGTCTGTCCGTCAGTCTGTTTGTCTGTTTGTCTGTCCGTCTGTTGTGTGTTGTGTTGTCTGTCTGTCTGTCTGTCTGAGACGGGATAGCTTGGTGCAAAGAGTGATGCGCTCATGATCTGCTGACAATACAATATACAATGAAATACATTATACAAGACAAAGGTAGACGTGCAGGGACAGTCATATTATATTCATATATTATTTTATCTCATCAGTGGCAACAAATAAATACCTCTGAACATGATTTACAGTGAGCACAAAACTCGCTTTTTTTTCTTCTTCTTCATGACACTTGGTCGGCATAGAGACCAATAAAGAACCCAAATTTAATAGAATGGTAAGCTGGCTTCTCTAGCCATAAACATCCCATAATATCTGCCCAAAAAGTCACGAGAGACCGGCAAGCTGGAATAATTATGGTGTTGGTGGGAAGAATGACAACAGGAAAACTTGACACACTCTCACTGATTCCCACCACCTCAGAAAAAACCTGCTGAGAAACTGAGAAATGCATGTTCGAATCCCTAGAGAAGTTGATTCAATCTGTCTGGACCTGGCACTCCATGTGCTTTTGGTTGTACTGGTACTCAGACATGACGAAACAAGTGACAACACCCAGAATGCAAAGTGACCGCAACATACAGAGATGACGCAACAACAAGTGCAACACCGACAATGAACAAGTGACAACATCAGACAGATGCAACAATAAACTGTGACCAAAAAGTGCACACCAGCAGGATGCAACAAGTGACAACATCAGAGATGACGCAACAACAAGTGACAACAACTCAGACATGACAGAGCAACAAGTGACAACATCCAGTGACAAAGTGATGACATGACAACAAGTGACAACCAACTGACAAAGTACAACAGAGATGCAACAAGTGACAACATCCAGAGATGACGCAACAAGTGAAAACATCCAGACATGACGCAACAAGTGACAACACCGTCAGGATGCAACAAGTGACAACACCAGACAGATGCAACAAGTGACAACACCAGACAAGATGTACAAGTGACAACCAGACTGACCAAACAAGTGACACACCACTATGATGCAACAAGTGACAACATTCTGACACGACGCAACAAGTGACAACACCCAGACAGATGAACAAGTGACAACACCAGACAGACGCAACAAAGTGACAACATCCACATATGATGCAACAAGTGACAACATTCTGACACGACGCAACAAGTGACAACACCCAGACATGACGCAACAACAAGTGACAACATGCACATATGATGCAACAAGTGACAACATTCTGACACGACGCAACAAGTGACAACACCCAGACAGACGCAACTACAAGTGACAACACCCAGACATGACGCACCAAGTAACAACACCCCAAAACACGACGCAACAAGTGACAACACTCAGACACGACGCAACAAGTGACAACACTGAACCCTAACTCTCTTGGTCAGGCTGCTCCTCCACCTACAAGACAGCAACGTATAGGGAGGAAGGAAGTAGACGAAATCGATACAACACCACCCCTTACAGCATCACAGCAAAGATGAACCACAAACTACAGCCCAGAAGGCAGACACACACACAAAGGAGGGACAACATCACGTTAAGAAGGCGTTGACTTTGCTCCCTGCTGATGATCAAAGACAAGCAGGGATGTAGTGGTGTGGGGAAGGTGGGGGATGGGGGAGGGGGGAGGGGGGAAGGGAGAAGCTGCAGCCTCAGTGGTCCCTGGCGGGAAATGGCAGGCCTGCAGCATCGTTGCCTTTTTTTTTTGTAAGTTGTGGCTACATCATGATGCTGACAACACGTTGTCTGCTCCCTTGGTGATCCTCCCTTCCTCCTCACTCACTCACTCTCCCTGGGTTGCAGTCCTGGGCCAGTGCTGAGGCTTTGCACTCTTTGGTGTTTATAGTCTGTACAGAATAGCTAGAGAGGTAAAAGGTAAAGGTAAAAGCCTCCCATAACCTGTGTGGTCGTAAAGGAGCGAGGCGTCAGAGACCTCAGCTTCTCTAGGTGCCAGCATGTTGAGGGCGGCGTCCATCTCCTCTCCCTCACTGCTTTACCCTCCCTGACCCTAAAAAGGGCAGGTACCCATTTAACAGCTGAGTGAACTGGGGGAACTGTACTGAAGCCAAGGTGCGCAAACAGTCACCCATCCAACTGGTAACCACCCTCGACGCCTGCCATGACCATGACCCTGTAATCATACCACCACAGGCGTAAGTCCCTGAAAACCAAGAACCGTGAGAGCCCCAAGGAGCCTTAAAAAAACTGTGGGCAAAAATGAGATCCCCATATTTCCCTCAGTCTGTCAACAGCATACACAACAACAGCCTGAAGTTGAAGATTGAAGAATGAAGCTGGGAGCAGTAAGTGACCTCTGAATGACACTGATAAGAAATCAGGCCACAGGTTGTAGCTGACGCTC
>CM060329.1:9766074-9773574 GCA_030674155.1 Stramonita haemastoma
AGAACACACAATCAAAACAGACTGGACAGAACACACAATTAAAACAGACTGGACAGAACACACAATTAAAACAGACTGGACAGAACACACAATTAAAACAGACTGGACAGAACACACAATTAAAACAGACTGGATAGAATACACAATTAAAACAGACTGGATAGAACACACAATTAACACAGACTGGACAGAACATAGAAATTGACACAGACTGGATAGAACACACAATTAACACAGACAGGACAGAACATAGAAATTGACACAGACTGGATATAACTCACAATTAACACAGACTACTGGACAGAGCATAGCATTAAAATAAACGAGTCAGAACATACACATCGACTGGGACAGAACACACAATTAACACAGACTGGACAGAACATAAGGATTTAACACAGACTGGACACAACATAGCAAGACCTGTGATCTTGAACTTATGGCCTCAACCCATAACTGAGTTCGTTTCGCCAGCATTTTGTGTGTGTGTGTGTGTGTGTGTGTGTGTGTGTGTGTGTGTGTGTGTGTGTGTGTGTGTGTGTGTGTGTGTGTGTGTGTGTGTTAATGGCTCCATTCCAGCCCTACATTCACTACTAAAGCCACCTACTGCTTCTGTGGGCAGGAAACAGTCTTCGGGGACCGCTGATTCAGTGCCAAAGTTCACGAGAAAACCAACGTGTGACGCCTTTGTATAGTTCACAGCAGCTAGATGGCACTGAGTGGAAGTTGGCAGAAGCAGTGATAGTAGTAGTGGTAGTGACAAAGACTGTTGTTGAGGACACCAGACTCACCAGAATCTAAGAGTAAAGACACCTGTCACTATAGAGTTGAAAACTACTACAGTACAAGAACAACTCCTGAACATTGACATTAATGCATAAATGATGTACGCGTAATTATGTGAACGTGGCACGCACACACGCACACACGCACGTACTCACACACACGCGCGCGCGCGCGCGCGCGCACACACACACACACACACACACACACACACACACACACACACACACACACACACCACACACACACACAACACACACACACACGCACGCACCCACGCATACACACACGCACACACAACAAACAAACAAAAAAAACAAACACACTCACATATTAAATTAAAGAACACACACATATTAAATTAAAGAACACACACACACACACACATACACACGCGCGGCGCGCGCGCGCGCACTAAAATTAAGATTAATTGTTAATGATAACACATAATTTGAAAAGTAGCTGTGTAAAAAAACAAAAAGAAAACCATTTTCCTATAAAAAGTGCTGTATAGATTTCTTTGAAAAAATCCATAGCATTCTCATCATCATTCTTATCATTATCTTCATATACATCTCTCTCTCATTCTCTTTCTTTCTCTCTCTCTCTTCTCTCTCTCTCTCTCTCTCTCTCTCTCTCTCTCTCTCTCTCTCTCTCTCTCTCTCTCTCTCTCTCTCTCTCTCTCTCTCTCTCTCTCTCTCTCTCTCTCTCTCTCTTCTCTCTTCCTGGTTTTGGTTTTATCTCAAAATGTGTGATTGATGTGGGTTTTCCCACAACACGGTGGCCGTCCTGGGCTGACCCTTATGGTTGACCAGGGCGTCGATAAAAGCAAGGACAGTCAAGTTGGTTTTATACCCGTTTTAATCTGTATATAGCTGCACAGTTTCAATCTGAGTTTTAAATTTTACGAGGTTGACAGCCCTGATATGGTTGTGTGGTCGGTAGGGCTGTAAACAGCATGATTGGATTGAATTGGATTGGACTGTCTGTCTGTCTGTCTGTCTGTCTGTCTTTGTGAACACATTTATTTGTTTATAGTAGCATTGATTTTTGTATAAAATTGTTCTTGCATCGGAGATTGTTTTTTTTTTTTTTTTTTAGATTTAGGAACCCTGCCATGTTTCTGACATTGTAATATTTCTCCAAAACATGTGCATCATCACCCACAATCTCTTTTTTTCCACACGATATTCATGTAACTGAGGTAGAATTTTGTGTGTGCTGCCCACAATTTGTTGCTACATTTTGTTATACACTTTCACTCAAATCAGTTTTCCATTTAACATATTTTGAACATCCATACCATCAAATAAATGAGAAACAAATGTCAAGATCACTAAAGCAGCGATGAAAACTCTGAAGAACGTTTGTGTTAACTTGCAGATTTCAAAATGTGTATTGCATTCTTTTATTTTGAGGATATTATAATGATCACTCATGTGTTTTGTTTTTTTTTTACATCCAGTCCCCATGTGTATGCAGTTTTGTAAATGTCATCCGTTCCCACGGGCACACAATGGCCTACTCTTCAAGTGTGTTGGAATGTGTGTGTGTGTGTGTGTGTGTGTGTGTGTGTGTGTGTGTGTGTGTGTGTGTGTGTGTGTGTGTGTGTGTGTGTGTGTGTGTGTGGTGTGTGTGTTTGTGTGTGTGTGTTTGTGTGTTTGTGTGCGGTGTGTATTTGTTGTGTGTGTATTTGTGTATGTATTTGTGTATGTGTGTATGTATATGTATGTCTGTGTCTGTGTGTCTGTGCGTGCATCCATGAAAACGCTATCAGCACATAGGCTTTTAAAAAAAAAGAAATATTTTCTTCATAGTGTAACCTTTCCTCTCCAACTCAACTGTTCCAATCTCGTCAAAAAACTGTTCTGTGTTGTCTACAACCTCAAATCTCTCCCACACGGTTCTGGAAGAATGCCTATCTCCCCAAAACAATCTGCAGCAGGCAGGCAGGCAGGCAGGCAGCAAGCTTTTGTGTTGGTCGTCCTTGAACCTGGGGCCATCAGGTAATCAGTCGTTCCCCGCGGACAGTCCTCTAAAAGCCGCGGCCATCGGAGTCACTCAATCACGTGAGAGGAAGTGAAGAGGGGAAGCGGACAAATGATGCTGCTTTCCCTTGGGAATCAAGAGGCCACGGTTGGTGTGGTGTGGTGTGGTGTGGCGTGCACTGTGACTGGGACTGTGACTGCAGACAGCTACTTAGCCAGCTAGCCAGCCGAGCCAATGGGTCTGGCAGTGCTGGTGGCTAGGTTGGCTATATACCTGCATCATCACTACTACTACTACTACTACTATACTACTACTATACTAACTATACTACTATACTATACTACTACTACTATACTACTGGGTTTTTGGGGCCAAAATTGAATGCTTGTGATATGTAAAAAAAAATTATCAAAGAATTACATCTAGCGACTTTGATTTGTGTGTGTTCTACAAGATTCAGCGCTATATAAATCCCGTTTATTGTTTTTTTATTTTTTTTATTATTGTTGTTGTTTATTATTGTCGTCATCGTCATCGTCATCATCATCATCATCCTCATCATCCTCATCATCTCATCATCATCATCATCATCATCATAATCATCATCATCATCATCATCATCATCATAGGAAAGAAGAATGGATTGAAATCCTGATCATGTTGCCACTGATCGTGTTGCCATCCTGATCATGTTGCCACCTGAATTCTATCATGTTGCCACCTGACTGTGTTGCTATCCTGATCATGTGCACATGAAATCTGATCATGTTGCCACCTGATAATGTTGCCATCCTGATCATGTTGCCATCTCAAATCTGATCATGTTGCCACCTGAATCCTGATCATGTTGCCCTTTGCCACATGACGTTCTCTGGAACACACTCACAGTCTATTGTCACGAACCTTGTGATGGATTATCACAAGCAGGAGAGTTATCACCACGATCCTGAGGTTGCTACTGATAACTTTGTTGTCGTAATACAGATGACCTTCCAGTTAAAATGGTCCTGTGATGATATGACTAACAAACACTGCTGAAAGCAGCAGGTGATAAGAGAGGCGGGGGGGGGGGGGGGGGGGGGGGGGTGGTGCGGTGCGTGCGTGCGTGCGTGCGTGCGTGCGTGTGTGTGTTGTGTGTGTGTGTGTGTGTGGTGTGTGTGTGGTGGTGGTGTGTGTGGTGTGTGTGTGGTGTGTGGTGGTGTGTGTGTGTGTGTGTGTGTGTGTGTGTGTGTGTGTGTGTGTGTGTGTGTGTGTCTGATGAGAAATGGTACGTTACCTTCCCGACAGGAAATTGCTTAGACCATGCATAGCTTTAAACATTGAAAGAATTCATTTATGTTTGGGGGTTATTTCTTTCATTTTTTCCTATTTTGTGTGTGTTTGCTGATGTGTGTGCCTTTTCATCTCTCTCCAAATGCAGTCACTGTTTGTTTGCTTTTTATAGCAGTGACACAATCACTTATACTTCACCTCATAAAAGCTCAGGTTTTAGGTATTTTACTAACTTCAGAGTAACAAACGTCGTTATTAGATTTTCTGGTGAATTAACATATACCACATCATACTGGTTCAAAAGAATATGGTCTAGGGACACTGCATTAATGTCTTGAAACGAGAGATTTTGGGTGCGAATCCATTTGCAATGCATACGCTTACATACTCATTAAAACCAGGTATAAAACCAACTTTACTGTCCTTGCTTAGTATCGATGCCCTGGTTAACCATAAGGGTCAGCCAAGACGGGCCCTAGTTTGCTAAACAGTGCGGAAAACCTGTGTCTTTTAAAACCATGATGTCACGTGCATCTACAGTCCTGTTCACTAAAACAGTGCGGAAAACCATAATGTCACGTGCATCTACAACTACAGTCCTGTTCACTAAACAGTGCGGAAAACTCATGTCTCTAAAACCATGATGTCACGTGCATCTACAGTCCTGTTCACTAAAGAATGCGGAAAATGGTGTTTCTAAAACCATGATATCACGTGCATAAACTATCCACTTCACTAAACAATGCGGAAAACCGTGTCTCTAAAAGCATGATGTCACGTGCATCTACAGTCGTGTTCACTAAACAGTGCGGAAAATCATGCCTCTAAAAGAATAATGTCATGTGCATCTATATCTACTTGTCGTGTTCACTAAACAATGCGGAAAATCGTGTCTCTAAAAGCATGGTGGAACGTTGCATCTATCTATAAGCACGTCATTTCTTTTTGCCAGGTATGCAGACACAGGAAATGCCTTATGTTTTGCTGCCATATTCAGCAGTTTATTCAGTCAATCAACTAGATGGAAAGCTCTAACATATCATGCAGCTTGACTGTCAAATAATGCAGTGGCTGCTGACAGCATGTAAAGTGGGCGATCCTTCAAGCCAGTCACCAGGTGGGACAAAATCCTCATTGGCATGAACACAGAGGACAGTCGCCTCGTGAGTAGCAGTATTAGTGCTAGGCATCGGTTACTTGCGCCCCTGCTTATAATCTGACAGAGAACGAGAGTGTGTGAGAGAGGGATGGAGAGAGAGAGAGAGAGAGAGAGAGAGAGAGAGAGAGAGAGAGAGAGAGAGAGAGGAGAGGAGGAGGAGAGAGAGAGGGGAGGAGAGAGAGAGAGAGGGGAGGGAGAGAGAGAGAGAGATGAAGAGAGAGTGTGTGTATGTATGTGTGTATATGTATGTGTGTACATGTACGCAAGCGTATGTGTCTACCTGTGTATGTCTATGTGTGCATAATTTTGTGTGTGTGTGTGTGTGTGTGTGTGTGTGTGTTTTGTGTGTGTGTGTGATGATAGAAGAAAGAAAGAAAGAAAGAAAGAAAGAAAGAAAGAAAGAAAGAAAGAAAGAAGAAAAGAAAGAAAAAAAGAAAGAAAAAAAAGAAAAAAAAGAAAAAAAGAAAGAAAGATAAAAAGAAAAAAAAAAAAAAAGAAAGTAAAAAAGAAAGACAAAACGGCAATGTTTCAACTGGCACAGGCTAAAAGCCTTGTCAGTTATGGGTGTAATAGAAGTGTCAGGCCTACATTGAAATGAAATACTATGTGGCGTTTATCTCAACCCTGGACGAGACCTTAGCACAACGGCTGGTCTTCTCCTAGTAAAGAAGAACAGATCCTCTGATTTCGGAATTTGACCGGCGTGCTTTTAGTGCAAAGAACTAGAAAACAGACACAGAGGTACACTTATCATCCAGTGGGGGACGGGATAGTCTAGTGGTCAGAACATTGCGCTCGCAATTTCACGACCCAGGTTCGATTCCCGTTCGTGACAATACAGATGATGTCAGTTGAATCCTACACGTGACAATACAGATGATGTCAGCTAATTAAATCCTACACGTGACAATACAGATGACGTCAGCTAAGTCCTACACGTGACAATACAGATGATATCAGCTGAATCCTACACGTAACAATACAAATGACGTCAGCTGAATCTTATTCGTGACAATACAGATGATGTCAGCTAAATCCTACACGTGACAATACAGACGATGTCAGCTGAATCTTCACGTGGCAATATAAATGATGTCAGCTGAATCCTTCACGTGACAATATAGATGATGTCAGCTGAATCCTTCACGTGACAATATAGATGATGTCAGCTGAATCCTACACATAACAATGCAGATGATGTCAGCTAAATCATACACGTGACAATACAGATGATGTCAGCTGAATCCTACACATGACAATACACATGATGTCAGTTGAATCCTGCACATGACAATACAGATGATGTCAGCTGAATCCTACACATGACAATACACATGATGTCAGCTAAATCATACACGTGACAATACAGAGGATGTCAGTTGAATCCTACACGTGACATGACAGATGATGTCTGAATCCTACTCCTACCAATATACATGATGTCAGCTAAATCCTACACGTGACGATACAGAGGATGTCTGAATCCTACACGTGACAACACAGATGACGTCAGCTGATTACCACACGTGACAATGCAGATGATGTCAGCTAAATCCTACCCGTGACAATGCAACAAGAGATTGTGAACTGATACATTGTGTATAACAGATTTGAATGCAAGTGGTTTGATTTTGTTTTTCCACAAGATATAGTGCTTAGTAAATTTCTTTCTCTTTCTTTTTGGAGGGGAGAGGGGGGGGGTCTGATGTGGATCTAAGTATTGCTAAACCTTGTCAAAACGGTGACTCCATAACACACAAAAATTCTGCCCCCGTCTTTATGTTTCTAATTGTCTTTCGTTGTCCACTACACACTACTTCAAAACATGGTCCTGTTTTTCCTCGATTCAGCTTTATCAACACATAAAGAACGATGTAAGATTAGCTCATAGAACGTGCTCAGTGTCTTTAAGAGTTAACGTTAGGACTACACCAGACTAGATACCCTAAATGCTTTAACAGAATAAGTGGGATTTGTTTCACTGTCTACAGATTCTTTCAAACAGCAGAAGAAGGAGTCAGACAGGGCTAGGCTCTAGACTCTCTCCTGTTTTCTGTCACTTCGTTCTGGAAAGGATTATGCAAAAAAGGGCACTTCTGGGGCACCAGATCCCTATAGGTCTTGGTGGCAGAGCCATTAGCAGTCTGGGGTTTGCTGGTGACACTGATCTCCTCCAGGAGAGTCAAGCTACATGAACGAGGCTGGCGCTTAGCCCAGAGGAATTAAAGCTGAGAAGAGCAAAAGAGCACGTACCAGTGAGAACACAGTTAGCTTCATCACTTTTTAATGGGCAACAG
>CM060329.1:9783574-9793574 GCA_030674155.1 Stramonita haemastoma
AGACAGACAGCAGAAACAGCAGAGACAGACAGACAGAAGAAACAGACAGCAGACTAGACAGAGAAGAGACAACAGACAGACAGAAGACAGAAGACAGAAGAACAGCCAGACAGAACAGAAGACAGACAGACAGAAAAAGAGACAACGACAGAAGACAGACAGACAGACAGACAGAAGAAAGCAGACAGCACAACAGCACTAACTGATCTGACAATGCTGCAGAGAGCACACAGCTCCTCTTTTCATTAAAGGCTAAACACATGTTATTATCACGGACAACGAGGAGGGGAACACACACACGTCCACACACGACGCGCGTGCGCGCGCACACACACACACCACGCACACGCACGCACGCACGCACGTACACACACACACACACACACACTCCTTCCTCCTCCTACCCCGCCCCCCTCCCCACATACACACACACTCAAACACACTTTTTTCTTTAATGTCTAATATCACATTTTGTGAAAAGACGTAAAATGAATCGAACGCCCCCCCCCCCCCCCTCCAACAGGCACGTACCACGCACGCACGCACGCTCACTGTCTGTCTTCATGTCTGTCTGCTGTCTGCTGCTGTCTGTCTGTCCTCCTCTCTCTCTCTCTCTCTCTGTCTCTCTGTCTCTCTCTCTCTCTCTCCTTCTCTCTCCTTCTCTCTTCATTACTAATCGCTCACTACGGTCCTTAAAATTTAATCCAACCGTCAAAGCAAATTCCGATCGTGAAAGGAACACAATCACAACTCTGTGTTACTTTACAAATCAAAATTCAAATTCAACATACTTTTATCATTCTAAAACAGAGAAATGTTGTGTCACTTCTCTGCGATTCTGTCCCTGTTGTTTCCATTCCCAGAGGAATTAAAAAGGCCTTTCATGTTGCAGGAAATCTCAGAAAGATACCACCAGAAGAGTCCTTGACTGTGTGTGACCGACCTGGCTGTTGTGTCGTGGGTCTCATGGGCCCCCACCTACCTACCTGTGTGCAGAGTGCTGCAATGTGTAGTGCCCTCCATCCTTCCTCTGGCTGCCCACACCGCATTGGCATTGTCTGTTCATAATATAGACAGGAAGGATTTCAAGTCTTCCCACACGGTTGGGGCACTGTCTGTTCACACAGATAGTGGGTCGGTGGTCTAGAGGTAACCGCACCACCCACAGTGCACAAACTCCAACACCAGTCAGTCCAGAGTGCTAAATTTAGCAGGCCCTTTCCTTTTTGCCTAGTCCAAGTGTGGTCAGCTCCTGCTATAAATAGCACCAGCTGACCCCCCCCCCCCCCATCTGGGCTGGGATGGGATGAAATGACTTGCAGCTGAGAGGAGCTGAAAGTAGGGGGAAACTGACTGCTGTGTCTAGAAAGTGAAAAGTCCGGGTCGAAATGTGCGGTGGTTCGATTCCCGTTTTGGCCTAAAACTTTTCCCCTTATCCATTAGAGCATGAGTGGTATCCTGGGCGCTAGTCTTTCAGATGAGACAATAAACCGAGTTCCCGTGTGTTGCACATCATTATTTACCGCACGTTAAAGAACCCACGGCGACAAGAGCATTATCCCTGGCAAATTTCTGTAGAAAAAAGCCATTGTAATAGGGAAACAAATACAGTTGAAGACAGGAAAAAAGAAAAAAAAGTGTGGCCCTGCACTTGTGGCGACGCGCTGTCCCCGAGGAGAGCAGACCGAATTTCATGCAGAGAAATCTACTGTGACGTAAAGTGGTAATACTAGGACTTTATGTCTGGCCACACGGCTTGGGCACTGTTTGTTCACATAGATAGATAGGACATCATATCTGAGTCCAGACCTGCCAGCCTCTGTCCATCTTCGGCTAAAACCTTCACACAGTCAGCTGTTTGATCAGAAACCTTTCCCTGTGTCTTTGTGTCCGTCTTTCTCCTACGGCTCCCTCTCTTTCTCTTTTCCTCACTCACCCATTCACCCTTCTCTCTCCGTCTCTATGTCTCTGTCTCTCTCCTTGTGAATGGGCATCTTGCTTGACACAATAAACCATTGTCATTGTCATTCATTCTCTCTCTCTCTCTCTCTCTCTCTCTCTCTCTCTCTCTCTCTCTCTCTCTCTCTCTCTCTCTCTCTCTCTCTCTCTCTCTCTCTCTCTCTCTCTCTTCTATCAATATGTAGGGCCGATGTGCAATTAAATCATTTCAGTGTTTCAGTGTTCAGTGTTCTCTCTTCTCCCTCACTCCCTCCCCCCCCTCTCTCTCTCTCTGGGCTACGCGTGCTTGCGAGTGTGAGTGCATGCATGTACCCTCACGCGCAGTGGTAGAGAGAGAGAGAGAGAGAGAGAGAGAGAGAGAGAGAGAGAGAGAGAGAGAGAGAGAGAGAGAGAGAGAGAGAGAGAGAGGAGAGAGAGAGAGAGAGAAGAGAGAGAGAGAGAAGATAGACAGACAGACAGACAGACAGACAGAAAGGAGCAATCAAAGGTCTTCATCAAGAAGACAGGAAGTGCATGGTGTGAAGGAAGCGAGACATGTCCCAGTTCCTTAGGAGTGAGGCCGTTGTGAAGAAGTCATCAGGGTGTTCCTACAGTCAGACCCCTCTGCCCCTGTCCTTCCCTGTCCTGCCTGTCCTGTCCCTGTCCTGTCCTGTCCTGTCCCTGTCCTGCCCTGCCCTGCCCTGTCCTGTCCCCTGCCCTGTCCTGCCCTGTCCTGCCCTGTCCCTGTCCTGTCCTGTCCTGTCCTGTCCTGCTCCCTGTCCCTGTCCTGTCCCTGTCCTGTCCTGTCTTGCTCCTGTCCTGCCCTGCCCTGTCCTGTCCTGTCTCCTGTCTGCCCTGTCCTGCTGCCTGTCTTGCCCTGTCCTGCTGCCCTGCCCTGTCCTGTCCTGCCCTGTCCTGTCCTGTCCTTCTGCCCTTCCCTGTCCCTGCTCCTGCCCTGCCCTGTCCTTCCCTGTCCTGTCCTGCCATGTCCTTCCTGTCCTGTCCTTCCCTGTCCTGCCCTGTACTTCCCTGTACTGCCCTGTCCTTTCCCTGCCCTGTCCTGTCCTTCCCTGCCCTGCCCTGTCCTTCCCTGCCCTGTCCTGTCCCTTCCCTGTCCTGTCCTGTCCTTCCCTGCCTGTCCGGTCCTATCCTGCCTTGCCCTATCCTGTCCTGTTCATTCAAAAATGTGCATATGAACATACGTGATCTATGATTTTATCAGTGGGCTTCAGTCTTCCACACTGATGGAGCTGGCTGTAGGTGTAGATGAATAGATGAATGAATGATGTTGTGCTGTGCTGTGCTCTCTGGTCCTTGTGTGCTCCCTGAAGACCATGCACAGCATCACTGTCGTGGCGTCTTGAACCTTTGTCCACATGGGAGAAACCTCCACTAACTTCTCTCTTTTGTTTTTGGTTTTTCTGTCCACGTCAAAGCATTACCAAAAGACATCAATTCGTGTCAGAAACTGAGGGGAAAGAGAGACAAGAGTACATGGCTCACACAGTAAACAGTCAACAAGGTGAGTGCCTGCCTTTGGGAACTCGGTGAACAAAGAACGTATCGGATAGACAGAAAGGGTTTGGATTATCGTCCTAGGCTCGTTATTTCGGGGAGGGGGGGGTAGATTTCCAGGCCACAGTTCGTCACAGAAAGTGTTGGATTATCATTCTAGGCTCGCTCGTTATTTCGGGGGGATTTCCAGGCCACAGTTTGTCTCCTACCACCGCCTCTGAAGAGTGCATGGACTTATTCTGCCGGCAGGCAGCAACACTCCTTTAGAAAACCAGACACACACGGAAAGACCAGTCTCTTGTGTCTGCCTGCCTGCCCTTCATTATCCACTGTGTGTTACCTCTCTGCTTCAGGTCACAGTTGCACTCTGGCAGGATGCTACAACGTGTCTGTATTTCTTTGTTTCTTTGTTTCTTTGTTTGTTTGTTTCTTTCTTTCTTTCTTTATTACCACTTTATGTCACAGCAGAATTCTCTGCGTGAAATTAGGGCTGCTCTCCCCAGGAAGAGCACGTCGCCACAAGTGCAGAGCCACCCCTTATTTTTTTCTTTTTTTCTGTCTGCAACTGTATTTTGTTTTCCTATCAGAGTGGCTTTTTAAAAATAGAACTTTGCCCGGGACACCCCTCTTGTTGCCGTGGGTTCTGTAACGTGCGCTATTATAATGATGTGTAACACACGGTACCTCGGTTTATCGTCTTATCCGAAAGACTAGCGCCCAGACCACCACTCATGGTCTAAAGGATGGGGGAAAAGTTTCGGACCCAAACGGGATTCGAACCACCTCACACTCCGACACGGACTTTTCGCTTTCTAGACAGGCGCATTACCTCTAGACCACCGATCCACCGATGGACGTTCAACCCGGCTTAGAGACTTGCAGTGTTTGAAAAATCACTAAGACTTCACGTGCACTCACGGTGCATGTGACTATCGTAAAAGACACTTTCACAGCTGCCACTATTCTCAAGAACAAAGAAAGGAAAGAGACAGGGAAGAGAACAGAAGAGAAGAGAAGAGGGAGAAGGCATGAAGAAAGGAGAAAGGATGAAAGAAGATAAGAGAGGGCTCAAGAGTAGTAGAGGAACGAAACTGGCCAGGCCACAAAAGGAAAAAAAAAAACAAACTTGGGACAACTGTATCCGCAGGAAAGGGTAGTACCCTGAAGACCATTGCCTGACATGGCTAACGTAGCAGCCTGCAGGCCCCATCGCCCCCCCCCCCTCCCCCCCAAAAAAAAAAGTCAACAAACAATCTAAAAAACCGAAACACAAAAACACCCAAAAAAACAAAAAAAACACACACACTAAAACAACCAAAAAAACCAACAAAACAAAAACGCCACAGCGTGACTGTAATCCTACACATTAATTAACAACTGCTGCAAATGGAGAGAGCTACACACGCTTTGCCTAACAACTGCTGTGAAAGGCTTCACGTGAAGCCATATGGAGTCTTGTTAGGTTGCAGAAGCTTGATGTTCGTTCTTGTATTTAACGTCTGTTTACTATAAGTGATATTTAGACGAGGGAAGAAAAAAACACCTACAGCGAAAATATAATAGAAAACATGGAAAGAGAATCGTGTAACAGTTTGGTATTAACACATCAATAATAGAAAGCATGGAAAGAGAATCGTGTGACAGTTTGGTATTAACACATCAATAATAGAAAGCATGGAAAGAGAGTCGTGTGACAGTTTGGTATTAACACATCAATAATAGAAAGCATGGAAAGAGAGTCGTGTGACAGTTTGGTATTAACACATCAATAATAGAAAGCATGGAAAGAGAATCGTGTGACAGTTTGGTATTAACACATCAATGTAGTAACGCTTGATGTCAAGCCTGTAAGGATGTCCCTCCTTTGACAGCCTATAAAAAACACATCAGGCCATGGGTGATCACAGCTGTAAGAGTGAGTCAACACTGTCATGACAAGCACAATGCACAATAATTGTTGGGATAATGAGCTCTCTGACACCTCCTGCTTTTTTTTTCTTTTTTTTTTTTTGGGGGGGGGGGGGTCATCATGGCACACAGTTCAGAATGAAGGGAACAGATAGCAAGATTTACAAAACTGCATTCACACGGGGACTGTGAATGTAAAACAAAAAGCACACGAGTGCTTATTGCATTATCCTCAATATAAAAGAATAAACAAATTAAAAAAAATGAATAAAAAGGGAAGGCATGGAGACTGGCTTTCAGTGTCTGGTTTCCAAAAGGGTGTTGCTGCCGGCAGAATAGTCCTCGTTCGTACTCTTCAGAGACAGTAAATGACTGGCCTGAAAATATCCTGGGGTCATTAAATGACTGGCCTGAAAATATCCTGGGGTCAGTAAATGACTGGCCTGAAAATATCCTGGGGTCATTAAATGACTGGCCTGAAAATATCCTGGGGTCAGTAAATGGCTGGCCTGAAAATATCCTGGGTCAGTAAATGACTGGCCTGAAAATATCCTGGGGTCAGTAAATGACTGGCCTGAAAATATCCTGGGGTCAGTAAATGACTGGCCTGAAAATATCCTGGGGTCAGTAAATGACTGGCCTGGAAATCTCCTAGAGACAGTAGGAGATGACTGTGACCTGGAAATCTCCTAGAGACAGTAGGAGATGACTGTGGCCTGGAATTCTCCTAGAGACAGTAGGAGATGACTGTGGCCTGGAATTCTCCTGGGGACAGTAGGAGATGACTGTGGCCTGGAATTCTCCTGGGGACAGTAGGAGATGACTGTAGCCTGGAAATATAGAGACAGTAGGAGATGACTGTGGCCTGGAAATCTCCTAGAGACAGTAGAAGATGACTGTAGCCTGGAAATCTACAGACAGTAAGGGATGACTGAGTCTTGGAAATCTCCTAGGGACAGTAGGAGATGACTGGCTTGGAAATCTCCTTGAATAACAAGCCTCGTCAAAGACTCCATTCTCTCAACAATACTTCTGATGAGACTGATCAACCGAGTCTCCCCCTTCCACTTGTGCAAACACATGCAGACCATCTTCTGCACACGTTAAAATCTGCTCCACGCTTTGGAAGAATAGGCCGTTTTGTGCTGGTGGGAATGGATGACAACATTTAACAAAATCGCACGCACACAAAGATTGAATGTAAAATAGTGCAAAGCTGCTTGTTCCATTATCCTTGAAATAAAAGATGACATGAAATACAATACAATAAAATAAAATGCTTCAATCCAATCCAATCCAGTCACGTTGTTTATAGCCCCGCCGACCACACAGGCCATATTGAGGGCTGTCCACCTCGTCACATTCAAAATTCAGATTAAAACTGTGCAACTATACACAGATTAAAACGGGGGTATAAAACCAACTTTACTGTATACTTCCTTGTACGAATCAACAGCAGACGGACGGCTAGGTGACTGAACTTTGTGAGCATTGTTATTGTACTTTAAGGCTGGTGTAGTATTGATGACACGTTTACTCCATGACTGCCATCGATTATTACCCACCTTCCTGAGAGTGCCACGAGGCATGACAGTCATTGCTTCTTCATTATCCCCGCCACACACTAGGTGCTTAACCCCCTCCCTCTCCCTCCCTCACACAGTCCTCACTGGTCTTATTAACGATCTGTCTACTTCATTAACTCTTTGGTGATGTCTGGTATTACACCTCCAGTATAAGTTCTCGCCAATTCCTTCTTTCTGCTGAAAAATTGGTATTCTATAAAGCTCCCTCATCAATAAATAAAAAAAGCAGTTTCATCAAAAAACTGTTCCATACGGACTGGATGTAAAAAAAAAAAAAAAAAAAAAAGCACATGAGTGCTTATTCCATTATGTTCGATACAAAAGAATAAAAAAAAATTAAATAAAATTTAAATCTCTCTCTCTCTCTCTCTCTCTCTCTCTCTCTCTCTCTCTCTCTCTCTCTCTCTCTCTCTCTCTCTCTCTCTCTCTCTCTCTCCTCTCCTCCCTTCCTCTCTCTCTCTCTCTCTCCCTCCCTTCCCTCTCTCTCTCTCTCTCCCTCCCTCACCCTCTCTCTCTCTCTCCCTCCCTCCCTCCCTCTCTCTCTCTCCCTCCCTCCCTCGCTACCTATCTTATTCCCTCCCTCCCTCCCCCCTCCCTCCTCCCTCTCCACCCCCCCCCTCTCTCTCTCTGTGAAGCTGAAGCTGACTTGTCCCCCCCCACCACCCAATCTTCAGCACAAAAAAAAAACACCCAACAGACCAGCCCAGACAAAACCAAAACCAGTCTAGCTGTACTGTCCTCCCTTCCTTCTAGCCTACCAACCACCAACCAGCCGGCAGTAGCTAGCTGTCTTTCCACCCCCCCCCCCCCCGGGGATAGCTACAGTTACCACAACAGACAACGGCGCTCCACCCTCCTGAGACGTTCGTGTGAAGAGAGCAGTAAACTTCGCTACATCTTCTTCTCCTCCCTGTTCCTGTCCCCCCTTCCCCCACCCCCTCCCCCACCTCTTCCACGTCTCCCTCATTCATCTTCCACCCATTGACCTCTCCTTGAAAGTTCTCATTTCTCATCCTTTTTTTTCCCCTCCATCACAAAACCCTTTTATTCCTCGATTCTGTTGAATTTTTCCTTTTGTTGTATTCTTCTAGCGATCTTAGTCTGGCAGAGAGAAAGATGAGGAGAGAGAGAGAGGGGAGAGAGAGAGAGAGAGGAGAGAGAGAGGGGGGGGGAGAGAGAGAGGGGAGAGAGAGAGAGAGGGGGAGAGAGAGGAGAGAGAGAGAGAGAGAGAGAGAGAGAGAGAGAGAGGAGAAGAGAGACAGAAGAGACAGAGAGAGGAAGAGAGAGAGAGAGAGAGAGAGAGAGACAGAGAGAGAACAGAGGAGAGACACAGTACAGACAGACAAGACAGACAGACAGACAGACAGACAGAGACAGAGAGACCGACAGAGAAAAGAGATATATAGAGAGAGAAAAGGGGAGGAGGAGTAAGCAGAGGAACAGAATGGACGACCTAGGGAAGGAATCGACAAGTGGGGAAGCGAAACATGGTCCACACGTATGATGAAGACACAAAACCTGCAGGCACAGTGATACAACTGTCTTTTCAGGAAACGATCCCTCTGACACTCAAACAAAGAGCTGTCTTTCTAGCTCTGGCAGAGCTGTAGGGAAGGACTTCTTTGTTTGCTAACCTACTCAAGGTGGAGTTTTTTTGTTGTAGTTTTTTGTAGGTTTTTTTTTTTTTTTTTTTTGGGGGGGGTCTTGTTTTTCACCTGGTGCGTAGAGAGGTAAAGAAAAGAGTGTAAATGCAGGAATGAACCTGAATTTGGTTGAATGAAGGTTGGCACTTTTTTTTGGTTGTCATTTTCAAATCTTACCTACAATCTTGTTCAGCATTCTTGATTTAAGTTGAAATATCTTATCAGCTAAATTCTGATCACATCACAGGCATCTCACTTAAAATATTGTAATTATACACAATTATGAGACTACATGAGCAACGTGAATTTTTCCAGGTGAAAAAAACCCACCAATCTGTCTCCTGGCCTTTGGTCAGAAACTTGAAAGCAAGACACGGTCACTTAAGTCACAATCCGTATCAGTGGGATTAAGTCCCTGAAAACGAAACAGCTGATCTAGTCGATGTTACGTACACAACCTTCTATATCTAATACCACTTTATGTCACAGCAGATTTCTCTGCGTGGCATTCGGGCTGCTCTCCCCAGAAGAGAGAGCGCGTCGCCACAAGTGCAGCGTCACACCTATTATATATTTTTCTTTTTCCTGCCTGCAACTGTGTTTGTTTCCCTACCAGGGAGGCTTTTTTCTACAAAATTTTGCCATGGACATTGCTCTTACTGCCGTGGGTTTCTTTTACGTGCGCTAAATAATGACGCGTAACACACGAGACCTCGGTTTCTCGTCTCATCCGAAAGACTAGCACCCAGAACACCACTAATGATCTAACTAAAGGATGAGGGGAAAATTAAAAGGTTTAGGCCCTAAACGGGATTTTAACCACCACACACTCTGACCCGGACTTTTCGCTTTCTAAGACAGCCGCATGCGTTACCTCTAAGAACACTGGTTTGTAATTGTTCTCTAATCCAGTATCTTTTTAGTCTTTATTTGCCTGCCTGTGGTCAAAGAGTTCACGAACTCTTCTTGTAGTGCAAAATGATGCGGGAAGAAGCTATTTGTAGGCACACAGTCGAGTCACTGCCAGATGCTACTAGTACTACTACTACTAGTACTACAGTCAGCCATCCCACAGGAGCTACATCATTTCTCCCTCGCCTTTCCTCATTTCCACTCTGATGCATTCGAGGACTGTGATTGATTTCAGACAGCCTGGAGTGACTGGGTCCGCGGGGGCATTTATTCTTTTAGCATCCTCAGGGGGTGAGGGTGGGGGCCCAGTATGTGGGGGGGGGGGGGGGGGGCAAGTGAACGTGGGGTGCCCAGGGGGTGGGGGTGGGGGACAAGTGAACGTAGGGTGCCCAGGGGGTGGGGGTGGGCCCAAGTGAACCCTCAGAAAGAATTTCTGCAGACATGAACTTTGGGAAACAGAATAGCCTAGTGGTCAGAACATTGCGTTCGTAATTTGAC
>CM060329.1:9803574-9811074 GCA_030674155.1 Stramonita haemastoma
ACACACACACACACACACACACCTACACACACACACATACACACGCGCGCGCGCACAAACACCCAAACACACACACTAACACAACACATACCTACACACACACATACACACACCTACACACACACACACACCTACACACACACACATACACACACACAACCACCACCACCAACACACACACACACACACACACAACACACACACACACACACACACACAACACACACACACACAACACACACCCATCCTGATTTGCTATGGCCAATGACAACACTGCTATCGGTGCCCATGAATAATAAACATGACTGGGGGAGGTATGCAGTGTCAGGGTAGCTGCCCCCTCAACTCCACCTGACCTGATGTCAGTGGAACAGAACACACACACACACACACACACAACACACACACACACACACACACACTCACACTCTCACACATACATACATACATACATACATACATACATACATACATACATACATACATACATACATACATACATACATACATACATACATACATACATACACAAACACACACACACAAACACACACAACACAACACACTTACACACACCTATACCCGCAATCACACATACACACACACAACACAACACAACACACATACATACGCACACACATAAATACAGAAACACACACACACACATACACACACACGCAGAACATCTTGCGCACACGTTAAATCCTGTTCCGCTTTTCGTAAGAGTAGGCCATTGTGTGCAAGTGGGAACAGATGACAAGATTTACAAAACTGCATACACACGGGGACTGGATGTAAAAAAAGCACATGAATACTTATTCCATAATACTCGAT
This sequence comes from Stramonita haemastoma, assembly GCA_030674155.1. NCBI lineage: Eukaryota > Metazoa > Mollusca > Gastropoda > Neogastropoda > Muricidae > Stramonita > Stramonita haemastoma. The sequence goes on from CM060329.1 coordinate 9,804,409, forward strand.
ATAAAAGAATAGACAGATAAATAAATAAATAAATAAATAAATAAATAAATAAATAAATAACACACAACACAAGCTCCACACACACACACACACACACACACACACACACACACACACACACACACACACACACACACACACACACACACACACACACACACACACACACACACACACACACACACACAGGGGCTTCTCTTCTCTGTCCACCTTGGTCTTTGTCACCAAGCATACAGTCTAGCACTGCTCTGGGACACATGTCTAGAGATGTACCAGCACTCTTCTTTAGTTAGTCAACACTGATGCTTAACCAGTTGCTCCACCGTGTCCTTAAACGAGGCCTGCCTGCTTCTCTCATGTCCTTAAGTGAGGACTGTCTCTTTTTCATGTCCTTAGGCGAGGCCTGTCTCTTTTCCTTAAGAGAGAACTGTCTGTTTCACGCTTTTAAATGATGCCTGTCTTTTTAAAGTACTAAACTGAAGCTTCTTTCATGTCATAAGTGAGGCCTGTCGCTTTTATGTCCTAAAGTGAGGACTGCCTCTTTCATGACCTAAAGTGAGGCTTGCATCTTGTTCGTGTTCTTAAGTGAAGACAGTCTTTTTCATGTCCTTAAGTGAAGACAGTCTTTTTCATGTCCTTGAGTGAGTCCTCTCTCTTTTCCTTCATTGAGGCCCCTCTCTTTTCCTTAAGTGAGGCCAGTGTCCTTTATGTCCTTAAGTGAGGCATGTCTCTTTCACCTCTACCTGCAGGTAACGAGGAGTGCCCCATGCCATGCTGAATGCTGGTTTAATATACAGTATGGCCGGACTGTCTAGCTCAGCATCCTTAGATAAACGTTATTTCTTCTCTCTCTCTTCGTCTTTTTTCCCCCTACTTCTACTACTTCTTCTTCCATAGAGTGCTTCTTGTCTTTGTTTAGCCAAAGAGTACAACAATTATAGGTAGAGTGGACTGTGCAAAAGTTAGACTATCTTTCAAAACTGAAATAAGCTGAGGAATGGTGGGCCACCAAAACATTATGCCAGTTAGTTAAGTTAAAGTCTGTCCCGAGCCTAAGGCTCATCAGGCCGGTGCTTATCCCGGTTTCTGTGGCGCTAAGCGACTGAGAGTCATAGACTCCCCCCTGGATAGGACGCCAGTCTATCGCAGGGTTAACCCCCCAACACAAGGTTGGTACCCCTTTTACACCTGGGTTGGGTGGAAAATAGCCGTAAAGTGCCTTTTCCAAGGGCACAACGCCATAGCCGACAGCTGGGATCGAACCCGCAACCTTTAGATTACGAGTCCAACGCCCTAACCACTCGACTACCGCGGCGGCAAAAACATTATGCCAAGGGACATTAAATTCTGTCACATAGTGTCACAAGTGACGAAACATGCTTTAGAGTCAGTTTGGTAAAGGGAGGTTTTCAATGAGTAGGAAAAACAAAAGAGAGTCAAGGACCAGTCCTAGGAGAATGCCAGACTCAAACAGCAGAGGAGCTAGATTTTGTTCTTTTTCGCCACAACAGCTTGTAGACAATGAAGGAGAAAGTTTTTTGATCCACGGGGTTGACTTGCCTGTGACTCATTGTGGGGGACAGTTTATGAAAGAAACTCTGTGGCTGACTTAATCAAATGCTTTGTCAAAGTCCATCACTGCCACGTCTCTTTTGCCTTGTCTATCTGCTTGAAGTTTGTACGTTGATTCATTGATCAGGATAAAGAAGTACAGTGTGTTTAGCAAGATCGTTCTCGACTGAAGCCATGTTCTTCCGGGTTGAGGGTGCCTTGTTTTTTTGCACGTTTTTATCAGACAATGATGTGTTCCATGATTTTACTGACGATGGGAGTCAGAGCTACCAATCAACAGTTTTCTGGAGTAGTGGTGCTCTCTCTTTCTGGAGACAGGTGTGACATTTTTAATGCTGATTGCTAATCTATTGGAGCCACAGCGCACAAATCCAACATCGATCAGTCCAGAGTGCAAAATATAGCACACCTCTTCCCCTTCCCTTTACCTAGTCCAAGTGTAGCCAGTTCCTGCAATGATTAGCATCAGCTAGCCCCATCTGGGCTGGGATTGGAGGGAATAATTAGCCTATGAGAGGAGCTGAAATCCGGGGAAACTGACTGCTGTGGGGTCTGATCCTGTCTAGAGTAACAAAATAAAAGAGGAAGTGAGGGCTGGAAGAGTTAAAGAGAAAACGAGGGTTGTAGAAAGCAATTTTCCGAAACACCGCGGGGCTGATACCGTCAGGTTTGCTCACACTTGTTTAGGTGCATGTGTCAGAGTAGTTTGCAAACTTCCTCTCTATGTTGCAGGTTGCACCCATGTCGATACATGAACACACAACACCACCATAACAATTGCATGTCAATGTTTATATAGAAGCACACCTTCAAATAATGAACCTCTCACTGACTTCTTATCATCTCATCAAATATCAAAATATACATGCTTATCATCAAAATGTTCATGGTTGTAACCTTCCTGTCTAAAGATTTTGATAAAAGTTAATCTTTTTTTTTCTCTCTCTCTCTTCCAGCTAGCATTTGGTGCATTGTCAGTTTTTTTTTTATAATCCTTACTTGATTTATCTAATTGCAATAATCATTTAATGAGTCCATAAAATTCTTTCTTCAAAATAGACCTCAAGTTAAAAAAAAACAAACAAAAAAAAAACCCCCAAACTTTACTGTCACTACATTGACAGAAGGAAGGTCAGAGTAGTTTCCCAAGCAGCCGTCACTGTTGCAATAGAAGAGTGTGGATGGCAGGGGGGAGGAGGAGGGGGTGGGGGTAGGGGGGTGGGGGGTGGGAAGGAGCAGGATGGCCACAAGGCCACGGCTGTCTCTCCTTTCACCGCCTCTCTGTGTACACAGGATGCTCTCCGTGGCCGCCAGTGTCCACAAATATTTCCACACACCGCCCCTCTGAGCATTTGCCCAGCTCTTCAAATTTAATTAGGGACAGGGGATGAGGAGAACCTACCTGCTTGCTCCCTGTCTCTGTGTCTCTGTCTTTGTCTTTCTGTCTCTATCTGTCTGTCTCTCTGTCTCTCTCTCTGTCTGTTTCTGTCTCTCTGTCTCTGTCTCTGTCTCTCTCTCTCTGTCTCTCTCTTTTGGTCTCTGTCTGACTGTTTGTCTGTCTGTCTCTGTCTCTCTCTTTTGGTCTCTGTCTGACTGTTTGTCTCTCTGTCTCTCTGTCTCTGTCTCTCTCTCTGTCTCCCCCCCTCTCTCTCTCTTTTCTCTCTCTATCTCTCCCCCCTCCTCTCTCTCTCTGTCTCTCTCTCTCTTACCCCCCCTCCCCCTCTCTCTCTCTCTTCTCTTTTTTCTGTTTAGCTTCTATTGGCTGTTTTATTCCCGTTGGTGACATGGCATGATGCTGTCTTCAGATTATATGGCAGTTCTGCCTCTCTGTTACAAGGTCTGCCTTGAGTAGGGCGTGTTCCACTACAAGAAACGTGGCTATTTCTTATTGGTTCACTGTAACAGATGACCTCTTCTCCCCCCCCCCCCCCCGCCCCTATCCCCTCCCTTCTCTTCCCCTCCCTCCCCCTTTTCTCTCTGTCTGTCTGTCTGTCTGTCTGTATGTCTGTCTGTTCTCTCTGTCTTTCTGTCTCTCTGTCTCGATCTCTGTCTCTGTGTCTCTGTGTCTCTGTGTCTCTGTGTCTCTGTGTCTGTCTGTCTGTCTGTCTGTCTGTCTGTCTGTCTGTCTGTCTGTCTGTCTGTCTGTCCTGTCTGTCTCTCTCTCTCTCTCTCCTCTCTCTCTCTTCTCTCTCTCTCTCTCTCTTAACTCCCCTCTCTCTCCTCTCTCTTCTCTCTCCCTCTCTCTCTCTCTCTCTCTCTCTCTCTCTCCTCTCTCTCTCCTCTCTCTCTCTCTCTCTCTCTCTTCTCTCTCCTTCATCTCTCCCTCTCTCCTCTCCTCTTCTCACTCACTCTCTCTTGCCACCCTGGTCCATCTGCTTGTCTGTTTCATTCTATAAAATAAGTGTTTATAACTGTTCTGTATGTCTGTTGACTATAACAGCTGTCGAATAACCTAAGAGCTATTTACATCCATCTGTTTTTCTTTATCATCTGGTCATAGTGTTGAGTCCACATTACATTTGGCACAGCCTACTTCTCACTGCATCTGCATACCGCAGTCTATGATAATGACTGAAATAATACATCAGTATGACTGGCTGAACTAATACGTCAATACGACTGGCTGAACTAATACGTCAATATGAGTAGCTGAACTAGTGCGTCAATATGACTGGCTCAACTCATACGTCAATATGACTGGCTCCAATAATACGTCAATATGACTGACTGAACTATTGTATCAGTATGACTGGATGAACTAATACGTCAACATGACTGGCTCCACTATCAAGTCAATATGATTTGCTGAATCTGATTTGCTGATATATTTCAATATGGTCAAGCTGATATAGAAGTGCAGTTTTCATGAACAATCACGTGGGCGAGTTCTTCAAGACCACGGTTGGAGTCCGCCAGGGCTGCCTTCTCTCACCTGTACTCTTCAACCTCTTCCTTGAAAACATCATGACAGAGACACTGCAAAACCACCACACTTCCATCTCCATTGGTGGAAGACCCCTTTGCAACCTCAGATTTGCAGATGACATTGACCTCATGGGCAGCAGCAAACAAGAACTGCAAATCCTCACAGACAGTCTTATTTATTTATTTATTCTTTTATATCGAGGATAACAGAATAAGCAATCATGTGCTTTTTTTCATCCGGTCCCCGTGTGTATGCAGTTTTGTAAATATTGTCATCTGTTCCCACCGGCACACGATGGCCTACTCTTACGAAAAGCGGAACAGGATTTAACGTGTGCGCAAGATGTTCTGCGTGCGTTGGCACACGGGGCCTCGGTTTAAAGTCTCATCCGAAGGACTTTTGGGGAGAGTGGAGTCAGCACTGATGTTAACTCCAGGAAGAAAATTTCCTCGACCGGACTCGAACCCGGGTCTTCAAATTGCCAGCGCAATGTTCTGACCACTAGGCTATAACAGATCGAGCGAGCGCATACGGCATGGAGGTCAGTACAGAGAAATCGAAGATCATGGTCAACAGCGCGAGTAATGACAGCACGGAAATAAAGATGAATGGAGAAATATTGGAAGAGGTGAGCCAATTCAAATACTTAGGCTCCATCCTAACAAAAGATGGCACATCAAACAATGAGGTGAAAGCTCGCATTGCAACAGCAACATCTGCTCTAGTCAGACTCCAGAGGATCATCAGAAGCAACAACATCAGCTTCTGCACCAAATACCACCTCTACAAATCCCTCGTGATATCTATCCTCCTATATGGCTGTGAATCATGGACTCTGACAGCAGAGTTAGAGAGAAGAATCCAAGCATTCGAGAACAAGTGCCACAGAAGACTCCTCAAAATATCATACAAAGAACACAAGACCAATAACTATGTGAAAGAAGAAATCAAAAAGCTTGTGGGCCCCCAAGAGCCTTTGCTCTCCATCATAAAGAGGAGAAAGCTGATGTGGTTTGGTCACACCACAAGACACAACACCCTAGCAAAAACCATCTTGCAAGGAACAGTCGAGGGCAAGAGAAGAAGAGGCCGCCAAAAGAAATCATGGGTTGACAACATCAAAGACTGGACTGCCCAACCCCTGCAACGCCTCCTACTAGCCACACAGGATCGTGAAGCATGGAAAAAGATCTCCATTGCGTCTTCTCTCATGTCCCCCCTACGTCCTTTGGGACATGGGACTGAGTGAGTGAGAGTGAGTGATATAGTTAAGCTGATTTGCTGATATATTTCAATATGACTGACTGAACTAATATTTCAATATGAATTAAGGCAGTATACAATACAATACAATATGATACGATACCATGCAATAAAGCATGCCCAACACACATACACACTAATGCGAGTGTGTATGCTATGCCTGGAAATCTTTTGCTCAATGGTAAGAGCACTCGCTTTCCCCAAGCAAAGGTTAAGCAGCATCGGGGTGTGGTTACTAATTGGACGGGTCGGGCGGCCGTTTGCGCGCCTTGGCTTCAGTACAGTCCCCCAGTTCACCCAGCTGTAAATGGGTACCTGCCCTCTTTAGGATCAGGGAAGGTAAAGCAGCGAGGGAGAGGAGATTTGCGCCGCCCTCAATATGCTGCCCCCTAGAGAAGCTGAGGTCTCTGACGCCTCGCTCCCCTACGACCACATAGGTTATGGGACACCTTTACCTTTTACTTTATACAAAAATAGATTGCAAGGGAAAAGCGATGATCACTACAAGTATTAGAGCCAAAATGAGATTTGGAAAACAGGTGTACATTAGCATGATTGTGTCAGTCACAGTTTGCTGACTCAAGGGCAAGAGAACTCCAACACCACCCTGCCAACAAGTAAACCGTGAGGTTCTGGGTTCGTACCCAGCCTCGCCCTTTCTTCCCAGATTGACCAAACATGGAACTGAATGTCAAAGTCATTCGGATGAGACTGTAAACCGAGGCCTCGCGTGCGAACGCACGCAGAACATCTTGCGCACACGTTAAAACCCCGTTCGGCCTTTCAGAAGAGCAGGCCATCGTGTGCCGGTAGGAATGGATGACAAAATTATATATAAAAACCCAGCATGCACACTGGTGTGTTTAGACACCAACCCTGAGAAAAAAAAATAATGGGTATGCGCT
>CM060329.1:9821074-9848574 GCA_030674155.1 Stramonita haemastoma
TTACATCCAGTCTCCGTGTGTATGCAGTTTTGTAAATGTCATCCGTTCCCACCGGCACACGATGGCCTACTCTTACAAAAGGCGGAACAGGATGTAACGTGTACGCAAGATATTCTGCGTGCGTTCGCACACGGGGCCTCGGTTTATAGTCTCATCCGAAGGACTTTTGGGGAGAGTGGAGTCAGTACTGATGTTAACTCCAGGAGAAAAATCTCCTCGACCGGATTCGAACCCGGGTGGTCAAATTGCCAGCGCAATGTCTTAACAGAGTCGGACCTAACAGTGCCATACTGGCGGAATACATCACCTTCCAAGGTTCTGCCAATGCCAAGAACTGGCTCAGCTCTGATACAGAATGAAAATAGACGGGATTAGAACAAATAGCAATGAGACTATAGAGCATCAAAGATAATTATAGACTCTGGCTTTTTTCCTGAGATTTCTTCCAGTTAGCTAAGGAAAAGCTCCAAGACTAAGGTCACTGTGTCAATGTCGTTTCGAAACAACGGCTAGGGCTGCAGAAACTGCAACTTTTCCTTACATTTAACACATCGACGGGGTTAATCCAATAGAGACTTGGCAGTTGTTGAATAAAAAATTTCAGCATCCATATAAACGGTAGCCATTGCATCACTGCAGCTTTTTCTCCACTTCAGTGTGGCTTCTTATCTCTAAGAAACTGGTCGTGAACGACATAAGCAGGGCATAAAAGAGAACATGCTGAAGCAGCCAGTGAAATCAGAAATTAAATGATATTCTATAAGGTGAAGGAAAGAAATAAGGGACAGAGTGTTTCATGGCCTGCATAACTAGCATACCTTTACCGTTCCCCTTAGAACCCCCCACGCGTAACTAGCATACCTTTACCTTACCCCTTGGAACCCCCAACGCATAACTAGCATACCTTTACCTTACCCCTAGAACCCCCAACGCATAACTAGCATACCTTTACCTTTCCCTCTAGAACCTCCAACACATAACTAGCATACCTTTACCTTACCCCTAGAACCCCCCACGCATAACTAGCATACCTCTACCTTACCCCTTAGAACTCCCAACGCATAATTAACATACCTTTACCTTACCCCTTAGAACCCCCAACGCATAATTAACATACCTTTACCTTTCCCCTTAGAACCCCAATGCATACCTTTACCCCTTAGAACCCCAACGCATTAACATACCTTTACCTTACCCCTTAGAACCCCCAACGCATAACTAGCATACCTTTACCTTTCCCTTAGAACCCTACCTAACTAGCATAACTAGCATACCTTTACCTTACCCCTTAGAACCCCCAACGCATAACTAGCATACCTTTACCTTACCCCTAGAACCCCAAGCTAACTACACACCTTTACCTACCCCTAGCCTACAACCCAACCATACTAACTACCTTTACCTTACCCCTAGAACCCAAAAGCATAACTACCTTTACCTTAGACTTAGAAACCCCAACGCATAACTAACATACGTTTACCTTGCCCCTTAGAACACCCTAAACACATTGCTGCCAAAAAACGGACTTCCTACCAGCTGTTGTTAGCAAACACATAGGAGGCGAGGACGAAATTCAGCACACAACAAGACATAGAGCTAGCTCGATCCTTCCCCCTCCACATCTTTGTCATCAATTATTGCCAGTCTCAACTTCTTTGTTTTCGCCCTTCCTTCCAGTCTAACATGCCCTGAGGCTCTGCTCGCCTTTCCTTCATCAATAATGCAAACGGGAAAAACCATTCTCTGGATAATTGGTTTCCAGTCCTTCCTCGCCAGTTCGAAGCAGTTGTGCAGCCACTTGAAGGAGGCCAAAAATTGGATGCTGTGAAGTCTTTTACTTTCCACTTCCCTCCCCCCCCCCTTCCTTTTTTTTCTCCTTGGCGTAGAATTGAAGGAGCCTGTGAGAAGTAGGGAATGATTTATGTGTGAATACTAAAAAAAACAAAAAACCCTTGCATCAATTATGGCTAGATTGCTTACTTTTTATGCAAATAGAGAGATTTATTCATGGCGTTCGAAAGAACGTTCCAAAGAAGAATTGCAACATGCTGAAGAGTTTTACATGAAAAAAAGATTGATTATGAGACGTTCTTAAAGAATATAACCCAGTCAGTTTAACGAGGTGTAAGGGGAGTTTTTGAACCGGAATAGACGGCATGATTTGCCACACTTGAAAATGCCAGCAATCGTGTTGAAATTTGAGCACAAAAACTATGAATCAAAATTCCATTTCACGTACCAGTCGAGCTAAATGTGTTTCAGCGTTTTTTCCCCCCAGAAGAATACCAATTTATAGAACAGCACCAATCTATAGAAAGTACCAGTCTATGGAATAGTACCGATCTATAAAACAGTACCAATCTATAAAACAGTACCAATTCATAAAACGTACCAATCATAAAGCAGTACCTATCCCTAAAACACTACCAATTCACAGAACACTACCAATCCATAAAACACTACCAATCCATAGAACACCACTAATCCATAGAACATCACCAATCCATAGAACACTACCAATCTGTAAAACAGTACCACTCTATATAACACCCACCACTACTATACTCTATAAAACAGCACCACTCTATAAAACAGCACCAATCTAGGTGTCCTCACTACTGATGCAGAGAAAGAGTATGGAGGAAGATGTCATTTCATCTCCTGTGTCGCCCCAATCTTACTGCAACTGACCGTACATCCTGGTCACACACTGAGACAACTACATATCAGGAAAGTAGGACAAAAAGGGGCAGCGATGCTTTTGCAGCTGTGGTTTCTCACCATGAGGAACAGCCTGAATTTCAATCAGACACACCTTCCATGATTGAAAATGATAGAGATCTAGTGCAATAGATACACTGCGCTACACTACACTGCTCTGCACCGCACCATACCACACTACACTACACCACACACACCACACCACACACCACCACCCACAAACCCCAACCACACAACCATACACAACACTACGACAATACGAGGTAATACAATACCCAAAAAGAAGCATTTTCGGATGTTTCGTGCCACAACCAGTCTACAGAAAACTGTCAGCCTCAGGCCATAGGAAGCCACTAGACTAAGAGACCATCCACCGCCACTATCAGATTTTGGTTTTCTTTATTTCATGTGTCAGTCAATGTGGACCTCTCATAATGCGGTGACCGTCCTGGTTTTTCACCTATAGCCATAGATTTCTAGTTTTTACCTATAACCATAGTTTTCTGGATTTTACCTATGTAACAGAGTGGACATTGGCCCATAAGTCCCATCTCTGCACAGCTTCTCGGTGGGTACAGCTAGCCAGTTAAGATATGACCTCTAAAAAGAGGTTGCTTAAATTCTACCATTCACCATGAAGGCAAAGAGTGTGCAATGGAGGGCTTTCAACCACCACCCAAGGAAACAGAGCATCGCACAATTCGCAGGTGTGTCCGGATCTAGTAACACAACGCTGCGACCGGGCTCTGATCGCTTGGGAGGTAATCTACTTACCACCCCTTCACACCTATAGACATAGTTTTCTGGTGTTTACCTATAAGCATAGTTTTCTGGTTTGACACTTACCATCAGTGTGTTCTGCTTTGACACCTATAACCAGTGTGTCCTGCTTTGACACCTATAGCCAGTGTGTCATGGTTGACACCTATAACCATGTGTCATGGTTGACACTATAACAGTGTTTGTTTACACCTATAACCAGTGTGTCCTGGTTTGACACTTATAACTAGTGAGTCTTGGTTTCACGCCTATAACCAGTGTGTCATTGTTTGACACATAACCACTGTGTCCTAGTCTAACACTCATAGCTAGTATGTCGTGGCTTCACACTTTATAATCCCTGTGTCGTGGCTTGAAACTTATCATCAGTGTGTAACGTTTGACACATAACCACTGTGTCCTAGTTTGACACTCATAACCAGTGTGTCGTGGCTTAACACTCGTGATCAGTGTGTCGTGGCTTGACACTTATAATTAAGTGTTCTGAGTTGACACTTACCATAAGTGTGTCCTGGCTTGACATTTATAAGCAGTGTGTGTTCTCCAAGGAATCCTCCAGAAAACAGGGTGAAGACAGTATACCGATATATAACTATGCTTTTCCATTAATATTACGCTACAACGTTATTATTCCAAAAATTAGTGCGCTGCAAAACCAAATAAAAGGCATAAAAACATCACTAAACAACCTCACACGCGCTAACAGCAATCCGTTAGCTACATCTGAAATGGAAGAATTGCCTAACCCCCGCCTCCTTCCCACCTCCACTCCTCTAAGGAAGAGGGGGGGGTGAGGGTTCTGCCACTGAGATCCGCAAAACTTTCCATTCCGCTGAAATAAAAGAAATCTACAGCCCCTTTTGAAAGGATACAATCTCATCTTTATTCTAAAAAAAAACCCCACTCTTCTGGGGCGTATAACTGCTATCGTTGTGTGAATTGAAATGCCGAGAGCAAACACGCACCACAACAACTGTTTGTGGGCGTTTTTATCCTATCTTATGTGTCGTATTCATGGCGTTTACACACTAAACGTTTTCTTTCTCCGTAGATTAGAAATTGATAGTAAAATCGTGAAAGGTGACAGTTTTACCTGTGCTCATAAACACGCATGTATTACGGCCTGATGTTGTGTATACACTTGTTATATCCGAAAATACACACAGGTGAAATTTGATTGCTTGCAAGGGTGGGCCTAAATGTCAGATACGAAATAACAAAACTTCACATTGTTGGTATGTAAAAATACCTCTTTTTTCCTATGATCGTATTCAAGAATCATACTCCAAAGAAATAAAAACTGCAAGCTATGTGTAGACTCTCTGTTCTTTCTCTTGTCTTTTGAAAAAAGCCAATGGAAAACAGTGATGACAATGACATGATCATCAGATCGGCATGGTAGATCGGTGGTTTAGAGGCAACACACCTGCCTCGAAAACGAAAACCCGGTTTGGAAGTGCGGTGGTTCGAATCCCGTTTGGGCCCAAAACTCCCCCCCCCCCCCCACGCATCCATTAGACCATGAATGGTAGTCTGGGTCCTAGTCTTTCGGATGAGACGATCAATCGAGGTCCCATGTGTTATACACATCATTATTTAGCGCACGTAAAAGAACCCACGGCAACAAAGGGTTCGTTCCTGGCAAAATTGTGTAGAAAAAAGCCACTCTGATAGGGAAACAAATACAGTTGCAGACAGGGAAAAAAAAGGGTGGCCTGCACTGTGCGACTGCTCCCGGGAGCAGCCTGAATTTCACGCAGAGAAATCTGCTATGACATAAAGTGGTATAAAATAAAATGAAAAAATTCGGTTCGTTTGAAATTCCACAGCAGAGAGTTGACTTATGCCTGTGAATTCTCTTGGGAACAAAGAGCCGCAACAACACTCCTCCAACGGACTCGGTTCTGGGAGATCCTCTTCAGCTCGGCCCAGTCATTCCGGCTGCCTTCGTCTCTGCATCAATGCTTCTGCGCCAGGTCTGTTTTGGTCGACCCACTTTCCGCTTCCCCTGTGGGTGCCAGTCAAGGGCCTGCCTGGTGACGTTTGAAGCAGACTTGAGCAGAGAAATGTTCCTTAATTAACCAGCCAACGTGAAGGAAAAGAGGGGGGAGGGAGGAGGAAGACGAGGGGAGGCTAGCTGTCTGTACACTTCGCTGGTCAGTCAGTTCTTGCATTTCTCCACTCCATTGCCCGCTCTCCGCAATATCCCCCTGTGATATTTTTAACTCATTGTAGACAATCAGCAAGCCATGGAGACTAGCTAGAAGCCACCTTACCCCTACTTCAACAAAATGACCGTGCTTTAAGTACATATTGACATTTCTTGGGTGGAACGGTTAGTTTGAGAGATATCAGTATTGATCTTTTGGGGCTGTATGTCCTACTTTGGAAACTGGTATTGACAATAAATTGTGTACTTACACTTAGATATTGCATATGTTTGCCCGAGAGAGCCCTGTGATCAGAGGCTATTACGACTCTACAGGGAGGTGCACTGTTGTTAACCGGGCAATTTTCCCCTTAACCTTAAAAATGACTTACGTATAAAACATAATATCATTGATATTGGGGGCGGAATAGCTAAGCGGTCAGAGCGTTCGCTTTCCCCCAGTCAAGTTAAGCAGCGTCGAGCGTGGTTACCAGTTGGATGGGTGACCGTTTGCGCGCCTTGGCTACAGTACAGTCCCCCCAGTTCACCCGGCTGTAAACAGGTACCTGCCCTTTCTAGGGTGAGGGGAGGTAAAGCAGCGAGGGAGAGGAGATGGGCGCCGCCCTCAATATGCTGGCCCCTAGAGAAGCTGAGGTCTCTGATGCCTCGCTCCCCTACGACCACATAGGTTATGGGACACCTTTACCTTTTATCTTTTATAAAACATACCAATGATACTGGTTTTCATAGCAGATACGGTGTGTCAGAATATACATTGTGAACTACAGAAAAACAGCTTTTTTCTTAAACTAGAACTGGATGTTATTGATAGATGTGTGACATTAGTCACAGGTGCTTGTTTTCAAAACACCAGGGTTTTAAAGTACAGAAGAAGAAAAAGACAAATAGCAAACAGAGCCAGAGATGGATTTGTTTGTTTGTTTGCTTGCTTGCTTGTTTGGTGTTACATGGGATGGTGTGTGTGTGTGTGTGTGTGTGTGTGTGTGTGTGTGTGTGTGTGTGTGTGTGTGTGGTGTGTGTGTGTCGTGTGTGTACGTGTGTGTACGTGTGTGTACGGGTGTGTGTGCGTGGTGTGTGTGTACGTGTGTGTACGTGTGTGTGTGTGTGTGTGTGTGTACGTGTGTGTGTGTGTGTGTGTGTGTGTGTGTACGTGTGTGTACGTGTGTGTGTGTGTGTGTGTGTGTGTGTGTGTGTGTGTGTGTGTGTGTGTGTGTGTGTGTGTGTGTGTGTTGTGTAGTGTGTAGTTGTGGGAATGTGTGTGTTGACGATAGGTGTGTGTAAGTATCTAAGTTTGTTGATAATCGAGTTTCAAGCTTAATCGAGTTGGAGCTGATGATGATGATCGATCTCTCTCGTCGTCGTCGTCGTCGCCGTCGCCGTCGCCGTTGCCGCCGCCGTCGTCGTCGTCGACGCCGCCGGCGCCGCCGCCACCACCACCACCACCACCATCATCATCATCATCATCATCATCATCATCATCATCATCATCATCATCATCATCATCATCATCATCATCATCATCAGTCGTCGTCGTCGTCGTCGTCGTCGTCGTCGTCGTCGTCGTCGTCGTCGTCGTCGTCGTCGTCGTCGTCGTCCTCCTCCTCCTCCTCCTCCTCCTCCTCCTCCTCCTCTTCCTCCTCCTCCTCCTCCTCCTCCTCCTCATCATCATCATCGTCGTCGTCGTGGTCGTCGTCGTCGTCATCATCATCGTCATTGTCATTGTCATGATCACCATCCTCTTCACGTATGGCGCACCCATCTATCTTGGTTTAAGCAGCATAGCATCTTGACAAAAGACAAGCACTTAGCAATAGCGTTTACCCCCTCGCTGACCAGACTAAATATAAAAAAAACCCTCCTTCACATCACTTTGCCTTCACTCACTCCTCCTCCTCCGCCGCCGCCGCCGCCGCCATCAACAATCCTAATCTCCACTTCACAGTTATCTCAGCTGTCTTGCTGGAGCCACCCTGAAGCTTTCCTTGTCTTCCTTCATCAATAATGCGCAGCAGCAGCAGAGCAGCAGCAGCATCAGCAGCAGCAGCAGCAGCAGCAGCAGCAAAGCACACTGCCCGCAAAACGCCAGAAAAAAACTCCTCAGCTAGCCTGCTTAGTGCAACGTCATGATCTCCTCCCCCCACCCCCCACCACCCCTCTCCAGACTCCAGACAGATAGTCTCCTAGTTGCTTACTGTTCCGCTTCCCAGTTTTTATTATGAGACACTTGCCAGGTCACTGTGGGATGTCATTTTGCAATGTTTTACGGTTCAATGTGTGTAATACTTTTGGGAATGGTGTCACTATACAGTTGCATGCAGGAAAAAAAGAAAAAAGAAAAAAAAAATGGGTAGGTGCTGCACTTGTGGCGACGCGTTCTCCCGGGGGGGGGGGGGGGGAGAGCAGCCCGAATTTCACGCACAGAAATCTGCTGTGACATAAAGTGGTACAAACTCGATTAACAAAAATAGATGAACAGGTATACAATTTTTAGGTAAAGGCTTCGTTTAGTCTTTTAAAAGGTTGGGTGGTTGTTTTTTGCTGCAAGAAAATGTTAGTTGCTAATCCTTATAAATTTGTTTTGCATTTTGTTATGTGTTAAAAAAAAAATGTCCACAAAATTTTTGTGATCGCAAATTTTTATCACTGATTTTTTTTTTTCTTTTTATATAATAGAATGGCGCTCTAGACACAATGATAGTATAGTGCTGATATCTACAGATGATTCTCAGCAATAACAACACAGAAAGTGCCAGACAAAAACCCACCACAAGACCAGCAGTACAGAGACAGGGATGGTGCCAAACAGCAGCCCAGCCCTGCTATTACCGTCCATTGCCCCTCCAATTTCCTCCCTAACAAGGGACATTCCCGCACTCACACTGTTTCCTTACAAAAGTCTTATATACCTTCCTTCCTTTCTTTCTTTCTTTCTCAGCGGGTAGGAAGAAGGAGTGAGAGAGGAAGAGAGAGAGGGCGGGAGGGAGAGAGAGAGAGAGGGAGGGAGGGAGGGAGGGAGAGAGAGAGAGAGAGAGAGAGAGAGAGAGAGAGAGAGAGAGGAAGAGACAGACAGACAGACAGACAGAGAGACAGACAGAAGACAGAGACAGAGAGACAGAGAGACAGAGAGACAGAGACAGAGACAGAGACAGAGAGACAGAGACAGAGACAGAGAGAGAGCAGAGAGAGAGAGAGACAGACAGAGAGACAGAGAGACAGAGACAGACAGGAACAGATAGCGAGACAAAGACAAGACAGAGAGACAGAGACAGTGACAGAAAGACAGAGACAGAGAGACAGAGAGAGACAAAGAAGGAACTGTTGTTATAGTTAATGATTGCCATTGCTCCACTTTGTCTGTCTTTCCTGTCCTGACCTGCCGGCTTTATACTCTCTGTAGATAGTGAAGTAGACAGCAAAATCACCACAGTCTTTGCACTCTCTGGAGAGAGAGAGAGAGAGAGAGAGAGAGAGAGAGAGAGAGAGAGAGAGAGAAGAGAGAGAGAGAGAGACAGAGACAGAGACAGAGACAGAGACAGAGACAGAGAATGAGAGAGACAGAGACAGAGACAGAGACAGAGAGACAGAGACAGAGACAGAGAGACAGAGACAGAGAAAGACAGACAGAGACAGAGAAGAAGAGAGGAGGGAGGAGAGAGGAGAGAGAGAGAGAGAGGGGGGGAGGGAGAGAGGGGGGAGACAGAGAGAGAGAGGGAGGGAGGGAGAGGGAGAGAGAGAGAGAGAGAGAGAGAGAGAGAGAGAGAGAGAGAGAGAGGGGAGGGGGGGGGGGAAGAGCGCAAAATACTACTCTTTGTGTTATAATATGTGAGGTAGACAGCAAAATCACTACAGTCTTTGTACTCTCTGTAGAGAAAGACAGCAAAATCACTAAGTCTTTTGTGTTACATGTAGAGAGTGAGGTAGACATCAAAATCACTACAGTCTTTGTGTTATCTGTAGAGTAGAGTAGACAGCAAAATCACTACAGTCTTTGTGTTTATATGTAGAGAGTAGAGTAGACAGCAAAATCACTACAGTCTTTGTGTTTATGTAGAGAGTAAAGTAGACAGCAAAATCACTACAGTCTTTGTGTTATACGTAGAGAGTAAAGTAGACAGCAAAATCACTACAGTCTTTGTGTATATAGTAGAGAGTAAAGTAGACGGCAAAATCACTACAGTTTGAGTTATATGTAGAGAGTAGAGTAGACAGCAAAATCACTACAGTCTTTGTGTTAAAGTAGAGAGGGGTAGAAAGCAAAAATCACTACAGTCTTTGTGTATATGTAGAGAGTAGAGTAGACAGCAAAATCACTACAGTCTTGTGTTATATGTAGAGAGTGGGGTAGAAAGCAAAAATCACTACAGTCTTTGTGTTAGATGTAGAGAGTAGAGATAGACAGCAAAATCACTAAGTCTTTGAGTATCTGTAGAGTAGAGTAGACAGGAAAATCACTAGAGTCTTTGTGTTATCTGTAGAGTAGAGTAGACAGCAAAATCACTACAGCTTTGTGTTATATGTAAGTGAGAGTAGACAGCAAAATCACTACAGTCTTTGTGTATATGTAGAGAGTGGTAGACAGCAAAATCACTACAGTCTTTGTGTTATATGTAGAGAGTGAGGTAGACAGCAAAATCACTACAGTCTTTGTGTTATATGTAGAGAGTGGGTAGAAGCAAAAATCACTGTACAGTCTTTGTGTTATATGTAGAGGGAGGTAGACAGCAAAATCACAAATCTTTGTGTTAGTGTAGAGAGTAGAGTAGACAGCAAAATCACTACAGTCTTTGTGTTATATGTAGAGAGAGGGTAGACAGCAAAATCACTACAGTCTTTGTGTTATATGTAGAGAGTAGAGTAGACAGCA
Organism: Stramonita haemastoma; assembly: GCA_030674155.1. NCBI lineage: Eukaryota > Metazoa > Mollusca > Gastropoda > Neogastropoda > Muricidae > Stramonita > Stramonita haemastoma. Next base: position 9,831,610 of record CM060329.1, read on the forward strand.
AAATCACTACAGTCTTTGTGTTATATGTAGAGAGTGGGGTAGAAAGCAAAAATCACTACAGTCTTTGTGTTATTGTAGAGGGAGGTAGACAGCAAAATCACAAATCTTTTGTTTAGTGTAGAGAATGAGGTAGACAGCAAAATCACTACAGTTTTGTGTTGTATATAGAGAGTGAGGTAGACAGCAAAATCATTACAGTCTTTGTGCACACACACATACACACACATACATACAACATACATACACACATGCACACATGCCACACAACACACACACACACACACACACACACCACACACACACACACACACACACACAACAACACACACACACACACACACACACACACACACACACACACACACACACACACACACACACAACACACACACACACAAGTCTGAGTTTGTGTTTAAGAACAATAAAGAAAGATATATGTAGAGAGTGAGAACATATTTTGAATACTGTTACATTTGTAATCTTGAACACACACACACACACATATACACACACACATACACACACTACCACACACAGGTCTGAGTTTGTGTTTAAGAACAATAAAGAAGAATGTATGTAGAGACTGAGAATATATTTTAAAGACTATTACATTTTGTATTCTTGGACACACACACACACACACAACACACACAACACACACACACACACACACACACACACACCACACACACCACACACACACACACACACAGAGAGACAGAGAGACAGAGAGACAGAGAGACAGAGACAGAGACAGAGAGGCCCCGGGATGAGCAAAAATCTATAACTGAATAATATTGAAAAGAACAAGAGACACACGGCAAATAATTGATCTTACGAGTGCTGGTGTGTGCATTCTTGCTGTGGGAAGTTTGCAATGTCTTTGCAGAGTAGTACTTCAAATAGTTGCAAAATTGAAATTGAATTACCTGTCGATCCATATATATATTATATATATAATATATATATATATATATATATAATATATATATATATAATATATATATATATATATATAGTATATAACATATATATATATATATACATATACATATTATATATATATATATATACATAATAATATATATATAATATATATAAATATATAGATATAGATATAGACATAGATAGGAATTAATATGTATATTAATTTTTTACATAAATTACATAATACAAGAGACAGTAAATAAAATATACAATTATGTAGTTTAGAATTATTATGGTTATATTAAATAACATATAGCTAAAAATAGCAATTTTGTTTTTTTTGGTTCAAATTGATTTGTGTACTTGGAGCGTAGTAAACAACAACACAGACACGAAGTTAGTGTCAGTTGAGGACATTTTTGGTTATGAAAAACATCTAGTATGACAGCTGCAGTTTTCTGTGTGCACAATGCATTGGTACTTGTGTTTATGTAGAAAAGCGCAGACAGAGAGCAGAGACAGACGAAGAAACTGAGAGGAGACATTGGTTGATCAGATAATTTTTCAATGCCTGCCACATTCCAGTGACCACAACACAACACAACACAAAAACACACAACCCAACCCAACCCAACACAGCTCAACACAACATGACACAAAAAACACAACACACAACACAACACTACACATCACAACACATCACTACACAACCAACCCAACCCAACCCAACCCAACCCAACACGACACAACTCAACACAACCCAACCCAACACACAACACAACACAACACAACACAACTGAACACAACACACCTTCACTCTACTGTGATGTCATGAAGAAGTAAGGCAGGAAAAGAGTCAAACACAGTGAGACAAAGCACAACAAGGGAAACTTAACTAGAAAGAAGGCTTGAGCTTGAACAGGGAAAAACACTGACGTCATACACTTGTAACAGACCCTAATGACGTCAGCAAGCTGCCAAAAAGCTACAGTATTCCCATCAGCATGTGCCATCATCTAACTCCTTTCTCCTAGTTCTCTCTCCCCCCCCCCCCCCCCACCGGTCATATAGGCTACAAGTTCTTTGATCTTCCCAAGAGAGAACGCCAAAGATTGGCTGATACTGTTTAGACCCACCAATGGCCGCTAGCCTAGTGTTGGTGGGCTGGGGGAATTTTCCTTCGCCGACCCCCCACCCCACCCCCACCCCTCTTCCTCACTGTCCAGCCTGTGTTGTAGTTCTGCCCTCTAGCTGTTATGGACACAATGCATGAAGCAAAACCATTTTTTGTGTGTGTGTGGGATCATTTCCCAATGCCATCTCTTTGAAACGAATCTTTGTTTAAACCAGGCACGTTTGTTCAGCTTTGAATTTCCGAGTCATTGATCGCCTGCCTGCCCTCTTTCAGCAATTCTTTTTATTTTACTTTTTAATTGAGTTCCGTTGAAATGAGTCCGAAGTGCAGGATGTATTCATGGAAAGACTGTTCCAGTTTATTGATCAAACAGCACACACACACACAGACAGACACACAGACACACAGACACAAAACCGAGACGACACACACACGACACGACACAACACAACACACACACACACACACACACACACACACACACACACACACACACACAGAAGCAGGAAAAACTCTCTCTTCTTTCCTCTTTTTCATTCCATTCTGCTTGTAGCGTGTTTTTTTTTTCTTTACTGATTATGCAAGGCAAAGACTTTAAATTAAACTTATGAAGGAAAGAGATGCGTTTCGTTTGCTCGATGCATAATTATGCCATTTTTGGGGAGGGAGGGAGGATTAAGAGGATACGGGTAAATATATCAATATATATTATATGCATGTGTGTGTGTGTGTGTGTGTGTGTGTGTGTGTGTGTGTGTGTGTGTGTGTGTGTGTGTGTGTGTGTATGTATGTATGTATGTATGTATGTATGTATGTATGTATGTATGTTGTATGTAAATGAATAGAGAATATACACAGCTGTTACAATTCTGTCAGAGTTACAACTCAACCATCTTTATGTTTGAACAGCAATTTTTGTCAAACAAAATCCTATAGCTTTCTGTACTAAACATGTTAACAAAAGAGATCGTATATTCTGCCAGCTAAAAAATGACCAAAGAAAGAAACCTAGCTTTCTTCCTTCCTCTGTCAGTGCTGTAACAGGCCCTCACTTTTCTTCCTTCCTCTGTCAGTACTGTAACAGCCCTAAGCTTCCTTCCTTCCTTCCTCTGTCAGTACTGCAACAGGCCCTCAGCCTTCTGCCCTACAGCTTTCTTCCCTCCTCTGTCAATGTTGGCTGTAACAGGCCCTCAACACTCTTCTTGCCCTGTCAGACTGAACAGCCCTAACTTCCTCCTTCCCTCCTCTGTCATTGAATGTAACAGGCCCTCAATGCTCTGCCCTCGAGCTTTCTCCCTCCTCTGTCATTGTGTAACAGGCCTCAATCTCTCTGCCCTGTAGCTTTCTTCCCTTTCTCCCTAGTGTGTGACTATAACAGGCCCTCAACCTTCCACCCTACAGCTTTCTTCCTTCCTCTGTCAGTACTGTAACAGGCCCTCAGAGTTCCTTACCACCTAGTCTCCTTCTCTGTCAGTACTGTAACAGGCCCTCAGAGTTCTACCTTCTCTGTCAGTACTGTAACAGCCCTAGAGTTCTACCTTTCTCTGTCAGTACTGTAACAGGCCCTCAGCCTTCTTAGAGCTTTCTTCCTTCCTCTGTCATTGACTGTAACAAGCCCTCAGCCTTCTTCCCTATTAGCTTTATTCCTTCCTTTGTCAGTACTGTAACAGGCCCTCAACATTCTGCCCTACAGTTTTCTTCCCTAGAGCATTCTTCCTTCCTCTGTCAGTACTATAGCAGGCTCTCAGCGTTCTTCTTCCTCTGCCATGTGTGACTGTAACAGCCCTCAGCGTTCTTCTTCCTCTGTCAGTACTGTAACAGGCCCTCAGCGTTCTTCCTTCCTCTGTCAGTACTGTAACAGGCCTCAACGCTCTGCCCTACAGCTTTCTTCCTTCCTTCCTCTGTCAGCATGTGACTGTAACAGGCCCTCAGCGTTAGCTTTGTTTTCTCTCTTGCCCACCTCTGCTGTCACTAAAAGAGAAGAAGACGACAGGAGCTAACACGATTTCAACCCATCTTCACAGCAGCACATGTCCGTCTCCTGCTGAAACTTGCTGTGAAATCTGTACAAGAGAGACGCTAAAAGCTCTGCCAATCTGTGGCCTTGCGTACAGAAATGGGGGAGTCAACAATTGTCTTCGATTCACTGTGTCAGTTGAAGTGTCACCACGTTGCTCGGCCTATTGTGGTTAGATTCAATGTAAGGAAAGATGAAAAGTGCATGATGTGGAAAACGGCTGAGCTTTCTTTGCGCGTGTCTGCTCAGAACAGGTACAACTTAACAACCACCAAATGACCCAGCAACAGTGCCAGGCCACTCTGGATGGTGACTTAATGGTGGCCTGACATTGACCCTGGGGGGTTTGAACCCGAAGATGTGACATGACGAATCTGGATATGGCTGAGGCAGACAGATTGAAATGAGCGGTATGGGAACTGCAGGACCGGAAAATCACTAAAAGATGAGACAGTGAAAACAGAAACAATCACAAACAAAACCCCAAAATAAATGTAATCAAAACATTTTTCCAAAGCTGTGAATGATCTAGGTTCCATAAGTTTCTGTTTTCAAATCTCATTAACACATGCAAGTCTGGAACATGTATTCAAACAGTGGACACTGTCACCAGTATCAATGATTACTGCTTACATCCAATCCTCTTTTTCCTAGATCACAGTAACAGCCACAGTTTTCATCGTAGACATAAAAGCTATGCAAAGCATTGAACTGCCGCTGATGAGATCACAGACAGATTGGCCTCAGAGCTGAATCTTGGGAAGAGTTCTGGGGGGGGGGGGAGGGGGGGAGCACTTCAAAGAGAACAGCGATGCTTTCAGCTACAGGGAGACTGAACTATAACAACAAGTCATAACCTCAGCAGTGTTCAGGGTCCTCAGGTTCTTCCAACCCTGTTTCTCAGTCCTGTCAGGGGTGTTGTGTTTAGCTACAGGGGCACAGCGCAGACAGTGGGATGAAAGCAGCGCTGTTTTCGCTCCCCCCACCTGCCTTTCTCACCTTCAGCTGTTTTTGATCATGCTATACCGTTTGTTAGTTTTTCCTGTCACCGTTCTCACCTTCAGCTGTTTTTGATCATGCTATACGGTTTGTTAGTTTTTCCTGTCACCGTTCTCACCTTCAGCTAGTTTTGATCATGCTATACGGTTTGTTAGTTTTTCCTGTCACCGTTCTCACCTTCAGCTGTTTTGATCATGCTATACCGTTTGTTAGTTTTTCCTGTCACCGTTCTCACCTTCAGCTAGTTTTGATCATGCTATACCCTTGTTAGTTTTCCCTGTCACCGTCTCACCTTCAGCTGTTTTTGATCATGCTATACCTTTTGTTGTTTTTCCGTCACCATTCTCACCTTCAGCTGTTTTTGATCATGCTATACCGTTTGTTAGTTTTTCCTGTCACCGTTCTCACCTTCAGCTGTTTTTGATCATGCTATACCGTTTGTTAGTTTTTCCTTCACGTTCTCACCTTCAGCTGTTTTTGATCATGCTATACCCTTTGTTAGTTTTTCCTGTCACCGTTCTCACCTTCAGCTAGTTTTGATCATGCTATACCCTTTGTTAGTTTTTCCTGTCATCGTTCTCACCTTCAGCTGTTTTTGATCATGCTATACCCTTTGTTAGTTTTTCCTTTCACCGTTTCTTTCCCTGAACTAACTGAAACAAAACAGACAAGACTTGTTTTTACTGTTCTGATCTTACTAATTTTTATTTATTTCAATTTAATCATGTATATCGAGGATAATGGATTAAACACTTGTGTGCCTTTTTATATCCAGTCCCTCTGTGTATGCAGTTTTGAAAATTTTGTCATCTGTTCCCACCGGCACACAATGGCCTACTCTTACGAAAAGCAGGAACAGGATTTAACGTGTGTGCAAGATTTTCTGCGTGCGTTCGCGCACGGGGCCTGGTTTATAGTCTAATCCGAAGGACTAATCTTTTGGAGAGAGTGGAGTTAGCACTGATGTTAACTCCAGGGAAAAATCCCCTCGAACGGGAATCGAACCCGGGTCGTCAGATGGCGAGCGCAATGTTCTGACCAACAACGAGGTAATAAGCTGCACTTTGGTAATGGGACTAAATTGCAACTTAAATGTGTAAAGTTAAAATTATGATGAAAACTAAGAAAAGAAATAGGAAGCGAAACCAAGAAAATAACAAAAAGAATTAATTAAAAATCAAGACGTACAAAATGGAAAAACGGTAAAAAAAAAAAATGTACAAGAAAGCAGGGGTGTCGTCCTGTTAAAAATAAACAGCTCTGATTCAGATTGTGCAGCTAAGACATATCAGAACACTAAGGTTAATGTCAACGATCCAGTCATCGATCCATCCCTTCAACACCCTCGCATACCAGGAAAGTCAAAGTGTTGTGGAAGAAGGACACAAGGACAATAATTCAAAAAGGAGACAAAAACCAGTTACTGGGAGTAGAGCTAAGATTCGCGGAAAAGGAAGAGAAGAATCAAAAGAAAAACAAAATGGCAGAGGGGGCAGTGACATGACGTGCCTCCATATTTACCAGAGAAACGGAGTTTAACCAGCCAAATCTTTCGAAGGGGGTGGGGGTGGGGGGTGAAAACCAATAAGCCAAATTTGTTGGGGAAAAAAAGCGTTAGAAACCAAGAAGCCAAATTTGTTGGAGAAAAAAGCGTCAAAAACCAAGAAACCAAACGGGGGTTGGGGTGGGGTGGGTGGTGGGTGGGTGGGGGAGGGGGGGGGTAGCGGACGAGGGGGGGTGGATGGAAGGCGTTACAAGCCATGACAAGAGAAGCGCTGAAATAAACTACCCTCGTTCACGCCACTTTGTCACAAATTCTCAATCCTGATCATCAGATCCAATGTTGGGAAATTCACTGCTGTAATCATTCTTTTTTTTTTTTTTAATTTCTCATTAGATAATGACGCAGAAGCTATATATAAAAAAAGAAAGGCCTGGCTTTTAACTGTCAGTAATCTTCAACACCTCATTCCTTATTCTCATTTCTGTTCTGAGTAACGTCGTCTTCAATGGCGGCTGCGCTTTCCACCCCCATTATGAATAATGCATGACGGGACATTTGCATTCCTGAGAAATGTTCTCACAAAGGATGTCTCCGTTGAGGTAAAAAAAAAAAAAAAAGAAGAAGAAAAAATATGAGATTAAATTTTCAAATGATGGATGATTCGTTCTGTTCATAATTTTTTTTTAATTGCTGTGAAGTGGTTGTGTTGAAGTGGGGGGTGGGGAAGGGGGGAGAGAGGAGGGCAGTTTAGCGGGATACTTTTTAATTTTAAAAAATTCTTTTATATCGAGGATAATGGAATAAGCATTCATATGCTTTTTGACATCCAGTCCCCTTAAGTATGCAGTTTTGTGAATTTTGTCATCTGTTCCCACTGACACACAATGGCCTACTCTTACGAAAAGCGAACAGGATTTAACGACGGGGGCCTCGGTTTACAGTCTCATCCGAAAGACTTTTAGGGAGAGTAGAGTCAGCACTGATGTTAACTCCAGGGGAAAAATCCCCTCCAACGGGAATCAAACTGGGGTCGTCAAATTGCCAGCGCAATGTTCTGACCACTAGGCTACCCGTCCCCGTCATACTAAAGTCATGTGTTGCTGATGATGCCTTGAGGAGAAAAGCTGCAGAATAAAATATTTAAAAAAAGACCGCACCGTTTTCAACAGATCAATAAAGGCACAGAATTAATCAAGCTGTTGAACTTTACGGCTTCATTCGCCTCTGACTAGCCAATCCTCGGCTCTCTGTCCTGATAATATATTGCTGTAAAACAAGGCAAGCCTATTCACCCTATGCATGACTCTATATGTCTTCTGTTGCCACCCTCCTGTGCATTACATGTGGCATTGCCACACCACCACACACCCTAAGACCACACCACACCACACCACACACACATCATTTCAGTCATGCTGACCAGTGAATAGTATGTTGTATTGATGAATTATGTTGAGTTTTTTGTTTTTGCTTTGTCAATAAGTCCATGTGACTTTTATGGCAATAAATAATTAATTTATGATTCTGATTCTTCCCTAAATAGTGATACAGACTGTTTGCTGACGTGACAATTTTCATTCTGGTTTTTATCTGTGTTGGGTATCGTTATCAAGTCTTCAGAAGCACCGATAGTTTCCATGTTTTAACGTGCTATTTCAATTGGTTGGGAGAGGGATAGCTAAGAGGTCAGAGCGCTCGCTTTCCCCAAGTCATGTTAATCAGTGTCGAGCGTGGTTACCATTTGGATGGGTGACTGTTTGTGCACCTTGGTTTCAGTACAGTCCCCCTAGTTCACCAGCCGTAAGTGGGTACCGGCCCTCTTTAGGGTCAGGAAGGTAAAGCAGCGAGGGAGAGGAGATGGGCGCTACCCTCGATACGCTGGCCCTTAGAGAAGCTGAGGTCTCTGATGCCTCGATCCCCTAAGACCACATGGTTATGGGACATCTTTACCTTTTGTTTCACTTGTTACCTCATCTTCAAAGTAGTCCTTTATAAAGTGAACACGTTTATCATTATCGGTACGCCTACTGGTTGATTGGAACACACATTTTAATTTCAAGATTATTTTGTTTAGAAGTGTTTCTTTTTAATAAAGACAAAACGTCGTCTGCAAAAAACCCAAAAACAATTCATCTTTGATCTTCTTAGAAACGCGGCAGCATAAACTCGTAGATTTGCGTGCACAAAACCTTTTTTTATGACCCTAAATATTAACAAAAAGCAGACATTGAAAAGTCAGAGTAGTCAAGTGCTACCTCGGTTTACAATGTCATCCGAAGGACTTTGGGAGAGTGGAGTCAGCACTGATGTTAACTCCAGGGGGAAAATCCCCTCGAACGGGAATCGAACCCAGGTCGCTAATTTGCGAGCGCAATATTCTGACCACAAGGGCTATCCTGTCCCGATAGGGATCAGGAATGGTGCAACTGACCCATGCGGAAAAGGGAACAGCAGACAGAAGGGACACTGAACACTAAACACTGAAATGATGTATTGTACTTCAGTCTTTGGCCACAATACAATTCGAAGGGAATAAGGAAAAAATGAAGAAAATGACATTATAACTTCACGAAGTCTTCAGTAATTAATATGCTGCCATAATTATGCACCTTGGGGAAGCAGCAAGGAGAGGGGAAGTAGTGGAAGCCATCATGTTAGTATCCCGCCTGGATCGTCTCTAAAGACTTCCTGCCCTCTCTTTCCTGATTTGTTTCACTACATTTCTATAGTTCCTCCCAAGAACATTTATACACACACACACACACACACACACACGCGCGCGCGCGCACACACACACACACACACACACACACTAATAGAAGAGAGAGAGAGAGAGAGAGAGAGAGAGAGAGAGAGAGAGAGAGAGAGAGAGAGAGAGAGAGAGAGAGAGAGAGAGAGAGAGAGAGAGAGAGAGAGAGAGAGAGTTGTGTGTTTGTGTGTGTGTGTGCGTATTTGTGTGTGTGTGTGTGTGTGTGTGTGTTGTGTGTGTGGTGTGTGTCTGTCTGTCTGTCTCCACGAGCATGAGGGAAGATACCCAGTTCCTGAACCAGCGCTTAGGTCAAGCATGTGTATGGGAGAACATACTCGCCTGCACCGTTTTTCTTCTCTCTCTCTCTCTCACTCACTCACTCACTCACTCCTGTCTATACGTAGAAACTTCAGTCACTTGTTTACTCTCATTTACGATTCAGCCTCACGTGCCAGACTGCCATCAGACCGTCAGCGATACCCGCTAAGCCTGGTCAGAGGACGACATCGACTGAAGTAGTACCACACTGGCTTAGTCTTAGGGTCGTTGTACATAGGGCACGATTTTAGAGTAAGGGTCTTTGTACATCAGCCACAATTTTAGTCTTAGGGCCGATGTATACTAGCCACAATTTTAGTCTTAGGGCCGTTGTACATCAAGTACAATTATAGTCTGAGGGTTGTTTTTACATTAGCCACAATTTTAGTCTGAAAAGATCGTTGTACATTGGGCACGATTTTAGTCTGAGGGTTGTTGTACACTAGCCACAATTTTAGTAAGTAAAGGCCGTTGTACACTAGATACAATTTTAGTCTTAGGCCGATGTACATCAGCCAGAATTTTAGTCTAAGGGTCGTTGTACATTAGCCACAATTTTAGTCTTAGGCCCTGAGACTAAATACGAGCCGCGATTTTAGTCTGAGGGCCGTTGTACATCAGCAACAATTTTAGTATTAGGTCGTTGTAAATTAGTCACAATTTTAGTCTTAGGGCCGTTGTATACTACCCACAATTTTAGTCTTAGGCCATTGTATACCACCCACAATTTTAGTCTTAGGGCCGTTGTATACTGGCAATAATTTTAGTGTGAGTGCCATTGTACATCAGCCACAATTTTAGTCTTAGGGCCACTGTACATCAGCCCATCTCCTCTGCCTTGCTGCTTTACCTTCCCAGACCCTAAAGATGACAGGTACCGATTTACAGCTGGGTGAACTGGGGGACTGTAACTGAAGAAAGGCAAACAAACGGTCACCCATTCACTTGTTAACCATGCTCGATGCTTCTTAACCTTAGCTTGAGGAAAGCAAGTGTTCTGACCACTGAGCTATCCTGTCTCCTGGGGTATCAAAGAAAACCCGACAAAATTCACTGTTTATTTTCTAGCTTTTATAAAAGGTTTAAAAGTATGATACGTTTGCACTTAAGGTGCAACATTTCAACGCTGGCATAGGGTGACTGATCCTTTGTTAATTGACTTTTGAGCAAACATGTTTCTTTCTCTTTTCTTTTTTCAAAAGCCAACTCACTAGAGGTTTTGTTGTTGGTTTTGACAGCACATAATTATCATGTTTTGTCATAATAAGATGATAACTGAGACTCTATCGTTATTTTAATCGCTTCTTACAGTTATTGCTTTCACCATACCTACAAATTCTCTAATCATGAAAAAAACAATAGACGAAAGGAAAAAAACCCACTACAAAAGACAATAAGATAAGTGTATGACTCATTCGTGGAACCCTTGCTCACCTCTCTCTCTCTCTCTCTCTCCTCTCTCCTCTCTCTCTCTCTCTCTCTCTCCTCCCTCCCTCCCTCTACACCCCCCCTCTCTCTCTCTCCATCTCCCCTCCCCCCCTCTCCCCCCTCCCCTCTCTCTCTCTTACGTAACTGTCATGCCAGCTTAACTAACCAAATCGATTCTGTACATCTTTCTGCCCCACCCGCTAGACCCATACGCTTTACCCTAAATATAGGCTACCCCAGAGGAGGAAGAAGCACACACTGTTCCATTATCCCTCCTACTAGCCACGCCCACACAACACGCCCTGGCCCTTAAACTGTGACATCAGCGGCTTCCAGAGTGCTGACTCCCTTCTTAACGTCAGTGACTCCCAGTGTTCTGATTTCCCTCTTGACGTCAGTGTACTGAGTCCCTTCTTAACGTCAGTGACTCCCAGTGTGCTGACTCCCTTCTTAACGTCAGTGTACTGACTCCTATCTTAACGTCAGTGTACTGACTCCCATCGTAACGTCAGTGTACTGAATCCCATCGCAACGTCAGTGCACTGACTCCCTTCTTAACGTCAATGTCTGACTCCCTTCTTAACGTCAGTGTCTGACTCCCTTCTTAACGTCAATGCACTGACTCCCCTTCTTAACGTCAGTGTCTCCCAAAGTGCTGACTCCCTTCTTAACGTCAGTGTACTGACTCCCTTCTTAACGTCAGTGTACTGACTCCCTTCTTAACGTCACTGTCTCCCAGTTACTGATTCCCTTCTTAAGCTGCACAGCCTGTGTCTCATTTCTATATTGTGCTATACACACATGGTTTTTTTTGTTACCATCATTGGTTACGTCAATATTATTGTCATTGTTTTGATGATGATGATGTTGATGATGAAACTTTTGCTGCGTGCATTTTGTGTTTAAATTGTTGAATATGCAAAATCAAAGTGGAGTGCAATAAAAGCAATACAATGATGCTGAATCGACAATAAACCACACACAGAGACCCAGACACAAACAAACACACACACACACACACACACACACATATACACACACGCACAAACTCTCTTTCTCACAAACACCACACACACACACACACACACACACACACACACACACACACACACACACTACACACACACAGCCACAAACTCACACACACACACACATAACACACACACATACACACACACACACATACACACACACACACACACATCACACACACACACACAACACACACACACCACACACACACACACACACACATACACACACACACGCACACACACACATTCACACACATATATTTTAACAAATAAAAAGGATGAAGACAGAACGCAGAAGACAGCCAAAGGAAGAGAGAGGAGAGAAAAAGAGGGAGAAAAGCAATACAGCCCCACGAAAACAAGGCAACATGCGCGGCATGCAAATCTGCCCATTAAAAAACAAGAGATGACTTTGATCTAGTGTTTTGGTCATTTTCTCTTCTTTTGTTTTGCTTTAACCTTTTTTGTCGTTGGTCACATAATCTTCATAATGAAAATGCATACCAAAACAATGACCATCACACACACACACACAAATATACACGCACGCACACACACACACACACAATAACACACACGCGCACGCCACGAAACACACAAATATACACACGCGCGCGTGCACGCGCACAGAGATTAGTTGTCCAATTAAGTTGTTAAATGTTTGAGTTTATAAACCTTCCTCAGAGAATACAAACAAACCATGACTGAAGGAAAGAATGTGTGTGTGTGTGTGTGTGTGTGGTGTGTGTGTGTGTGTGTGTGTGTGTGTGTGTGTGTGTGCGTGCGTGCATGCGTGTGTGTGTCCATGTGTGTGTGCGTGCATGCGTGCATGCATGCGTGCGTTTCTCTGTGTGTGTATGTGTATTTCACAGAAGGATAATAATAATGATAATAATATAAAGAAGAAGAAGAAGAAGAAGAAGAAGAAGAAGAAGAAGAAGAGAAGAAGAACAACAACAACAACAACAACAACAACAACAACAACAACAACAATACTAATAATAATAATCTCATTTCTCATCAGAAAATAATCCTTGACTTCATGTTTTCAAAGCTCACAAACAAATGAATGCAATACTGCGCTAAACTTGAAGCTGTGTGACACAGTGGGGAAAGGAAACTAAAAGCACAGGCAGCAAGCATACCTACACCTTTTTTCTTCTCTGGGTAACTTGAACCTGATGCTCACGGGCAGCTCTCCTCTCCCCTGTGACTGACTGAGGACATGAAAGACTCGGGACGCTTTGATCACCTCCCTTGTGTCTTCACCTCCTCCCTTACCCCCTAACTCGTCCTCCTCCGCAACACACCCTCCCTCCCCCTTCTACCCTCCCTCCTCCTCCTCCTTTTCCTCCTCCTCCTCCCCTTGTCCTACCTATAATCTTCTTTCCCCTCTATCCTGCTTCAGGCTATAAATCCAGTCTGGCTTTCCTTCTCGAGTTGCATTGCCATCTGCACGTGAACCTTTGCGCATCCTGAAAGCGTTGTACGTCCATTTTGCCTTTAACTGGTTTGTCAATTATGCCCCATCTCTTTATCTCTGTGTCTCTCTGTGTGTTTCTGTGTGTCTGTCTTTGTCTCTCTCTGTCTGTTTTTCTGTCTGTGTGTCTGTCTATGTCTGTTTCTGTTTCTCTCTGTCTGTCTGTCTGTCTGTCTCTGTCTCTTTGTCTCTCTCTGTCTCCCTCTTTCTGTCTGTATCTCTCTCTCTCTCTCTCTCTCTCTCTCTCTCTCTCTCTCTCTCTCTCTCTCTCTCTCTCTCTCTCTCTCTCTCTCTCTCTCTCTCTCTCTCTCTCTCTTTCTCTCTCTCTTTCTCGATGTAAGCTATTCTTTATATACCTCATACATAGAAAAGACAGCATTCTAATCCAGTTGATTAACAGAAACATTTCTTTATTGAACGTTGGCACTCAGCATTTATCAGAGCTAAACTGAAGCTGTGTGACACAAGGGGGAAAGGAAACTAAAAGCCCAGGCAGCAAGCATACCTACACCTTTTTTCCTCTCTGGGTAACTTGAACCTGATGCTCACGGGCAACTCTCCTCCCCCCCCCTGCTCCTCGGCAACATACCCTCCCTCCCCCTTCTACCCTCCCTCCTCCTCCTCCTCCTCCTTTTCCTCCTCCTCCACCCCTTGTCCTACCCATAATCTTCTTTCCCCTCTATCCTGCTTCAGGCTATAAATCCAGTCTGGCTTTCCTTCTCAAGTTGCATTGCCATCTGCACGTGAAACCTTTGCGCATCCTGAAAGCGTGGTGGTCTGTTTTGCCTTTAACTGGTTTGTCAATTATGCCCCATCTCTTTATCTCTGTGTCTCTCTGTGTGTTTCTGTGTGTCTGTCTCTGTCTCTCTCTGTTTTTTTTTCTGTCTGTGTGTCTGTCTATGTCTGTTTCTGTTTCTCTCTGTCTGTCTGTCTGTCTGTCTGTCTCTGTCTCTTTGTCTCTCTCTGTCTCCCTCTTTCTGTCTGTATCTCTCCTCTCTCTCTCTCTCTCTCTCTCTCTCTCTCTCTCTCTCTCTCTCTCTCTCTCTCTCTCTCTCTCTCTCTCTCTCTGGGTAACCTATTCTTTATATTCCTCATACATAGGAAAGAAAGCTTTCTAATCCAGTTGATTAACAGAAACATTTCTTTATTGAACGTTGGCACTCAGCATTTATCAGAGCTAAACTGAAGCTGTGTAACACAGGGGGAAAAGGAAACTAAAAGCACAGGCAGCAAGCATACCTACACCTTTTTTCTTCTCTGGGTAACTTGAACCTGATGCTCACGGGCAGCTCTCCTCTCCCCTGTGACTGACTGAGGACATGAAAGACTCAGGGACGCTTTGATCACCTCCCCTTTTGTCTTCACCTCCTCCCTTACCCCTTACTCGTCCTCCTCGCATATACCCTCCCTCCCCCTTCTACCCTCCCTCCTCCTCCTCCTCCTCCTCTTCCTCCTCCTCCTCCTCCTCCTCCTCTTCCTTCCCCTCCTCCTCCTCCCCTTGTCCTACCCATAATCTTCTTTCCTGTCTATCCTGCTTCAGGCTATAAATCCAGTCTGGCTTTCCTTCTCAAGTTGCGTTGCCCTCTGCACGTGAACCTTTGCGCATCCTGAAAGCGTCATGGGTTTTGCCCTTTCATTGGTTTGTCAATTACACCCCATCTCTCTGTCTCTATTTCTGTGTGTCTGTGTCTGTTTCTGTCTCTATCTGTCTGTCTCTCTGAGCGTTTCTGTCTGTCTGTCTCTGTCTCTTTGTCTGTCTGTCTGTCTCTGTCTCTAATTGTGTGTGTGTGTGTGTGTGTGTGTGTGTGTGTGTGTCTGTGTGTCTGTGTGTCTGTGTGTCTGTCTGTCTGTCTGTCTGTCTGTCTGTCTGTCTGTCTGTCTGTCTCTCTCTCTCTCTCTCTCTCTCTCTCTCTCTCTCTCTCTCTCTCTCTCTCTCTCTCTCTCTCTCTCTCTCAGGGACTGGATGTAAAAAAGCACATGGGTGTTTATCTGTTATCCTCGAGATAAAATAATTTGATTTGATTTGATCTCTCTCTGTCTGTGTCTTTCTGTCTCTGTCTGTCTGTCTGTCTGTATCTGTCTGTCTGTATCTGTCTGTCTGTCTCAGTCTCTGTCTCTGTCTCTCTCTCTCTCTGTGTCTCTCTGTGTCTCTCTCTCTTTCTCTCTTTCTCTCTTTCTCTCTTTCTCTCTTTCTCTCTTTCTCTCTATCTATCTATCTATCTATCTATCTATCTATCTATCTATCTATCTATTGACATACGCTATTTTAATATACCCCATACATAGGAAAGAAAGCATTTTAATCCAGTTGATTACAGAAACATTTCTTTATTGAACGTTTGCACTGAGCATTTATCAGATCTTGTAGAAAACAGAAATCAATATTCTTGGAAAAATGCATGCAGGTTTTTGAAGAGCCACTCAGCAATAGATCACGTTTCCATGTCATCTGCATTAATTGAAAGACAGCTTCTATGACCTAGAGCATTTCTTGTATGATGCTTTTATCGATTTCAAAAATGCTTTCGACCTTATTTTCCATAGAAAACTCTGACTGATCCTTCAAAAAAAGTAAATAGTAAGATACTAAAACACTTCAGATTATAAATGTATATCTAACTATGTATGTATGTATGTATGTATGTATGTATGTATGTATGTATGTATGTATGTATGTATGTATGTATGTATGTATGTATGTATGTATGTATGTATGTATTGTGTGTGTGTGTGTGTGTGTGTGTGTGTGTGTGTTGTGTATGTATGTATCTATGTATCTATCTATCTATCTATCTATCTATCTATCTATCTATCTATCTATCTATCTATCTATCTATCTATCTATCTATCTATCTGTCTATCTATATCGTATACTTGGCAAAAGTGAAGGTGAAGTTATCCCATAAACTATGTGGTCCTAGGGGAGCAAGGCATCAGAGACCTTAACTTCTTCAGGGACCAGCATATGGAGAGCGGCGCCCCTCTCCTCTCCCTCGCTGCTTTACCTTTCCTGCCCTAAAGAGGGCAGGTACCCATTTACAGCTGGGTGAACTGGGAAACTTTACTGAAGCCAAGGCGCGCAAGCGGTCACCTATCCACTTAATAACTGCACTCAATGCTGCTTGACCTCAGCTTGGGGAAAGTGAGCGCTCTGACTACTAAACTATCCCGTCCCCCGTTAAGTGTACTACATTTCTAAACTATTGTACGCGACAGGTTTTGGCTTTGGCATGAGAAGACTAAGGTGTGCCTAGCTATGAAAGCTTTCTTAGTCAGTCTGTTTAAACAATGATTAATCCATTGCTTTCATCAAAAGTGGAATGAAAATATCAACAACAATAGCACTGGCTGGATTCAGAGTGTGCACTACGAAC